>BGPR01000001.1:4074075-4099137 GCA_013235015.1 Araneus ventricosus
AAACCAAAGATAATAAGTCAGATAGATTAATTTTTTTATCTACACAATTTTTTAAAAATAAATTATAGGGACAACTAGATTAATGTTTTTTTATTTGCTCTGAATGTTCAATGTTAAATATTTTAATGAAATTTAAAAGTAAATATATAAATTGACTGTATTTAATTTCTGTGCACTTTTCTTTGGGAAGATTGCTGTCTTATAAATGATTTTTAACGGGAGTTTCTCTGTATTTGATAAATTACTATGTATTTGATTCTAAAAGCGTTTTTCATAGTTAGAAACAGAATGTTTTCCATTATCATTAAGAAAAATACAAATTTCATGACAAGATTACGTTAACATCGATTCTAAATTGAATTCTGGAAACTTCTAAATAATACGACAACTCCTCTGCCCCACTTTTTTGATTTTGCTCATTTATTAAAAAGGAACAAGATTGTCAAGTTTTAACAAAGTAGCTTGCATCGCTTTCGCATAGAACAAAGCTTTCTTTTATACGCAATTTGCTAATGAGTAGTTTCATTTTCAGATAACCATCAAGTTAACACATAAAACTCAATCCTTCACTGAGAAAGGAAGAATAATTCTAACCGTCAGAAAAATATTTCAACATGCCATTCGTTTCTTATCTTTCACAGTTCTTTCTTTCTTTTTACTAATAGTCGTAAAACAATACCCCGACAATTAAAAGTTCTGCGATCAATTTATATTCAAAGAAATTAATTTCTCAATTTTAACCTATTGTTTTCGTGTGCACAGGATAGAGTTTTAGGTCACGTCGTAAGCCAAGTATTATTAGAGAATATAAAATTTTTAAAAGTTGGGCAGAAAGATCAGAAATGCTTTTAATGAAATTTCAGTTAAAAGGATTTCAGGACTTGTTGATGTGTTATTCTGTATTTGAATAATATTTATCAGAAATCTGAGTGAAAAGATTGTTCAATGCTAAATTGAATCCTTTGTCTTTTGACAACTGACTAGTAGGCTCTGGGTTTAAAATGAAGTTTTGAACAAATTAACATTTTTACATATCTATATATTTATAATAATTTGGTAAAAAAACTTCACCGAGTCCGCCAGCCTCAACCACTCGACCAATTTTGACGATTTTTTTTCCTTTGAAAGGTTATGACGTCTAGATATGCCACCATGGGTCGCCTGTCCCCCACAACCTCACATTTCTGAACGAAATAGAAAAAAATTCTAAACCATACATTCTCCATATGTTTTTTCGATTTCTTTCTAAAATGGGGTTGGTGGAGGGCAGACGACCTTTGATGACATATCTAAACGTCATAAGCTTTCATATGAAATAAAAATTGTCGAAATCTGTCGGGTGGTTGTTGCTGTCGAACTGTCCAAAGGTTTTTCCCCATAAGAAAGTTTTCACCCAGTCCGCCAGCCTCAACCACCCGACCGATTTTTACACTTTTTGTTTCATATGAAAGGTTCTGACGTCTAGATATGTCATCAAGGGTAGCCTGCCCCCCCATTTTCGAACGAAATAGAAAAAACTCTTTCCTACTGTACATTCTAATATTTGGACAGTTCGCCCACAACAACCACCCGACGGATTTCGTCGTTTTTTTTAATTGACAGGGTATGACGTCTAGATTTGTCATCACGGGTCGCCTACCCCTCACCCCCCGTTTTCGAACGAAATAGAAAAAAACAATTCTCCACCATACATTCTCTATATGTTTTTTCGATTTCGTTCAAAAATAGGGGTTTGTGGGGGGCAGATGACATATCTAGACATCATAATCTTTCATATGAAACAAGAAATGGCAAAATCGGTAGGGTGGTTGTTGCTGGCGAACTGTCCAAAGGTTTTTCCCCATAAAAAAATTCTTCCCAGAGTCCGCCAGCTTCAACCACCCGACCGATTTTGACAATTTTTGTTTCAGATGAAAGCTTATGACGTCTAGATAT
The DNA here is from genome assembly GCA_013235015.1 of Araneus ventricosus. Lineage (NCBI taxonomy): Eukaryota > Metazoa > Arthropoda > Arachnida > Araneae > Araneidae > Araneus > Araneus ventricosus. The sequence continues at coordinate 4,076,011 of BGPR01000001.1, forward strand.
GTCGACATGGGTCGCCTGATGACAACCCCCCCCTTTTCGAACGAAATCGAAAAAACTCTTTCCCACTGTACATTCTCTATGGGAAAAAACCTTTGGACAGTTAGCCAGCAACAACCACCCGACAGATTTCGACATTTTTTTTAATTGAAAGGTTATGACGTCTAGATATGTCATCACGGGTCGTCTGCCCCACCCCCCATTTTTGAACGAAATAGAAAAAACACTTCTCCACCATACATTCTCTATATGTTTTTTCGATTTCGTTCGAGAATGAGGGTTGGTGGCCTTTGATGACATATCTAGACGTCATAAGCTTTCATATGAAATAAAAATTATTGTCGAAATCCGTCGGGTGGTTGTTGCTGGCGAACTGTCCAAAAGTTTTTCCCCATAGAGAATGTACAGTAGGAAAGAGTTTTTTCGATTACGTTCTAAAATGGGGGGTGGTGGCGGAGACCCTTGGAGGTGGAGGCGACCCTTGATGACATATCTAGACGTCGTAAACCTTCATATAAAATAAAAATTGTGGAAATCGGTTAGGTGGATGGGTCTGGGGAATCTCTGAGGGTTTTACCATATTATTTTAAATATATAGATCCCAACAGTTCCATCACAATGGCGTGTCAAAAATATTGTAAAATACCTATTGTAAGTAATGGAAACTGTTCAGTTAGGGCGATTTCATTCTGTTTTTATGGATATGAAGATTTTTATGCCGAAATTCGTGAAAAATTTATACAAAACATTACAACTAGATGAGGTTTATTGAAAGATTTTACAATTTGAAAGGAATCTGTATCTACAAAAAATATGAAATCTACTAAGATTTTATGGTCTGTTCCACTGATCTTCATGCTGAGATGAAAAAAGTAGTGGCTGAGAGACTCGAAGCAGCCAGGTGGCAGGGGTAGTGCTGAGCAAAGAGGGTGTTGGAAACGAACTGCCCGGAGGGAGGCTAGAGCTGTTAGTGCCACTTCAATTTTTGTAAAAGAGATTTGATTAGGCTAGTGTCCCGTTTAGAAGCTACATTGGAACAAATTAGGTATGGACTTCATAATTTTTAACCGTGGTGGAATGTCGAGACGGCAAGCCACCGTCTAAAGCTGGGCATTCTCGAGATAGAAAGGCTAAACCATTTGTCCCAACAACTGGTTTGTATTTTTCTCATTTTAGTCGAAAAATTAGGCAAAACATTCACGAATGTTCCAAAGTTTGTTTTGAGACAAGGTTCACAGTAGCAGAATTTTCCCCACGAACGCTCCTCCTCCCCCTCACGGGGGATTTCGAGGTTTTTTTTTAATACCCGCGAACCAAAAAGGGTGTAAGGCAAAAAAGGCCGCCGGGGAAGCAAAGAAACCCCCAAGGCGCGTCGGCCAACGACAGGACCCAGCCCCTGCACCAGCATTTATTGAGTCAAAGAGAAAAGTTTACAAACTTTGCTCATAGTGGCAGTAAAATATAAAAAGGGTGCTGGACACATAAAGAATAAAAAGGGTGCCGGACACACAAACTGAATAAACGTAGTTACAAAAATAAAACACCAATACATACTATGCTCAAACAGGAGCAGAAATTAAATACAAAAGGTGCCGGACACAGCACATAACGTCGTAACACAATTGATAAAAAGATACAAGCAATGAGGTCTCAAGCGACCAACTCATCGGTCGCCACGAAAATATACATTTAAAATGTTACAACAGATCAGCATAAAAATCTTGCAATACAAGCAATTAATAAATAAAATTATCATAAAACATCAATTACCATATATAAAAAGCAAATGTAAAACACACATAAAAGACAGACAAGACACACACACACATCACACCAATCACAGCAAACACACACACACCAAGTCATATAAAAAGTTAAAAGAGAATTCCAAATAGGTCGTTTAAAAAGATCTAAACCCAAACCTGGAAACATCAGAGTGAGATCGACGACATCCGATTCGTTAAAAAGAGAACAGATAAAACAGTTAAAAAATTAAAAAGTCAATTAAGAAACACAATCCAAAATACAGGCTCGAAGAAGATCCCAACACACCCCAATTACCAACAACCAACCCCTGGAGAGAACGGAGGAACGAAACTAACCTCGTAAAAGTTAAAAAAACAACGACACATAAACCGACTAGGGCCAAAGGGGATTTCGAGTTTCATTTCTAGCCTCGACGCGAGTTCCCAATATAGGCAGATCCTTTGTTTTACCGCTACCCTCGCATCGAGGTCCCAAATTGGAATCGGCGGATGGAGTTTTGGATTTTGAGTTCGTTGGAATTCCACCACTTCCGATACATTTGCTCCAATTTTCATAGGTTTTCGACCGTGACGATTGGTTTTTCCTTCCCGTATTCCAAAAATTCCAAAATGGAGCAACGGTGAATGGTTCGCTTAGACTTCCATACCATGCCAGTAAGAAGCTGTTTGACTGCGATGGATTTCATGTGCGCCAGGCATGCATATACTGCTGATCTTTGGTTGGAACTGGGTCTTGAACCCGCGACTCAAGGCTGTGCGGATATGCCACCACGGCCTCTTTGTTGAAAGAAAAGAGCTGTCGTTCTCAGTTCTATTGGGCGTCAAGAGAAATGCTAAAAAGAAAAAAAAATATTTTAAAAAATATCAGGCGTTCACTGAACCAGGATTTGCCAGAAAGATATTGCTGAGAATAAAGATTAAGAAAAAAAGGTGAGAAAATATAATATAAGATATATAAGAGTAATAATAATATATATAATAATAAAATATAAGAGTTTGATGCAAATGATGTTAAGGAAGTTAAAGTAATAATTTAAGTCATGTTATAAATCAATAATGCAATAAAAGTTTAATTTAATTTAGTAGTATTTGTTCAAATTACTCTTAATACTCTATACCATACGTTCACATTATCTGGTCCTCGCAACTAAAAGATCGGCTTACCTACGCTACTTTACTTTACACTACGACACACCCCTGTCTCCAGAGATAAAAAATATCCTGTTTGCAGTTTGGATGAGTGTACGTAGAAACTTTATTAGAAAAAAAGGGTTACATACAGTGTTTTAACATCGACGAAAAACGTGTGAAAATTATAAAAATGATGAAAAATGCGTGTTTACATCTGAAAAGAAAGACTCGCGAAGCAAAAACAATTTTAAGACAGGTCCCAAAAGTTCGCTGCATCTATATACTTGTAGGAGGACTGATTAGGGTCCTAGGTATTGAACCTCTAGAGGGTCTTAGTCCATAAGTCTGAGGTCTTGGTGAAGGAGAGAAATCTGGGTCGGAGTCGGATGAACTGGTTGCGTCCGGTGGCTGTTTCATGAGGTTCTGATTTTCAGTGAGGAAAGATATGAGTTTAGCTATATTTATTCTTGATAATTTATTTGAAAGTAAGCTTTTCCACCAAAGTTGAGTATTTTCTGCACTTGGTTTTGTAAAATGATAAGATAACGTCATGTGACAAGAAGTTGCATAGTGGAGAGGGTCTCCCTTTTCCCCGCATGCGCAGATATCTGAATGATGAAGCCGGAATCTATAGAGATAGCTGAGAAAAGGACCGTGGCCTGTTAGCGAAGAAAATGGATTCTCTTGACCACGAAGCTGGGGTTAGAGAGATTTTAGGGAGAATATTAAAAATTGCTCTCCCAGTGTCGCCTGAATCCCAGTCTTGTTGCCATTTATTGAGAGAGAGGTTCCTAAGCATTTTTTTTCAGATGACATTTCAGGGCCTGAAGATGGAGGTGAGTCCTTTCTTTAGTAGATTGTTTGGCTAGGTTGTCTTCTGCCTCGTTACCGAGGAAACCAACATGCGCCTTAATCCAGTTAAGTTGTATTAATGGGTTCTGAAGGAGGGCTTGTTGTGTTTCTTGGATTGGTGGGTTAAAACTTTTGAAGGAAGAAATTGCTCTGAGTGCCGACTCTCTGTCACTCCAGATTGATGTTGATATATCCTTAGAATTATATAGCCTCTTTTATTGCTAAGGTTTCAGCTTGAAATACGGTATTATTTGGGCTTAGTTTTGCTGTCCACTGATGAATTTGGACGTTGTTTTGAATGACACAGAAAGAGCAACCTGTTTCATCTTCTAGATGTGAACCATCTGTGTAAATAGCCTCAGCTGGGTATGCGGGTCAGAGTCTATTGAGACCCTATCCTCTAAATCAAAATTAGCTGGATGAATGATAAGAGGAGGATTTGGTTGTGAAAATCCTGATATAAAAAGCTTGAGCCTTCCCAATTGCATCCCTGCGAAGGTTACTACCTACACTACTGGCCGACGATGCATCGCCAATTTTATGTTCATCCGAACGAAAATGAAGGGAAAAAACTTTTTACCATATCAATAAAAACAGAATTTCTTTTAGATTAAAAAAAATTTCAGGGGAAAGCAAGCACATACTAACAGTAATACGGCTTTATTATAGAAAACATGATCAAAAAATAAAACTAAATAATTTTAGAACGCAGGAAAATGATTGAAGAAAGCTAAAAATTATAATTCGTTGGAATTAGAATTTTAATTTCACTTCTTAGATGCTAACAGGAATTTTCTGTGAGTAAGCTATGCATGGGTAAGGCGATGGTTCCACTGCATTTCTTGTTCTTGTGCATTTAGAGAAGCAATGTTTATGTATGGTGATAATACGGTACTGTAAGCTAAAATTTTATGAAGCAGAAACCTAGTATCAACTAGTATATGGTGTTACAGGTAAGTACCAGCAGATATTAGGTAGTGCTCCAATCTGCAGACTTTTTAATTGCTATAGATCTTTTTTTGTGTTATTGAGCTATACTGAGTTTGTAGAAATAATAGATATGATTGTCTGTTAAGTATTTCAGAAAAATGTTTATCCTTTGCTTCTAAGAATAAAATACGAGGTTTGGCACAGCAAGATAAATGCCCACAATGACAGAGTGCTCGAAAAATATCTGGTAAGACTTCGAACGGCAATAGGTGAAAATAAAGACAGGCCAAAGGAAATTTAACTAATTGTTTAATGAGTGCTTTTTTTACAACATATGCTCAAGCGATCCCCCACAAAAATAAACACACGCTTCACGCCGTCGACGCATAGATGGCCGTATATTTTCAAACATCCCAGGTATGTCTCTAACATCTCCAGCAGCAACAGACAGTCTGAGAATGAGATATTGTTTGGAGTCAGTAGGAGTATCATGACAAATCTGGTGAAAGTGGTGGTGGTCAAGGAACTGATCAACCTAGACCTATCCACCGGTTTGGTTCCAGGTAATATCTGACATCAGCGTTAAAATGTTCATGAGCACCATAATGTTGGTACTAGATTTTGCTTTGAATAGACACAGGGACGTCGGCCAGCAAGGTTTCTTGCAGTAAGATGGAATACGTGCACCAATCCTAGTGACGAGTAGGTAGGATGAAGGCCCAATCAAATAATCATGTACCAAACCAGCCCACCTATTGATCGAAAATCTTTCCTTGTATGCATATGGTATGGCACGGATTTTCTTGATACCAATCATGTTCATTAAGACTATTAAATAGTCCTTCTCGTGTAAATGTAGCTTCATTTGTGAATAATGAATATGTGAAGTCCAGCATTAGTGCAGCCTGATTGAGTGCAGCAGGTACCAACGGGCGAACTCTTCACGGAAAGGATAGTCTTCCACTTTCAGTGTTTACACTCTTTAAGGGGAATGGGTGCGTTGCTTCATCATATAATATCTCCAGTGCGAGTGAGCGCTTCATGTCACGTGAAACAGTTCTAATGCTTACGGAGGGTGAATTGATTGAGCTCCAAATGCTCGTAAAACAGTTTTTTCCACACCAGAAATTCTGGTAGTTCTGGTCCTGTCCTCATCATATCTGCTAGCACTGAAAGATTCACTTCCACAGACCTGGCGGAGCACAAGCTCAGACGTTTGCATATTCGGCAGCTGCCGGTTGGGAATCGTCTCCTGTACAACCTCTGAGCAGCTAGTCCTTTTCCTTTCGCTGAGTCATAGATGGTTCTCTACAAGCTCTACATTTGTAAAGTGATGCACGCTGTTGTAAATTACAGTATGTGTGTGTGAGGGGGGATGATGCCTTTACTACCAGATGCCAAAAAATGTCATAAGCTGCTCCAACTTCTAGAACTGAAATGCAGTATTTCCGGACACACATTCTATGATATAAAAAAGTGCTAATTATGGTTCCTTCTGCTACTTTTCAAAATTTTGCCTGATATTTTAAGATTAACCTGTACCACTTAACGAAGTAGAAAAATCTATCGTCAGATGAAAATTTGAAGTTCAATCTTATTCATGCAAAAAACCCTTTCAAAATGAAATGTTCATGAAATAGCTAATCGTAAAATGTAACAATTCTCTTCATTGTACCAAGATTATAATAATAATGAACAGCCTGTTATGTTTTAAAAGAAACTTCAGAGGCCATATTGCTTTACCTAATGATAAGTTATAATAATGGTGAACAGTCTGTTATTTAAAAAAAAATTCAGAGGCCATATTGCTTACCTGATATACAGTTCCTATATCCTTTTTTTTATTCTTTCCGCGTGCCGTGTGAGCATGCTAGCTTGAAATTTTGTTTTTCAAAATTAAAAAAAAAAATTAAGCCTATGCACTATTATACCGTAAATGTTAAGCAGTGTTTTAACTTCGTTTAAAAAAGTATTCTTATATGAGACAGGAACTTTGCTACATAAGCATCCTTTGTTCATATCATGAATTTTGAACCAGTTACCCAGTAGAATTTTTAGTGTTCAGTTTTTGTGTTACAATATGGATACGAAGAATATCATTAATAAAGTAACAGATTTTTTATGACTTCGGATTATTTATGAGGACTTCTCTGTTTCAAAATGTAACTTTAAATATTGATATTTGCTTTTTAGATGCAGTGCGTTCAAGTTATGTAAGTATTTTAAATCCAAGCTCTTCAGTATATTCATAGTTATTCTCTACGAATAAATCTCTCGAAATATTCAGACAACAAAATATTTATTCCTGCAATATGCGCTGAAATGTAAAATGATCGATCTCAGAATATTTTACTGTCTAGGAGGATAACTGATCCAAAGTGCCTGTGTCGGGCTGCAACCAGGCTGTTGAATCAGTTATTCTATGTTGAGAAGCGTTACAGTAGAAGCTAAATAACTTTAAAGCACTAAAATTTTATTTATAGAAAAGCAGAGGAAAAAAAACTAAGTTTCATATAGCATTTTTGTACTCCTGTCTTCATTGATTTTAAATAACTTTTGTTACTAGATAAATCATTTTCTGCTCCGAATTGGAGCTGAAAATAAAAATAACTCTTCTTATTTTAGAAACTCATTCCAAACAAATATCCTCGTAAGCTGTGATTGTTAAAAATCTAAAAAATGTGAGATATTAGTAGCGAGAAGCAACTTTTCTGCAGTGAGCAATATCGTATTTCAAAAAAGGGTTTTTTTCTGCCCATCCTACATGGGGTTGGTGCATACTAAATACGCCGGAGGAGGGGTTTTTGGATGAGCAGTCGTCCACATCATTTGAAGGCGTTTCAAAATTATGAGATCCTGCTCCTCGAAATTATGAGATATGTTTCAAAATGGGACGGTAATGTAACTTAACATAAATCGAGATGAAGGATGTAGTTGCACATATCCTCGAAGGATTGACCTTATCTAATAGAAACAGGAAAGGAATAAATAAAATACCAAAATAACAATAATACAGAAACACATCGAATTTCTACTATAATATTGTTACAAACATGGAAAGTCGCTTCCCAGCAATGTGAGTCTTATGGTTAGGAAGAGAGTTTTACAGGGGTAAGTATGAGATGACAGATAGTAGCCACGTCTGGACCCCTGACCTTGGTGACGAAATATGGGATCTCAAAGGTGCTGGAATCTTCTCGATATTTCTATTAGGAGAGAAGATACGCTTGAATGCACTAGATAATTTCATGTGACGCCACGGCCTGCCGGGGGGAACTATATAAGGAGAATGCTTGGATGACGGTGTGAGTGTTGGTCGACTGGGATCGCCTTGAAGCGCGAACGTCTTTAGAGTGTGCTTATCCGCTGTGCGAGCTAGTAAGCTGTTAGACGCCGAGCGGTAGGAGTGTTGATCCATTGGGAACGACTTGAGAGCTTCGTCCGCAGTGCGAGCTAGGAAGCTGGTGAGCTGAGCGCTATTGAAAGTGCTGTTATTGTCGTTACTAGTTATTTGCTGACTGTTTGTGTTGTTAGATAACAAAGTGCTGAACTGTTATTACCTGTGAATTGTTGTCTGTTTACATTGGTAATCTGTGCAAGAACTATTGTTTCCTGCACCTGTGCTACGTGTTTTCCTGCATATCTGTAAATAAACCTTCATTCTCCATTATCCTGCGTGTTGGACTGTTTACACCATACATCCACAGTAAGACTTTTGCAACAATATAGTAATAATTATACAATATGATTTATTTCGTAAATTTTTCAAACCTTAAAATTTATTCACTGCATTTTGACTTTGCTCGGTATTTTAAAATCTTAATAATTCGAATATTTTACTTCTTTCCTTTGAATTCAGATTTCTTTTGATAAAATGCCTTCCAATTTGAAACATCTCTATCGAAAGATTGATGATTTCAGTCAAACCACGTGAAAGGGTTGAATAACTTCACTGTTTGCGCCTCCTCTCAATGATTTAAAAATTTTAAAAGAAGAAATTGAATTATCTGTTTAAAGAAATCATGTCGTCTAATTATTTTGTTCTTTGTGGTTTAGCGCAACTCTGCTAATGTGGCTTTTTGAAAGTTCTACTCTCTACAAGGCAACTAATTGATCTTGATTTCCTGTTATTTCTTAAAGATGACGGTTTCTTCGTCTTTTACAAAATTCATACTTAAAGGATATATCAGTTTCTGGCGACTAATTTCAGATATGCTAATGGTGTTTTTGAAATGGATTGCCTCGTCTTTGGAATAATGAAAATACTCTTCTTTCTAAATAATGAATTATCAAAATAATATTTCTTGAAAATATTCATACATTTCGACAGAAAGTCACTAGAAAGTCAAAGGATGACACAGATGGAATGCCATTAGTTATGAGTAAGCGGAGAAGTAACATCATTTTTCTTATTTAAATTAAGTATCAAAATGCTACATTTTATTCTGGCCTTTCTTTTGTCGTCACATAGTTAAGCCTTTTTTTAGAAACAGAAGGAAGAATAATCATAACATTAATGCATATTTTACATTTTTAAATTTTATTTTACAGTTATTTTCTTATTCCATTTATCTGCAACCGACTTCCGATTTGACTGTATTGAGCTAAAATTTATTTTATTATTTGAATAAAACATCAACTATTCATTTTCTTTTTAATTATGGAGTCCGAAATTCAAAGGGGAGTCAGTAAAAGCGGTTTGCCAGTAAATTAGATAAAAGAAAAGGATACACCAGATAAAATATACAACACAGATTTAATGAAATGTAAGCTTACAATAGCACAACAACCGAGTTGCGTGAATAGCAACATGAGAAGCGTGTGTTGCTCAGACGGCAGGTCCTTTTTACTTCCTCGTATACAAAGTATATACAAAGAGAAAGTATTGCAATCGTCAAAAAATTCGAACTCGAGATGTTTGGCGAATCTCCACGTTTAAGACCTCCCTGAGTCCGAAAAATACAATTTTAGAATTATGTCTGTCTGTCTGTGAACAAGATAACTTAAAAACCATTAGAGATAGAAGAGTGAAATTTGGTATGTGACCGCGTTCTTGTGAGCACTATACTTCAAAAACTTCAATAGATAAATGGATAAAATTTGGAACACAGTTTAATCATCAGGAATGCAGGTCCGTATCAAATTTTGGGTCAAATCCGTCAAAGGGTTGACTGTCTGTTGGTCTGTATAATAGCATACTTGTGAAGATGATATCTTTTAAAAGTAATGGCGGAGATAAATGTAATTTAGTATGTAGTCTTGAAACCCTAATTGTACATTTCTCTCCAATTTTCGTTTAAATCGGTTGAAAAAAGGCGTTGTAGTTGCACATACGGTTTTTTCCCCGTTCTTCGACGCAAAAAAAGGCGCGAACACTGGAGCGTTTTCCCCACCTTAGGGAATTTCCGCACGTTTTCTGACGAACGGTATATTTTCCCCTCCACGCATGTTATTCGTATGCGAGAAAGTTTCGGGAGGCCACTCCCGCTGGTTACGCTTAGTTTGAGTACTCCAAAAGTTTGTTGTTGATGCTGCGTCTTACTCGCCATTATCATATCTGTCATGCTGCATACGATTTGTAATATTTCTATTCATGCAAATAGGTTGTCGTGCTATTGTAAATTTGTATTCCATTAAATATGTGTCTCATATTAACCCGGTGTATTCTTTTCTTTTACTCAATTCACTGACAAAGAGCCCCTAAACTGCACCCCCTTCTTTGCGTTCCGGACCCGAGGTTCTATTGCAAAAATGACTTATTTCTGTATACCTGACCTACCCTTAGGTTGTTCATTCACGAACGCTTCACGCCACGCAAATTCAACTGTTCCATGTCAAAACTGATGGTCATTATGAAAAACTGGTCAGAAATGGCGTGGTGTGGAGCGGAAGGTTGGATATCCAACCTGTCCCAATATCCATACCTACATTTGGATCGCCGGGCCTTAAATGCTTAAAATGGGAGTAGGTACGTGTGTGGGGGGGGGAGGAGGAGACTTGGGGTGAGTGGCTCACGAGGAAATCGGAGAAGGCGGGGGTCGGGGATTGGAGTGACAGATAGTAGATTGATTTGCTTGATATGGAACGGTCGTGAATGGCATGCCTAAATGGATGGGTTAAAAATGGAATGACGTGGAATGTCACCAAGCCATTTACTCTGCGTGGAGTGGTCGTGAATGACCAGCTTAAATTTTGTAAACTACCTTTCGGGACACCCTGTATATTCATCGATTCATAACTATACGTCTCTGCTTTTCAGATATTCGAAGAGAAAATTCTTTTAGAACATATTAACGCCAGAGCTTCAGAACTGTCTGGGGCCGTCCACAAATGATGTCACACTTGGATGGGGGGTTGTGAAATTGTGACAGTTTGTGACAAGGGGAGAGGAGGGGGTAACAAGAAGTGTGACATCACACATTTTGGTTAAAATAAAAACATTTAAAATCAGCAGATTAAATTTTGAACTTATTTTGAAATTACACGAATTTGAGGGTATTTTTTTAATCGGTGCTAAAACGACTTTCATGTGACTTTTTTCACTTATATTCCTTTCTTTTCGAAAAATGCATTCAGAGTAGGTTCTGAGAATATGGTAGCAGCAGAAATTCTTCACCATTAGAAGAAAACCTCCCCCTGTCACACCCTTGAAATGTCCAACAGAAGCTACGTCGCCCCACCTAGGTGAGTAGTAGAACTGGTAATAGCACAAACGGGTTGATCTTATTGAGGCAGTTTTTTAAAAATTCAATCTGTTTAAGATTATTTTGTGTTCATAAAGTAAAGATAAGATTTAAAGCAAAATATATCAAATTCCAAAATACTGTTTTCAATTGCTCTTTTATATTAATATTTTATTACTATTGTATATTAATTACGTTTTTTGTTGTAAACCTTAATCTTATTTCATAGAAAATATGTACACATATTATCATTAGTATTGTTACGTTCACAAATGTCATTAAAACACATAGTTAGAGTTTTAAAATAAAATTTGATATATGATCTATAACGTAGTGCTTTGTTTCTGAACTGCAAGTATATGTTTATGTAATATAGCGTGACATGTGACAGGAAGGGGGGGCGAGGGGGTATGGTCAAGTGTGACATTTTGTGACAAAGGGAGGGGGTCGAAAATGTTGAAAAAAAGTGCGACATCATTTATAGACAGCCCCCTGGGCTTTCATAGTTATATGATTTATGAAATGAAATAAAATTAGTTAGCCTTTAATCTATTGTGAAAACCAATGATTTCTTAAACTTAATTAACCGCAAATATAAACTCATTTTGATAACTTTTTAGCATTTTGTATTCTATACAAGTTTTGCAATTGGGCTAGACTGTTATTCAGCTTTCAAATGAAAGAGCAAAGGTTGGAAGTTATACAAAAAAATTAAAAAAAAACTGAAAAAAATCATATATTCTTTAATAAATATTTGAATTAAAGATTTTCACCCCAAATACTGGCATACTCTTAGGAATACTACCTATAGGAAGCTTATACTCACCTCTATAGGACCCTTATAACAATACTACCTATTGCAATGTTTCTTACGGCACCACTTCGGGAAAATTTCCATAATTCATAATAATAATCTATAATTCATAATTATCTCTATTGATTAGGCATCGGGGAATTTTGCTATTACATGCAAAACATTTTTGTCTAGAGCCTCTAGATAAAGTACTTAAAAAGTAAAAAACTTTCAAATTATATGAATCGAACGAATCGAATTAATTATGCATAAATACATTCAATTCAAAATAGTTACCCAGGAAACTTTAATGAAATGCTTTAAATGAAGATGAATTTCTCAACCAGTTTTTCTTTTAGAAGAATGGGAAAGAATAAAGCTGTCTGCAAGTTTTGAAGGCTCAAATATTATTTTTAGAATACGTGTTTTAGACAGAAAATTAATATGCCTCAAAATGAAACTTTCTAATAAATTTTAAAATTTTAAAAAGATTTTAATATAATTTTATCGGGTTGGGATAAAATACCTTTACTTCATTCTCATTTATTTCATTTCTCATTTAAATTGAACGGCAAATGGCCTAAAGGAAAAAGGAAAACTCGTTTTTTATTTCAATATTGATTTATTTCTAGATTTGTCATAAAGTTCCATAATTTAATCAGCATTCGAGAAAAATGTTTAATTATCAAACTAAACATTGAATTCTTACTTTTAAAAAAGAAAGCTCCTTTCATATGAAATCTGAACCAGTTTTCCCAAGTGAGTTTTATAATACTGTCTTAAAGCTAATTACAAAAGGAATAATTGCAATGGTCAGAAAGAAACTTCATTCCTTTCAAATGAATAAGACCAAATGAAATCTAATTAATAATTATTTTTCTCTTTGAGCAAAAATAATACAATTATGACATTTTTTAAAAGAATTAGCTCACATCTGTGTAGTCTGTTTCATATTGAAAAATAGAAAATAATTTCGTGAAAGAAAAGTTATTTAAAATTTTTAGAATAACGCATTGAAGTTAAATATTCTTTATCGAATTGTTCCAATTGTGGGAATTTTTTGATTATTAATTAAAAAGTTTATAAAAGTGAAGCTTTGGACGTAGGTATTTTTTCGCTCATTGAATGGGAAAGTGAAAGATATTAAAGATATCAGAATTAAAAAAAAGTATAGAGAAATTAGACATCTGCTGTGCAGTTTCAATTGTTTTGAAATGCAAGTTTCCCATACATTTTAACACTTACACATAAAAAAGATTCGCATGCTTTTAAATATCTCTTCCCTTGTTTCTTTATCGCTAAGCCTGATCAAATAAAATAAAAGACGACGTATTATGGTTTTTCTTTTCGATGCGCTGTGTGATATATAAGATAAACCCATAAATCACAAATCTTACATTATAACTCGACATTTTTCATTTAAAAAATTATTCTGAAGACTTTTTAAGAAATTTCTTAGGATAAGAGCTATATTATATTATTTTATAGCTTTTATTTTATTTAAATCTCAATTTTTTAAAATATTTTCTTAGCCTTAATTAAAGAAAGATCTATATTTCCGAAATGACTCTATTTTTAATTTTAAAAAATTCAGTTTTTTTGCTATAAACATTTACTAGATAACTTAAAGTAGAAGAGATAAATTTTTTTTCCGAATATTTAAAAAAAAATCATGCAAGAGATTTTTTTCTTCACTGAAGTGTTACTTCGTCAAATGATTTAATAAAAGAAAATAATTCAATCAACAGGAAATAATGCACGTGTCTGTAATAGATCACTAAAATTAGAACGCATTAAATGCATTGCTTAAGTTTACAAAAAATAATCTTTTTTGAGAAAACATCATTTGTCTAGGACCAGTTGAAAGTTAAAAGAAATTATTATACGTCAGCCAATAAATCTTATTAAAATGCTTTGAATATTTTATTGTTAAAGTTTCTTCACTACTGAAATACAAAATCCCTTCTTAGAATATTGCTTTGGTCTAAAAATACGTTTATGTATGTGTATTAGGATGGGCCAAAAAAATAAAAAAATGTTTTTCATGTCGCTATACCGCGGAAAAGTTGCTAATCGGTGTGAAATAAAACGAGATTAACAATTATGGAAAATTATTGATATCTTCTGTTCCCACAAAAGCCTCGAAAATCGAAAAAAGTGACAAAAATCGACTATTTTTCAAAAACTTTTAAAATTTCCCTCAATCTCTTTATTATAGCACTATCTGTTAAGTTCTCATCTTTTTTAAGAATCCTAAATTTTATTTTATCAAAATCGGTCGTTAACTACCGGTGGGACATTCTGTCCAAAGTTGACAAAAATTTGTGAAATTGCTTCAATTTTTAGGTCCTAATCCTCAACATAATCTTCATACATGATCACATCATCTTGTCGACGAATTTCAACAGATAGATGCATATACACAGTAAAGGGTTATTTAGGTTTAAAAATAGGTCATTTTTATTTATTTACTTTATTTATTGTAACGCATTGCAAAACTAAGCTTCAACATTTCAATATCATTTATTACTTAAGAACGAATGGCAAGATTGCAGAAAGTAGCAAAAAAATTAACAGACCTTTAAGAAGATACTTCAGCAATTAAATTATCTTTATGTTTCTTCAATTTCCTGCATGGTGTTTTCCTCTTTCTTCTCAACAGATGACACTGGCATTTCTGATTTATGGGAAAACTCGGACATTTCGAGCAATAACGTCGTTTCAGTGTTTCCACAACTTTTCGCGCTGCTTCTGATCAGCGCTACCCTTTGGATTTTAAGGTTCTGGACACAAATATGATGTGGAGTAGGGTGGGCCAAAAAAGTTCAAAATTTTTAGAAGAAATAATAGTAAATTGTAATTGCCTCTATTAAAAGTAAATGCAAAGTCATTACGGAAAAAATCAACATTGTAAATTACGCGTAGCATACCATAGTCATTTGAAATATTCCGATTATAAAGGTGCACTCATTCATTTTTATCTTTTAACAAGAGTTTATGTTTGCTTAGAGTAAGTTTAATAAAATGAATTTTTCTAACTAGTAGGTGGATTCATGTATTGATATTCTGATTCTTCTTTGAGAAATCTTATTCACTAAACTACAGAAAACTCTATTTACGAGGGATCCACATCATATTTGTATCCAGAGCCTTAAAATTCAAAGGGTAGCGCTGATCAGAAGTTATCGCGAAAAGTTTGTGGAAACACAGAAACGACGTTATTGCTCGAAATGTCCGTATTTTCCCATAAATCAGAAATACAAGTGTCATCTGTTGAGAAGAAAGAGGAAAACAACATGCAAGAAATTGAAGAAACATAAAGATATTTTAATTGCTGAAGTATCTTCTTAAAAGTCTGTTAATTTTTTTGGTAATTTCTGCAATCTTGCCATTCATTCTTAAGTAATAAATGATATTGAAATGTATGTTGAAGCTTAGTTTTGCATTGCGTTACAATAAATAAAGTAAATAAAAAATGAGATATTTTTAAACCTAAATAACCCTTTACTGTGTATACGCATCGATCTGTTGAAATTCGTAGACAAGATGATGTATAAAGATTATGTTGAGGATTAGGACCTAAAGATTGCATATTGAAACAATTTCACAAATTTTTGTCAGCTTTGGACAGAATGTCCCACCTGTAATTAACGACCGATTTTGATAAAATAAGTTTTAGTATTCTTAAAAAATATGAGATCTTAACATCTAGTGCTATAATGAAAAGATTGAGGAAAATTTTAAAATTTAAAAAAATTTGAAAAATAGTCGATTTTTGTCATTTTTTAAGATTTTCAAGGCTCTTTCGGGAACGTAAGATATCAATCATTTTCCTTAATTTTTTCCCTCGTTTTATTTCACACCTATTAGCTACAACTTTCCGTCGTATAGCGACATGAAAAAAAATTTTGAGTTTTTTCGGCCCACCCTAATGTGTATATATGATAAATAATTTCTGTACGTAAACCTGCTTAAAACTTTTTTTCTAACAGTATAATTTTTTTCTCTTTTCCGCATTGTTAAATTTATTTAATTGTTCCAAAAACGTTCGTTCTGACTCCTACATGTTTTATTTATTAATGGACACACACGTATGCATGCCTGTTTCTCTTGCGTGTAAGAATACTGGTAAATTAATAGGATTAAAACAGTTATTTAGACGTGGTGAGGCCGTGAGCTTGTAACAACACAAGTTTAAAAAAAATTAAAGAACATTTCTTGACTCAGCAGTAAATAAAACAACAAAGAGAAAAGGCACAATGGAGGAAGCCATTTTTCACTTTACAAACTAGATATTTCATAAACAAATAGGAGAGGGTCCGAAACTTTTTCTCTCCAATCTGCTTATTAATTGACGTGTACCTTATTAGTTTTCCCTAAAAACAGACATTAAAATTCCCCTTTCTTATCTATTGGTAAAAAAGCTGTGCTGTAGCTAAGAACCAGTGTTGCTGCTAAAAATTTCGAAAATAACATAAAAGCAACAGAAAGGTCTGTCAGGAAATGTTGGTTTAATTATGCGAATTAAAACAGTTTTTTAATGCGCGTTGAAACACAGAGAGAGATTCACATTTTTAAAATTATGTACAGGGTTCCACTTATATCTGTTACCCCCCCTCTTAACTTCTAAACGCTGACAGCTTAGGCCATAAAGTTGGTGTCTAGGTATAGTAAAAAGGCTAAGCGCTACTCGATGAGACAACTTACAACGCCATCTATCGGCAAATTTTGGAATTAGCTGTCCTATCTCAAAAACGGTACAAGATACGGAAAAAAAGTCAATTACAAAATTGTAGAGCGTCTTCGATTTAGTACAAAAAGACACCTTGAGTGCAATAATGCTAAGAACAAAACGTGTAAAATGCGCATTTGTTTGCTCGCATTTTTGGAAATTTTGACGTCATATGACACGAATGAAAGGAGAAAACGTTATTTTTCGGGCAAAAAATGACCCCATTACACTTTTTGTTGTGGAAATAACTCAAACAGCAGGTGTATGGACCTTTCCGCCAACATTGCAGGACGTATTACTGTTGCTTGTGTTTGAGCACCAACTATATGCTAAAAAGTATGCAAAGTGAAATATAAACAAGGACTCAAATCTGCATTGTAGATGACGGAGAGCACTTTGAACACAGAAAATAAAGTGATAACTAATTGTTTTTTTCTCGTTTTAACCCGTTTATAGACGTCACAGTTTCGGAAATCGAGAACAAACAAATGTGAACTTTAAACGTTAATTTATTCGTATTAATGTGTATAAGGTATCTTTTTGTACTAAATCGAAGACCATCTACAATTTTGTAATTGACCTTTTTCCCGTATCTTGTACTGTTTTCAAGATAGGACCGCTAATTCCAAAATTTGCCGATAGATGGCGTTGTAAGTTGTCTCTTCGAGTAGCGCATAGCCTTTTTACTATACCTAGACACCAACTTTATGGCCTAAGCTGTCACCGTTTAGAAGTTAAGGGGTGTAACGGATATAAGTGGGAACCCTGTATACTAACTAAAACAAACGAAGATACTGCCAATTTATCCTTCATTAAGCATGTCTATAAAACATGGTTGAAAACACTACATGCATTTAAGAGGAAGGAATTTTAATTTACACAAAAATTTGAAATATGTAGATGTGCTATATCTCATAAATATGAAGATAACTTCCACAATTAAGAATGTGAAATAATAGTTGACACTTTTTATAATATTTTCTTACATATATAAATAACACAATCAAAAATATGAAAGAAACTTCCGTTTTTTTGCCTTTAGAAATGCTACGTAGTGTTGAATTAACTAGATTTAAGGTTTCCAAAATGTGGAGGTTTGAAGCAAATAGTTTAACTAGTTCAGTGGCGGATTTTGTCAGTATGGGGACACAGGCTCAAAATTGCTTTGAGGCCCCCTCCCCCTACCAAATATCGAAAATTCATCTTCGATTTGGTATTACGATATAGATCGAATAGGTTTTGAGGCCCCCTAGATGCCCGAGGCGAGCACCTCTAACGCCTGTGCGAAAACCCGCCACTGAACTAGTTTGGAGATTTAACAAGAA
The DNA here is from genome assembly GCA_013235015.1 of Araneus ventricosus. Classification (NCBI taxonomy): domain Eukaryota; kingdom Metazoa; phylum Arthropoda; class Arachnida; order Araneae; family Araneidae; genus Araneus; species Araneus ventricosus. The sequence goes on from BGPR01000001.1 coordinate 4,094,220, forward strand.
AAAAGTGTAGGACAGTAATTAATTTGGTTCTGTACAACAAATGAGATTTATTTGATTAAAAAATTCATACCCTTCCCTCCAAAACAGTAGGAAGAGTAAGCTCACTCACATCATCAAGCTGCTGTGGAAAGCCGATGCTTTCTGGTGAGTCTCTTGCCAGTCAGATGGCACTAAATTCAAAGCACAAATTTGTTCATCGCCAAATAATTATAAAAAACCCCGCTTAGCAGAACTTACTGAAAGGCACATACAAGATATTTATAGACTGAAAATGCATGTCCTGAAAATATGAATGGATTGAGGTTATATTCAAGGGAGAGAAAAACTTTAATTTGGTAACCCTGATGATTTTGCTCATTATTTACATAGTTTGCCACAAGAATCTCGACCTTCATTTCGGTCATTTGGTAAAGAAGAGAAGACTGATTGATGATTTGGTAAGTTTTAGTTTTCTCATTCTAGATGATTGTCTAAGATCTTATGACCATCCAAATATACTTCAAAGCTCTTTTCTAACGATTATAGTAATCTTGAAGAGGGCGTGGCCATATACTCTAGTAGGAAGATGTGTGTGTTCACAGTTTCTCACGCATCAAGGATTGGTTAAAGTGATTGTCAGGGATACGCCCACTCACAGTTTTACTTTAATCTCGTTGAGAAACTATATGGATCTCAGAGAATAATCATCGTACGTACGAACAGAAGTTAAAAAGGAAAGTGAACAAAAAAGTTGAATCGGTAAAGAATTTTTACCGAATGTAATTGACAGTCTGCCTGATGGAGATTTCAATATCACTTGTAAAACTTAGCGAATATATAGCAATTTCATTTCTGAGATTACGTATTTATTATGAAAATGAGTTCTTTAATTGAGATATTAAATTCGAACGTGAATTCTGAAATTCCTATTTTCTTGTCTGTGCATTAACATGTATGAAAAAATTCTGTATCATTTTAGCAAAATTTTATTTGCCTTTATATTAATGCCTTTAACATATATTGAGATATACAAGATATAAAGTATTAATTTTAGCGCCTTTATATTTATGAGACATATCACGTTTATCTTAATGAACACAGCTGGAAATCTAAGGAAATACTTGCCATTATCATAGTAAGTGAACCAAGATGGAACTGAAGAAAACAGTTTGCATACTCTTCTGAATAATTTTATATTTTAATATTATTTAAAAGCTTCTTTAATGAAATAGAATAAAAAAGATATTAGTGTAATAAAGATTATTGCAAGAAAACCTAGCGAATCATTGCAAGAACATGACTCATTACTTCTTGTAATTATCAGGATCTAAATAAAAAAACAAGCACAAGACATTAGTACACAAATTACAAGCTGGCACAAGAAAATTTTCCATGATAAAGTTACATATTTTAGGGACTACGCAGTTTTGCTTTCTTACAGCAAGGAATTTTTCTAATATTTCATGTACTGAATAATGCGATAAAGTTGTTTCACACTCAGACACACATACAAAAGATGAGTGCAGCAAGTAAGGATCATATGAAATAGAAGTAAATTTAAAATTAAAAGAAACAAGAGTTAAATTTCTGCTGCTCAAATATTCTTGTGTTTTTATGCCTGTTTCCTTCCAATTGCATCAAGAAATAAACAAATATATTCTGAAAGATTCTTCAATCTAAATGGAAAAAGCACATATTTTGGTTGTTTTACTTTAAAAATAAAGCACTTTACTTTTAAAGAAGTGATTTTTAAAAACAATAATTTGCTTAGAAATCAGAAGTATTATTGCACTGTTTCATTTCAGATAAAAATAAAACACAAGAAGAGACTCACTATAGGCAACATCAGAGCAAATCATATGCAGACGCAATTAAAGCCTTTCTGAAACATCACAATATCCTGATTTACCCTACGAAAGAGGACCCAGGAATGAAGAATGAGAGACAGTTACTGCGGGGTAATATCAAGCATAATATTGAAAACTTCAGAATCAAAGTAGTTAGGAAAATCAAATCCGGACTTGCAATAAATTGTGATGAACTTGTTGAAGATTTGAAGACATTCAAGAAAATAAAAGAAACCCCGGAAGTTAGTGGAGCACTAGAGAATAGCGAACCAAAGTAATGGTACCCAAGATGTATCATTCGCGATATAGAAAGTGGAGTAACTGACGCCATTCAACTTCAAACAAGGCAGGATAAGGAAGATTTCAATATTGCTTTCAAGATCAGGGCAAAAGAAAACTCCTCACATCTAATTGTGGCAGCCAAGACAATAACAGTAGTTCCACAGCCTTATAAAAGATAAGGAAAATGCAGCCTGATTGGAAGAGACGTAACATCAAGGAGCACTAAACATAAAGAGGTGCTTCAACTTTCAATGGTTTGGGCACGTATAACTAAGCTGCAAGTCCACTGAGCCCAATTGTGTCCGATACGGTTACAGCCATTCTACTGATAGATGTAGATCCAAGTTCAAAAACTATATCAAATGAACGGAAAAAAATCAGATGGAAAATAAGAAATGCAACATTCGCCACAGTCGCAAACATAGTCAATGCCCATGCTATGTAGATAAAGCTACCAAGTATAGCAAGTCAGTGAATTATGGATAAGAAAACTTATAACTCAGCTCACAGAGACAGTCAGTTCAATTCTGAAAATCATTCAAATTAATCTTTCCAGAGCTAAAAGAGCAACTAATCTCCCGGAAGCGATGAAGCCCTAGCACCATCCTGACATCATTCTGGTGCAGGAGCTTTAAGTCAAAATGGATAAATTTCTGTGAATGTCGCAGACCTCCTGTAGTGCCATATTATCCCCGCCTAAGTTCCCTCCTTGATAGTAGTTTTTAAGACTTCATTTGCCCACAAACAACATTTCCATTGGATCCCCATTAACATGGACTCTTTTTATCACTGAAAACGTTCATATGCAACCAAGGGCATTTCTAATCTCTCCTTTAATGTTTTTCTTTTTGAGCATGAAGAAATTTTTACTAACACTTTTTATTTGTTTTTCAGCAAATCATGACTTGACTGTTTCCTGAAGAAAATCATTTTTTTGTAAACAAGTTTGCTAGGTCTATTTGCCATTGTATTAGCCACTAGTCATTTAATCAAGATAATAAAGAAACAGAAAACGCTACCTCTAAATTTTTTTTCTTCTGGCCCCACCTATTAAACCGATACAGGCTCCAGTAGTTGGTAGTGAGGCACAGAGGTGAGATGCAGGTGTTACCTGGGAGTATGCTTACACGAACAAAGTTTTTAATAATGAAAGTCACTCGAACATAATATATCAGGGAGGTAGTTGATACTAAAATTTATATTTTATTGTTAACGTTCATTTATATGTATGATGCAGTATTTATATTTAATTTTGTCATGAGTGTGCTTTAAACCTCAATGATACAAATTAGCATTTGCATTATTTTAATGGAAACTAAAACTTCTGTGAAATTTTCAGATGTGTAAAAAGTTATTTACACACAATGGAATCAATTCACTTGACAATGATTAGATGGAATTGATGTTATTTTTGGTGCTGCCATCTAGTTGTGGGACTGAGAGTAGGTGTTGCGTGTTCGTTGTCAGCGAGTCACCACTGTGGCAGTGCGTGCTTTTGAATATGGGACCTTTGGGTCCAGAGTCGAGCATCTTACCCACTAGACAGAAGGAATTCCCTCTGTCCGGAGGTGGATACTGACTTATATACATCATGAAATAAGATGGCGCTATGATCACTACAACGTCAAGTGAATATTATACTCCATCGTCTAACATTTAACTGCGCGTTGATTTAAGCTATATCTTATCGTTACGTCCTTTATCCTCTAGGAGGTGTGTAATGGATTCCAAAATGAATTTTGCACCGCTTATTTGACATGCATCACAAGAACATAAATTGCTTCCATTAAAAGACAGTAAGTGATTTTTAGTTGTGGCAACACATGACTCAGTAATTGCAATTCCAATAACTCATTTTAGTGGAGATAAGAATTCCAATACAAATGAAACATTCATTTACTATTGCTAACCAATTGGTGAAAGTTGTGTGAATTCAGATTACCTGCGAAAAGCCTAACTTTGCATTCTCAGTAAGAATTAATTAGTTTCTGAACGTCTGGGTCTCGCTGATTAGTATGCATACATTTAACGTGCTTATGGTTCTAGTTGAAAGTGTACAACGAAGTGATTGTCTGGGTTGCCGATCAATATGCTTGCAGTCAATATGGTTATCCTTGTAGTTGATGTATGGAACACAATTATAATAGTAGTAGTATCACTAAGAATTTTCGATAACTAAATTGAAATATTGGTTTTAGGGAGTTACATTCTTTATGATTTCGTTATTTGGAAGTTTTAGGGTTCTGAAATAAAATTGTTTTTCTTCATAAAATTTCCTCCGGTAAGTGATAGTGTGGCGTAGCAATAATTATATAATAAACAGTAAGAGTTAGCAATTGTTAAAGTTTATGCTTTAATTAAAGTCTGACTGGATCAGTACAAATAATTTTTACAGAAAAGTAAACAATGTAACATATACGACGATATTTGCTAAATAACGCATTTAAAATTTTGGATATCTTGCTCTTGTATTTAGTTGTTGTTTATTACTTCATTAAGAGTTATTACTGTCCAGAGGCAAGAGTGCAGGGGCCTAGAATAATTGGTCCTCGAGGCATAATACTTTTTCACTACCCTCGTGATATTTGTTGTTATGAAATGAAATAAATGCTCTGTTTAATTTTCTTGGCATTTCTCAAAACTGGAACCCAGGGCATCTGCACCCCTTCTCCCGCTGTTACTGCAAAAAATTTGAAAATAGTACGGTTCTAATACATTAATTTATTTCATAAAATGATTCAAGAAACTTTAAATATTTCAACGTGAGTATTCTATGAAATTATATCTAGGCTCTTAAAATGGTTTAAATG
>BGPR01000001.1:4099147-4111222 GCA_013235015.1 Araneus ventricosus
ATGAGTATTCTATGAAATTATATCTAGGCTCTTAAAATGGTTTAAATAGTACTTCTGCTTTCTTCTGCATCTGTTAATTCATATGCAAATACATAATCACGCAATGTTGTGAAAAATTGCTGGGAATACCCAAGCAGTTTTAAGGATACAAATGAAAAATCTTCTTTCGTGATAGACTAAGAAGCAAAACCTGTGTTTTTATGATATTCCTGTTAGATTTAAGAGTCGAAGTTTAATAATTATTGACGTGAATTTCTCACACAATGAGAGTATACTTCAAATCAGCAAAGAAGAAAATGGGCATCATTTCGTACTACTGACATCATGCACACGACCTTGAACTATAGATTTTCACCGAATAATTTAATAAAACAAATAGATGAATGGATGATTAATCGACATAATCCATTATCTTTCATTTTTCCAAGAAACGGATATCATAAACCGAAGATCTAGAAAAGCTTTCAATTCGAACATCGTTCATTGAATCCTAAAAAAAATTACTAAGAATTTTAGGAAGTATGTTACGAAAATAAAGCTTTCTCTAGAAAAGAAAAGACTTTTCAAAGCCAAGTTATGAACCAACTGAGAAAGAAAAATGGAAAGATTAGTTTTATGACGGTTTTCATCATTTTCTCGAAATAAAAGCGCATAAAATAGCATCAAGAAAAAAAATCGACTTTCTGAAAATCATGCAACAAACTTTATTTATTCAAGTGTTAGTAAATAAATGGTCCAGTTAAGGTTTTATTTTATTTCAATTTTCAGTAGTACTTTATTTGAAGAAGCTTCATTTAAAAGTTTCCTTTTCAATACAGCTTGGTTGTTTTTAAATTGCCAAAAAAATCAGAAAATTATTTCAAGTTACCCTCTCTAAAATGAATCTACTGCAAATAGGTTGTAAGATATTTCACAGACTAAATAATCAATTATGAAAACGATCTGACGAATTGCTAAGTTCCAGTTTCTCTTTGTATCAAGAGTGATTATAATATTTAGGCTTGGGAAAAGGAAATTCTAAGGCTCGCTCATTCTGTTGAACAGTTGACATAAGATAAAATGCATTTAATAGTTTGAATTTTGTTTCGTTTGCTGTAGTTTAAATTATTAAGCTATCCCCCACTTCTACAAACATCAGTGTTTTATTATCTCAATTCTTCACTTAAAACTACAATTATTAACTCATACAAGTAGCAATGTCTCGTTATAATTGTAAATAATTGTTTAACTTAAGTTTCCTATATGGATTTAAGTCGACTGCACTGATATACATAAAAAATAGCAAGCTCAGGCAAATATAGTTGTTTACCACTATCGACTGAAAATCATCAAAATACACAAATAAATTTTGACAACGAATAAAAGTATTTTTAAAGTTACTTCCTGAAATTCCGATGTAAAATAAAATCTGCATTCACAATGCACAGAAATATAGTTTAATATATAAAAGCTTCGCGCCTGACGGCTAATATTTGTCATTTACAGCCTTAGTTCTGTGGATGTTCATCCGCCACTTTTTATAAGTCAACTTATACTTTCGAACTTTTTTCAGATAGAAATCTAATAAAAGCTTATTATAGAAAACTTGGCTTTGGCACGCCAGGGTTCACATTACCAAATGAGTCAAATTGCTCGTGCTGGTGTTTAACGTTAGTTGCATTAGAAAAAAAAAAACTGTCCGTCCAACAATCACTCAATCTTTCCTAACGGCTTACGAAGATGGATTCCCTGTCAGGAACTATGACCACCCTGATAGCTGAGGAAATAGAGACGTTCAAAGGGAATATGAGTTTAGCTATGGTTGTCTCTGTGGCTCCTGGCCCCGTTCAGGGGAGCTTGTCAATGAATGCATCAATAAATGGCCTTCTATATTAGATGTAAAAAGACACTCTTTCATGTGTCTGGATGTGTCGTGCTAATGACACCGACGGTCGGATAATTTTGTGACATGAAGTATACTAAGCGGTTTCCGATAATAAGCGACCGTATTATGAAGCTGCCATTGAAAGTAAACAGCTGGCAAGCGGATCTGAGTTATTGGATTAAAAATTAAGCGTCACAAGTGTGCAGCATCAGAAGCCTATGTTTTATGGTGTTCAATGTATAAGGTGGTATGGATATTTATTGTTTCAAAATCGTAGCAATAGATAAATGAGAAAAAAGATGAATGAGGGAAAGCTGGACTTATAATAATTTTTGTCGTGGTAATGAAAATACGCGCAAAATTTGTATGTGAGAAAAAATATTTAGATTTGAATTTTCCATTTTTTTACTTCTCTGCATAATTATAATATTTTAAGTGTGAATAACCTGTTTTATAAAAAAACATATATTTTTCCAACTTTCTATCCAACCTCTATAACTGCCATGAAAAGGTATCAAATATAAATTTTCCCTGGATGGAAAATAATAATAAAATGCTGTACTGTTCTATTACTAAAATATTTACGGATCTTCCAAACGAATTTTTTCTTTTGAAGCGAGCAAAATTGAAATTAAATGTTCGCTTTTATAGGCATGGACAAGATTTGTGAAAGCTACAACAGCAATACTTTATTCAAGAGAACTAATTGCATAAATTATTTTGAAAAAAGTTGTTTTACTAAAACAACGAAATCGTATAGAAAAGTAAGAAAGCCGCCCCCTTAAAATACTTAATTTTACAAATCAGGTTGATAACCAGGATTGGTATTGTGCTTCGTACTTAACGAACTTCTTAGTTAACTTTTTAAAACCAACAATCCGGGGTTTTTATCAAGTCAAAGACCGACCTTCCTCGATAAGCTTACAATGCATTCTGAAGCTCTTATACTGACAAACTGTATTAGATTAACATATCTTTTATTGGAAAATCCCTCAGGCTATAATTCTTCATCCTTCAAAATCGAACTAACCCAGCATTTCATTGAATTGTATAACGAAAACTCAATTTTCAAAGATTTACAATTTTGTCACTCTAATAAAGGAAACAGTGTAATGGAATAGTTTCACCCGAAGAGGACTAAAGTATGACTTAGCAAATGACGGTTTCGTCTGATGCGAAATTCAATAAGAAAATCAGACGCCTTGCTTGTGTAAGTTCAAGTTGCAGCATCGACCGATATCATTACTCGAGGCCTTGGCACTCGATATTGATATTTTATTCAGAGCGCAGGAGGAATCCTCCAGTCCATCGAGACCAAGAACCAAATGAGGCGGATTCGGAAGTCGTTGAAGAGAATCTGTCAGATCTTGGATCATTTTCACTTGAAGTGAGGATGGGCCAAGCTCGGGAATCGTTAATGTTGTGAGAGTGAATTGAAAATGCGAACTCGGGGGGATGAACGCAAACACAGTTGTCGCTAGGGAAGGCACAGACTATCAGCAGAGATTTTCATCGCAAAGTGGCCGTAAAATTCTTCAGAGCATACGATTTTGTTCGAGAAATTCTTCTCCTTTTGTTGCTTTTGTCTTCATCCCCTTTCTTTTTTTCTTCTTTTTCCTGAATCACTTTTAACCTTCGAATATTTACTGATTTGAAAGTCTAATGTACTTCACCGGATTCAGAAAATCGGAAAGTCTCTTTTATTTTTTTTCCGACAGCAGACATATTATTTTATAATTTTTTTCGCTTCAAAATGACTTTTTGATGTATTTTCTTTTTATGTTAATGTTGGTTTTCGCAGTTATAGTCTGGGATTTGTTTTTGAATTTTGTTTGATATTTTATCATTTGAGTTTAGAAAACATGTTTTCAAACAAGCAGTGTTTGCTTGAAATGGAGTAAAAGATATTTTCGCGACGAAAACACGCAAATATCATAAATAATCATTTATTCACTTCTTGCTCAAATTTGTATGAAATCTGACGAATACAAAAATATTAAAAGAAAGAAGATGTGGTAAAACCTTACATGCGACTTCGCACAAATAATAAAGATAACACTTTCTTAAATATTAATCAATCAATCCATTTTCAAGAGACGCCAACAAAAACCGTTGACATCTTCAACAATCACTTAGTAACCAAAAGTAAATATTTTTTGAGCAATGTACGAAAATATAGGTAATTTGAGTACAAAATATAATTCTCAACACATTGTTGACGATTTAAGAATTAGACTCAAGCACTGAAAATGGCAAGCAGCAACTGTGTTCTCATGTAAGAGCCAATTTACTTATTATATTGTGTTAAAATATATTATAACACAATCATATATTAATATGTTACATTTCTTTATCAAACTGGTTTGTGAATCAGTTTTTTGAGATGAATTATACATAGTGGATAAATCGAAAATACATGCTAAATCTTTTCTGTTAATTCAAATGCAAGATCCGACTATACTGCGTGCCTTGTATACATCGAAACAAGTCATGTAATTCCACAGAGTGAAATTTTGCAAATCTAAGATTGTTTGTAACTATATTAAAATGTTGTGAAATGATCTTTTTTCTGAAAAAAAGTTAAATAATTCTTTAATAAACGAAATAGTTGAAATTCCGGAAAGTTCATGGAACTAAAGAAACGTCATTATATCAATGGGAATTAACTTAAGAAATCTAAATATTTAGGGAATCGAAGTATGATGATCAGATTTTCATGTGTTCGGTTTAAATGATAAACTACAGGTTTAATTCAAATTGCTCCAAACGCTGTTTTAACTTAATTCAGTTTTAAATAACACTGACTGATCCAGAAATTTTTATGAGACAAAGAAATAACTTCGCCCAAGGTGATTTAATAGGAATTCAGTAAAATAAATGTTACATTCGACATAAGAAAACAATCCGAAATAGTTTTTGAAATCGTGTAAAGTAAAAATGGAAAAAATAAAGAGAAAGCGTCAATTGAAAATTTATTCAGCCATTTGACAGAATTCACTTATTTATTCAACAGAAACACGAGGAATAACTATTACTTTAAATGAGTTATTGAATGACCTTCTTCCTGCGAAAGGACCCACAACTTTTTGAATTTCAAACCCTCTTGACTGCGAGCGCAGACAATAAAGAACTCTGAATATAAACCGTGTTTAAGTTTTTTTTCTGAACTACTGCATAAAATTGTTAAATCATATGAATTTAAAACAACTTACTAAAACAAAGAAAGTAGAATTTTAAAGAGAAATTTTTTCTTTTTTTCAATATTCGAAAATTTATTGTATTGCTAAGAATATAACAGTTCCTCCAAATAAGTCCTAAGACCTCCGTTTCCCGCCAGTAAGTTGATCACGGTATCGAAGTTTTAGAAGGGACAAAAGTTTAGTTACGCAGAGGTGGAGTTGAATGGAATGGTCAGAATGAACGAGAGCTTCTGTACTATTATTTAGGACTAGCCGCCTATGGCGACCAGCTGGTTCGCCAATCTTGTATTAATAGTAATAAGACAATTAAGGTCGACATTTTAAACATTTCAATTTTTGTAAGCTGAAAGCAATAATTGCAATAAGGACAAAGAAATGAATTTAGAAACACAAACAGTGAACAGTTAATTAGTATAACTGAATTTAAATTCTTTATACACAAAACGAAAATGTACAGAATATTTTTGCATGTAATGAACTTTGAGTTAATCCCTTATATTTAACTGTTAAAAATGATAAGAAAAAAGATTCTTTAAAAAAAGTGGAAAAGATTTTAAATTTGAAGTACAATAATTATATTTCTCAGCTAAAAACAATTTGAATATTAAAACTAATTAAAACTCAAAATAACTAAACCAAGTTTTTTTTTCTGTGAAGAAAGAGAATTGACTACATTGTATGAAACTCAAAACTAAATTCATGATAACCATTCAAATCTAGTCAATAAAAACAACCATTTAAAAAAAATATATTGAATTGATATGCTTGAAAAAAAATCAGGAATAATAATTCTGTGTATAACAAAACAACAAACACACACTAAGAAATCTATAAGCTATAAAAGCACAAATTGCCAAATAATAGCTAATAATAAGCAAGTAATAAAAAATGAACTAAAACGGGCATACGTTTGGATAATGGTTATTCTCTCTGCGGAACAAAGTAAAATACAAAAACACACATCACCATTCAACAGTGTACAGCCAAGATAATAAAAATGTGCATTTCGAGTGGATAGGAAAAAAACATTTAAATGAGGAGAGAATTTTAAAACTCAAAACAGATGTTTAAAAATTACTGAGAAAATAGTACAAAATAAAATAAGCAAAAGTTAAATGTGAGTATTGGAAGAATTTAAATCTGTTTCCTTTTAGGTATGCAGAAAAAAAGGAAGAGAAACTGACGAAGGCAAAACTCAGGAAAGATTTGAACCCTGGTTGAAAAGGTGGAAAGTGCATACCTATCCTCCTGCGCTATCGGGGGCCGCTTCAGGGAACATTTGAAACAGTTGTCACGGAGTATAGGGAAAAAAAGGGGCAAAGAATGCTGAAGAAACAGGGAATTTAGTATCTATAAACTGTAAAGAGACAATTACTAATAATATGATTCAAATAAAAATTGAACTAATTATTATTTAGCTAATTTACCATTCTTATCTATTAGGCTTAAGTTTGTTTTGCCGCGCACGCACGCGATGTTGACAAACACAGCTCTTAGCCCCTCCTACTATACGCCAATCTATACTCTCGCACCCATGACTGTAATATTCTGATGACTTTAAAAATTTATAAAAAATAGATAAAGTTTTGTACAATAATAAAACTAATACCATTGGAAAGATAATATTTTGCTCTTTTAAATGACATAAATTTTTTTTTATCTGCATCAATTCATTCAGAAGTTATTGGCAAAAAACGAAGAAATTTGGTTTATTATTTAAATAATTTAAATTTGAATCAAAATTGAAAAAACGGCTTCGAGGTGCATATCTTCAGCATCCAAAGTATATCTGTGCCAAATTTGGTATCGCTATGTTCTACAGTATGTTCTGTACACCGACAACAGACATACACACAGACATTCATCTTTATTAGTATTAAAGATTAGAGATAGAGATAGAGATTAGAGATAGAGATTAGAGATAGAGATAGAGATAGAGATAGAGATTAGAGATAGAGATAGAGATTAGAGATAGAGATTAGAGATAGAGATAGAGATTAGAGATAGAGATGGGTAGAATATTGCATAGTGAAACTTTGCTGCGTTCATTTACAATTGCACTTAGTATTATTGGCAAATTAACTACTTTTAGATTATTTGTTTGCAAAGACTGAAAAGAAGTTGTGAAATACAATTTTTTGTATGCCATCTCCTTTTATTATTCAGGTGATTTAATTAATTTTATGGATAAAATATTGAGAGATGTTTGAATAAGCCCTTGATAAATATTTGAATAATAATTAAGGAGATCTCTAAAGCCAATATTTATTGACACCCTAAAGAATTTAGCTCTACTTCTAAAATTTTAAATTAAAATCCAAAGAACTACTTTTCCTTCAGTTAATTAAGTTTATTAATTATGTTCTATAACATCTTTTGAGATAAACTTTCATTCAATTTTTGAAATCTTTTTTTTTAAAAGACTTTTTTGGTTTAATACAAAATTAACAGTTTCCTATCAATAACCTTTTCTCAAGCATTTGTATGATACATCTGATTAATCTTCTACTAACGTCATTTAAATGAACCTATCGGCATATGGCGTAATTAAACCTCCTGTTTGAGCAACAATAAACGCTGAATAATTTGTATTTTCTTACAAGTTAAAACTAAACATTTTAACTACAAAATAAAAATAAATAATTTAAAATTAAAATAAACAGATAACAAAAATTAAATTAAAAAAAACCCCATGTTTATGGTTGTTATTCAAATCAGTTTATAGAAGCATTGTTAATTAGAAGGCAAGTAGAATTTCAAAATTTTTTACATGACAGTTATATATAACTTCGAAAGTTTTGAAAGGATATGTGCTCTTATTTCTATTCTGAATTACTGTTCTTAGTTTTTCATTTTTCGCAACCATTGCAAAATTTTTGTCACGTGTTATTTTACGAAGGGAAAAAAAAGTCGTTTCACTATGTAGAGTTGATATGTGTTATTTTTTAAAGATTTAATTCATCTTTTTCATTCTCAAATGTCGTCTCAAAATTGATTGCATTTTTTACTTCGTAGTCAAATGCAGTTTTTCTGCTAGCTGTGATATAACTGAGCTCACAGATGTGCATTCAGTCGAATCAAATTTTTGACCACATTGACGAAGTAAATTAGTCTCTTAAAATTCTTCTTCTCCGGTTTGGCTTCCTTTATTAATTTTGCATTTCAGACGCTGCTATTATTTTTTTAAATATTATTCTTTTATTCGTTCGTCGAATTTGGAGAAAATTGGATTTAATTTGATTTTGCTGTATCAATAACTCACGTTGAATCTACACAATTTTCATTTTACAATCTTAATTTTAAACAATTGTCGAATAACGGGGAAAACACCTAAGGAGGCACCCCATTCTCGAGCTTTCACACCACACCAATGCCAGGAGAGTTTCAGCAAACATGGCGGATGGAAACAAAATTTTACTCCCAGGTTAGTGCCGTCCTTTAAACTTTAGCAGTACAAAGATACTGAACAATATTTTTAAAGTATTGTTTAATATTTTCCATAATGTGCAATATCAAAACAATGTTGCAGAGTTGCTTGGGAAGTGAGCTGAGAAGAAAATATTTAATGCATTTTGACAATATTGTTTTAGATAAAGGAAACAGCAAGATCAGTGAGTATTATGTCAATTGATAGTCAGTAAACTGTTTTGCTTTTGGTTTATGTAGGGGTTTAGGTAATAATCTATTAAACGGATTACCGATTTAATAGTGCTAAGGTTTGAATGCTTTTACTGCTATTATTATAGGACGCAAGAGGAATGCAAAATTGTGATTTATGGAGTGCCATAACTGTAAGCAATTTACAATGACTTGAAATATATTTTTAAAGGTTGTGGTTCGTATGTTTTTGATGAATTCTGTATCGATGTATCAGAGAGAGCAATATAATAATAGTAAGAAATATTAAATAAACAAATTTTAACTTTCGATCTAGTATATAAGACAGATCATACTTATATTAAACAGCCACTGACAAACATCATTAAATTTTTCTGGTTTCTGGCGTTAAAAATACAATTTAGGTAACAAATTAAAGAATCCTAACAATGATTAAATTGTTAGGATTCTATACAAAGTAGAAGAATCTTCAAGACAATTACTAAGAAACTTTAACTTCAAAACACAAATGATAAAATGCAAGGATTCAGATTAAAAAAGACTTTCGTAAGTAGAATTAATCGAAAGAAAACTTTTATACAATTAAAGCTTTCTAATGAATGTTCTTGACAATTCCATTGGCATTAAGCATAATATTATCGATATGTTTTTTCACATTAGTGTAGTTTCAGCAAGTAAAAAATGTTAATTATTTTAAAATTTTCAGCAGCCTCATAAAATAATCAGTGAACTTTTGGATATTCACCAATAAATAGGAATATAATTTTTACAAATTGATTTTTATATATATAAATCAATATATAGTTGTAAGAGTTATATAGTTCATAGAATTGTTTTACATGTTCATGCTCTTTGCATGTGTAAATGTGTAATGCACTTTTGCTTATAGGATCATAATTTAATTTTTTTAATTAATAAATTTTTAGTTTTTGAATTGCATTTTGATATGTCTTGTTTAATTTGTTTTGTATGTTCACAATATAACATGTTATATATATATATATATATATAGTTAAATATTTTTACAAGCAATTAAAATTCAAATAACATTTTCAGTATATATACCTATTAAACCAATAATTAAAAATTAAATATAAACATAATGTTACCTAATTAATAATCATACAATGAAATATATAAAGATAATTAGATTATAAACTATTACTATGAAAAAGACAACAAAGACAAGATATATATATATATATAACCAATGTATAAAATGTCATAATATAATATTCAAAAAGAGATTAACAAACATATCAATAAGCCCTTGCACAGAACTAGACAACGAAAGAATAATAAGACACACAAATAAAACACAACTAAAAACAATGAATGAAAAATAAAATATAAATATATATATATATATATATATATCACTTAAACCAGAAAGTTTTTTATTGTGTGGTCAAGATAAAATAAAATGTATATATAATCATTGTTAGCATCATATATGTCATTAATATATTTGCACAAAAGTGAAAGCAAATACTTTTACATTTAAAATTATTAGTTTTCGGTAAGTGCATGAAACATGAGTGTTTGTTAATATATTAATAAAATCCAGGATTGTCTTTAATTAAATTCAGTAGTTAGTACGAGTGTGCAAAAACGCTATATCTGTTTTGTCAACATTTTCATTTTTCCTTCTTTTAATGAGTTCATAGCATGAATTTTTTAATATTTCTGTCAAACAAGAGAATTCAAATAAGAAGCGAAATCGTCTGAGAAGAAAATACTTTTGATTACAAACTTCAACAGTAGATGGCGCAGTCACAATTCGCATTCGTACCCAGCGAGACCTTTTTCAATGGAAGGAGGGATGAGTTCAAATAAAACCAAGGGCTATATGAAGCAGCCTAAAACGAGATTATCTTAACACATACGTAAAAATGAGCGGTAAAGCACGATAGTGAATAAAAAATAGGGTCTCTTTTTGCTTTATTTTGTAATATAAATCAATACATTTGTTTTATATTTATTTACCTGATCTGGTGGGGTTCGAGACCTGACTGCACCGAAGACCCGCCATATACACGTAAATCCGTCAGGGTTAAACGTCCTTCCGAAAGTGTGGTGTGGTAGTTTAGATAGAGGATAGCCGACTCAGGTGACGTCCTCGATTCTACGATTCAAAATTATGAGGGCCATCCCAAAATTAACCCCCCGTGTAGCAGAAATGGAACGTTAATATGACTAATTTCTATTAGATCTACATTAATTATGGACGATTTTTATTGTTAATATCGATTTGTATTCATAAAGCATTCATGAAGATAAAGAATATTTAATGGTTAATAAATCGATATTCTTAGCAAAATAGTTATTTAGCAAACTTTAATGAAATGTTAAAAGTGAAGTTGAATGCCATCATATACCGAAGAATATGAAAAAGGAAGCACTGTGAAAGTTTTCACGACCCTAATATTGCCCCGATTGGAGTCACAACTTTAAGAAGCCTTGATATTACTGGCTTAGAAAGGGAGGGTATAAAAAGCGCCACGAATTTTTTTCGTTTATTTTCCGTTTAAGATGCCAGAAGTAACGAATAAGACTTGAAGCGGTCGAAAAATAAACCCGGACGACCTTTTATCCTGTTACGCCACTGCTTGGCAAAAACTGCAGCGTATTACTATAAAGGTGTATGCGAAAGAAAGTGCTATTTATGAGCAGCAAAAAGATGGGGTAAAATTTATAACCATCAGAGTGTAATAAGATATGGAGGAAAGTGATGAAAATCGTCTATTGACTATGAACTATGTTACACACAAATACAGTGGATGCTCGCAATATTGAATCCTGGTCAGAGGGCACGCTGGAGACAGCAACCCCACTCCAAACTTTCACACCACATCAGAGGGAGGACGTTTGACCTCTATAGATTACATGGCGAATCTTTTACTCATCGCATTATCAGAACCAAACTCTTGCGCAGTTTAAATTGTTTTGAAATGTTCAGATAATCGCGAATGTGCCGTTCTTTTGATGCTCGGAAAGTGCTATTTATGAGCAGCAAAGAGCGGGTGTAAAAATTATAACCATCGGAGTGTAATAAGATATGGAGGAAAGTGATGAAAATCGTCTACTGACTATGAACCATTTGTTACACACAAATACAATGGATGCTCGCAATATTGAACTCTGGTCCAGAAGGCACGATGGAGACAGCAATCCCGCTCCGAACTTTCACACCACATCAGAGGGAGGACGTTTGACCTCGATAGATTATACGGCGAATCTTTGACTCATCGCATTATCGGATGTGTCAAAAAATACAGTTCCTTTTCGCTTTAAGCTGCATTTTCTTTCATAAATGCTTTGAAATGTTCAGATAATCGCGAATGTGTCTTTTGATGCTCGGAATAACCAAACTATTGAGCAGTTTAAATTGTT
>BGPR01000001.1:4116780-4127690 GCA_013235015.1 Araneus ventricosus
TAATTGCTTTATTTGTAAAACATGTAATAAAATTGAAAAATGTGGGTATCTGTTAGTGAATTTCTGATCTGATCCCACGATATTGCGATGAAAATTCCGAAGGCGTGAATTTAACTCTATAAACCTGGCTAGAGTGAGAATTCCAGTGCCTCAAACACTGAAATAAATTTTCGTTCACGAAAACAGATTGAAATACTTCCCTTCTTGACAGAAATTCCAGGAGGACGACACCCAAGTTTGGGTGATCAATTTTACACAAAGAAAGGAACAACTTTTCTCCCGTAAAATTCTCTGAGGTGCCCGAAACCGCCTGAGTCCTGTCGCTGTTGAATTGGGCGGTTTGAGGCGGATTAGGGCTCATAGAGTTAAGGCACAGCTAAATGAGGCATTCAGTGGCGCCTGGGAGGCGACAATTGAAAACATATGCATCTTTTAAAAATGCAAACTAAGGTACATAATTGGCATTCAAAAAATTTCTTACTAACTTAGTGAATTGAAATAGCTCCATTTAGACAATTTCAAGTGTGTTCAAATCTAGTTGTTATATCCAAATTTTATTTATTTACAACCCACGTCGACCCTCTCACCCATTGGGTATGGAGCGGTTAAACGGCCGAAGGGGAAAAGTTCACACCCAACCCTCAAGAGGCCGGAAATAAACAAGAACAGTAAGAAAAAACTGTGTACCCACACACAGTAACTATCTACAAATCACTGAGTAAATACAAAAATTACCATAGTTCATAAAAAAATACAATAAATAATTAAAAAAACCATAGGAAATCCTGTCATTAACAAAAACCCAGCAAACAATTACAAAAAACCCCCCATCATTTTCAAATAATGCATAATACGGTACATGTACAATGCAATAGAATTCAAAACCAGTATAACCACAAATCACACACCACAGCTGCAATGGACCACCGCAAGTCACTTATACACACAAACATATACAGGGTGTTGCAGAATTTGACTGACAAATTCAGAGGGGTGATAGTAGGCATCAAGAGGATGAAAAATCACCAAGAACATAGGGTCATAAACGAAGTTTAGTCGGTGAAAATCACAAAAATTCAGGGTGTCCGACAATTGTTGGAAACAGTTAAAAATTAATAAAAAAAACTCATAATATTTCAACTACTAATTTTTTTGGATGAAAGCGCATTTTTAAAGAGTTTTTTTTTTCGGGTAGTTAACACGCCAGTTTGGTGATCCAGGGGTCGTAAATTACTGAAAACGATAAATTAGTTTAGAGCCATTATCTGCAAAAATATTAAAACTTGAAGAAAAATAAAAGCGTGAAATTGTAGGGAATTTTACACTTTTAATTTGTTATAAACATGTAGTGTGAAAACTGAAGAGTTTTTGAGATATTCAAGAAAAACTAAAAACGGCACCAGAAAATACGGATTGGCTTCTGCTGATCTGCAGCTCACCGATATTGCTACCGATGTTTGCAGAGAGTGTTGCCGAATTCGTCTATTTTGCGATTTTCCCCGACTGAACATCGTTTGGGACCCTATGTTCTATGGTGATTTTTCATCCTCTTGATGCCTACTATCACCCCTCTGAATTTGTCGGTCGAATTCGGCAACACCTTGTATATGTATACATATACATAATATAAAAATAAGTTATATCCAAGATAAAATTTTTGCATTCAAGAGTTATTTGACATTGACAAATTAAAATTCACCATAAATTAAACGCAATAAACTGCATGCACAAACTCGCCATTCGAAATCCATCTTAGCATTGTTGCTAAGCCAGAAGTGCCATTCAAATGAGATATAAATAAAAATCACTCTAGAATAGGATTGAACTGGAAGAAATAAAATTGATTGCTTGGTAAACTTGCAGCGATAAATGACATAACTACATTTTTAAGTGATGTTTGTGTTTGACTGAAAGACAATGAAATCAACCATTTAAACTATAATACAGTCGACGCTCGTTATAACGACCACACATTATAAAGACCATCCCATTATAACGACCAGTGATAAAATCCCCAACTGTGTTTCCCTATGCATTATGTTTTACTTCTGGTATAACGACCGTACAGTGTCGTCTAATCCCAATACAACGTCCGAATTCAGCGAACACTCTTCCCGGTATTTTTCCAAAAAGAACATGTTTCTAAACGTAAATGACATTGATTATTATATTGCCGAGCTTCGTAAATGTAGTCTTCAGTGTTACAGTTCAACTTTGGGGGGGGCCCCCAATTACCACTCACCACAGCGCGGAAATTAGAATAGCCTACAATAAAAAAAAATTTTCAAGTGCTATTGAGACTTTAAAATGTTTTTTTGAAAGGAAGAACATTATTTGTCATCTTTAACTGAAATGGAAAATTATGTTTTGCAAAAAGCACATATGCAGAAAAGACAAACAAACATTTTCTGATTTTTTTCTTTAGAAAAGAAATGTTTCGTAAGTATATAACACCCTTTACTTTCTACTTCAAAATCTGTTTTAGAATTATATTTTTAATTGATAAAATTTCATTTTTAATACCAATGATAAAAAATAAGTTGAGTATTTAGCTGGAATCTCTTTAAAAATCGCCTATTTATATGGAACTGCTGAGCGTGCATGTGTACAGTTTTTAATTATATCCACTATAGCGACCACTAGTTATAAAGACCTTTTGCTGTGGGACGCAGAGGGTCGTTATAACGAGCGTCCTCTGTGCTTCAAAATGGTTACACTTTCTTTTAGTCTAAATCGGAACTTTACATTAAAATTAATTTCAAGTTGAACTTCTTATATTCATTCATCTCAAGCAACTAAATTAAAACTGGGTAAATTTTTATAAACATACTCTTTCCTACAGTCTAAAATTGAAAGTGTCTGAAAATGAAAGGGTTAATCTGCGCAGATTTCTCTTTTATTTTAGAACGCTGGACTTCAGAAACAAATCGATCTGGTTGTGGGAATAAATTTCTTTCTTGCCAATGCATTAAAACTTTCTAAGTTATTTTTTATAAAAAATGTGACAGATAAAATTGTTTTGTAACCAAACGAAAGATTTTTCTTGTCCTGAAATCTTCATGATTAAGAGAACAAATCAAAATGTACAGCCTCAAAAATACGATTTTGAATATACGATAAGACGGAGGAAATATGGAACTTAGTCTCTATACATGGATTTGGAAAACAGGAAAATATATTCTGTATAGATACATACATGATAAGTAAAAATATTTTTTTGGAATGAAATTTTGAAATACTGAAAATGGGAGACTAAGATCCGATAGTTGAACTGTCCCTGGATAGAAAGATGTACTATGTACCAAAATAGCTATTGGGGATAGAGAAATATAATCGCATAAAACGAGACAATCTACTTTAAGATAACATAAAATCTGAATTTAGCATTCATATATGGAGTATCGATTAAAAAACGAAATTAAATTTAAAAGATTTATAAATAAAATTGATGCATAAAATTAAAAGAAAATCTTCTCGTACGTACAAGGAAATTATTTTTAATTTCTTTCTTGCCAATGCATTAAAACTTTCTAAGTAATTTTTTTATAAAAAATGTGACAACTAAAATTGTTTTGTAACCAAACGAAAGATTTTTCTTGTCCGGAAATTTTCATGATTAAGAGAACAAATCAAAATTTACAGCCTCAAAAATACGATTTTGAATATACGATAAGACGGAAGAAATATGGAACTTAGTTTCTATACATGGATTTGGAAAATAGGAAAATATACTCAGTATAGATACATACATGATATGGAAAAATTTTTCTTTTGGTATGAAATTTTGAAATACTCAAAATGGGAGACTAAGATCCGATAGTTGAACTGTCCCTAGATAGAAAGATGTACTATGTATCAAAATAGCTATTGGGGATAGAGAAATATAAACGCATAAACCGAGACAATCTACTTTAAGATAACATAAAATCTGAATTTAGCATTCATACATGATGTATCGATTAAAAAACGAAATTAAATTTGAAAGTTTTATAAATAAAATCGATGCATAAAATTAATAGAAAATCTTCTCGTATGTACAAAAAAATGATACGAGATAAACCACGAAAAGAGAAATTTGAAGAACAATTTCTTTTAACATATCTCTAACACTCCTAGAAATAGCTTTTGGATCTCTTCATTGTAAGAAATAAAAACTTTTATTTTTAAGACAAGTATCCCTAACGTCATGTTATAGATGCGTAAATGCATTGGGGAACAATTTCATTTGGTAGTTTATATTTAGGCATTTAATGATTAAGTTTTTCTAGAATCATTACATCATAAATAAGCGCCCATTGCCTACTGATTTCTTTCAAAACACCATATAAACAAACTGTCATTTTTATTATACTTCTTGATTCTCGGCGAATTCAGAAGGACAGATAAATTATTTTTACCATCCAATAAATAATTAAAACACATACATCTCTGGAATAAGTAGCAGTAGACACGATATGACGCCACCCCACACCCCTGGTGCCTATAATCTCAAGGATTATCTAACCAGTTGGGTGGGTGCAGGGTGGATGAGTACAACAATTTCCACCACAGGGCCCTGGGAACCTACTCGAATGCCATACCCCGAACAACTTTAAATTCTTCCCTCCCCCATGGTTTAAACTTATGAAAAAACCCAAAGCTTAAACTGGAGAAATTACTGAATCGGAACAAAAATATGCCTTTTCTGGGCAACACACTCTTAAAGAGTTTGACATTTACAGACAAAAATGAAGAAAAACAAAAAACATTTAAACAACAGAACTTGATTAAATATAAAACATGCAGGAAACAGAAACAAAAGTTTGGAAAATATACACAATTAAACGCAAATATCAGAAAAAACTGTTCTGAATAAAAAATGAATAAAGAAACAATAAAATAATAATATCAATTTTGACACAAATTATTTGTACTGTTGGTATTATGTCAGTTGATTACACTTGTTCCTAAAAATCCACGTTCTTCCTTGCTTATACCATATGCACGGTGAAAATTTCAGTGGAGCACGAATCTAAGGATGTATAGGGAATTTATATTCAAGCAGTTTTTATTTTTCTCAGATTTCCCTAGGGTTGTTCATTAGGAGTTTGTCTCTCTTGTAGACAGAAAAGCGTTGTTTTATGATCGCTCCAGTTTAAAATAAATATTATACATATAATGGTAAACATCTTAAATGGAAACGAATATTATTTCTTACAGTGTTTTGAAATAATAATGTTGGTCATAATGCATGCTCTAAGTCTATTCATGCTCACGCCGTACACGTCAAATGCGCCGTACCAACGTAATCTTGGAAGCAATTATGCATCCTAAAGGAGGAAAAAGGCACAACACAATCTAAGGCCACCTGCAATTACACTTGTTATGTGGCAATGGTGTTGATTGTGATATTAAGGGGGTAGCACACTACGTATTTCGTCGATCTTTTTTCTCGGACGATCAAAAATGATTTCTTTTTTCGATGGTGATTTCGAGTTTTATCCTTGTGTTGAAAAGCACTCGCTATAGCTCGATATCCTGAAAAACACCACTTTCCGCGGTGAAAAAACCGGTTCCATCGACCGAAAGACGAAATCGCTTTTGATCGTCCTAGAAAAAAGTTCGACGAAATACGTAGTGTGCTACCCCCTTTAAACGCAGAGCAAGAGCATCATCGGCACCTTTTATAGATAAAATACCTTTGTGATGTCTGGCAATAAAAACTTTTTTAAAATTAAACAACTTTTTGATTCGTCAGATTTAAGGACTTTTTAAAAAATTTTGTATCATCATTCAATTAAAATACCCTATGAATCCCATCTCAGAAAATAAAATGTATCTGAAATTCCTACAATCCTCCCGAAACTTCTCTGTGTAAAATACTCGCGCAGGAATACTTCTGCATCTGTAACAAGTTGTTTGAAATTTTAAAGCTAAATATTTAGTGCTAGCATTGGCACCATCTTAGTTTATTCTTCATCAGTTTAGGAACGAAAATAGACGATCCCTAAAACATTTTTGATCGTAAACTTGCATGTATCATTTATTTTAACAGTGTCATTTCTCTGACTTGGAACAAAAATAAAGCGATGTAAGATCAAATGCCAGACCCCCTTCCCTCAGTTAGTTGAAAATCCAAATTGATCAACAGGAAAAAAAATTGGTTAATTTACATCCGTATATTACATAACATAACACCACTCCATATCCCTGCAATTATAACGTTTCAGTTTAGCAATGTCGTGGACATGAAGTGGAAGAAAATCACATATCCTACTCCAAGAATTTCCTACCCTGCTCGAAGCGGCTCGACTTTGCAGACAAGCAAAATCAAGGCAAGAAAAAGTGCTCATCGCGCTTAATGCACTTGTGAGCGATTAATCAGCTTGTTGACAGATCCTACCCCCATCCTTCTTCCAGTTTACCAGGCATGAGGCGAACACCACCAGCGGGTTCACAGCGGAAGTTCGGAGGGTGCCAGCTCAGGCGTCGTCCTCGTCTTCTGACCGCGGTACAGAATTACGAGGTCCGTTTCAAGATAGCCCTCGTGTTGCTTCAAAACAAAACGGGACGTTAATAAAACGACTTAAATTAAATGATGCCCTTTAGTCATATTTGGTAGGGTTGTTTTTATAAAATTATTTACAATAATGTTCGTGTAATTTATTCCGACGTTTCATCCATCGAAAATATCGGGGGAAAGTGCGCTCATCTCTGAAATCTGTAGACTTAGTTCTCTTTTCAATGTTGAAATTCAAGTAATTCAAAAGAATATTTTGAACAATGTTTTATATATTCTAAGCGAATCGAACGATTTAAATTTAACCTAAATATTAATCTTTATGAAAAGATAGCAAATGTTGTTTAAAAACTAATTGGGTTTGTTTTCAGACGGCGTTACTTTAGAAAATGAAGTATAAAGTTGGTGACATCATTTCGTCGATATATTTAGAAATAAACGTACATATATTTATATACAGTGTGCCCGCTAAAGTCAGCTGTCACCCCAATAATTTCTGAACGGCAAGAGCTATAGTCATAAAAGTGGGGGCTAGGTATAGTAAAGTTGCCATGCGCTACGCAAGAAAACCGCTTACAGCGCCAGCTGGCGGCAAAATTCGGAGTTAGCGTCCTTATCTCAAAAACGGAACAAAATAAAGGGAAAATGTCAATTACAAAGTTGTAGAACGTTATCGATTTATTACAAAAAGACACCTTGTGCACATTAATACGAAGAACATAACGCTTAAAATGTACATTTGTTTGTTCTCATTTTCCGAAATTGTGCCATCACAAGACATGAACAAAAGGAGAAAAGGTTATTTTTCGGGGGAAAAAGTGACACCATTATACTTTTCCTGTGGGAATAACTCAAACAGCAGGTGTATGGACCTTTCCGACAACATTGCAGGACTTTCGATGACATGCCACTGTTGCTTGTGCTAGCGCGCCACCTATACATGCTAAAACGTGTGCAAAGTGAAATTCAAACAATGGCTCAAATCTGTATTGTAGATGACGGAGAGTACTTTGAACACCGGGAATAAAGGTAGCTTTTGTGATAACTAATTGTTTTTCTCTTTTTAACCCGTTTTGTTACGTCACAGTTACGGAAATCGCGAACAATAAAATGTGTAATTTAAGCGTTCTGTTCTTAGTATTAATATGCACAAGGTGTCTTTTTGTACTAAATCGATAAAGCTCTACAACTTTGTAGTTGACAATTTCCCTCTATTTTGCACCGTTTTTGAGATAAGAACGCTAACTCCGAATTTTGCCGCCAGGTGGCGCTGTAAGCGATTTTTCTTGCATAGCGCATGACAACTTTATTATACCTAGACCCCACTTTTATGCCTATAGCTCTTGCCGTTCAGAAATTATTGGGGTAACAACGGACTTTAGCGGGCACACTGTATATCAGAGGTGTGTGGGCGTAATTACTTCCTAAAATCAACCTTCTTTGTGGTCATATTCCTTTTTAAGTTGCAAGTTGTTTATCAGTGAAAATTTCGCGTTTTATTTTTATCCTAGCAATGCTTATTTTTTGAAGATAATTCACGCTTTAGATGTATTAAATAAACAAGGGAATCTAATTTTCTCCATACGTTGCTATTTAAAGTCTCTTTACTTTATTTTTTTCACTTAGCACTTTTCATTATAAAGCATTTTCTCCGTAATATATATTATATAGAGAAATTCTAGAGCGATTTGTTTGTCCTTTTGTTGCTGCTTCCTCAACTGAAACACTTTTTAATAAATGTGTTTTCACATTAAAATTGGGTTCTTTGGGAAGAACACGTGAGCAAATTGCATGCGATTCTAATAAATGCGAAATAAAATTACTTATTTCTAGATAAAACTCAATATTAAAAGAAAAAGTGAGTAGTGTTTCTTGTAAAATTGTTTGAAATTTCGGTATATTTTTACCCTCGCATATATTTTTCTATATACAGGTTGTCCCAAAAAGATTGAAAAGCGCTTTAATTTTTTCTTTTACCCATTGCAGATAAGCAGATGCTGTAAGTTGTAAAAGTTTCCAAAATAAGGTGTCAAATAAGATTATGTTTATGAATAGACCTGCTTTTAATTTTCAGAAAGTTGAACTTCTTAAATTTTTATACTACCCCCTTAGACAAACTTAGTCAATTGTAAAATTTTACTTTTATACTGCAACTAAATCATCACAAAATACTAGCATTAGTATATAAAATTTACTGAGTGATTCTTCATTGAAAATTGACCAATATGAATATGGACTATATATCAAATTAGTAAAGTAAATAGAAGTATCGCAAGAACTGGAAACAAAGACCACAACACATAAGGGAAAGGTTTGCTCTACCTGGACTCATAATGCATGCACATATTTTATGAACTTTTTACATTAAGACATGGTAATTTTTTAAAAAAAGACATGGTGAAATAAACGAGTTTAAGTTTGCCCTTTGAAATCGTCACAATTTCGCTCAACTGAGTTCTTATAGAATTAACTCAAAGACGGTTTTTCCCAATGCAGTGATGTCAAATCATGCTCACATGATTAACATAAAATGACCCATGCCAAATGAAATTTCGAATATAATGCTCATTGAGTAAATGTCTACTCGTAGCGATAAAAATATTTTTCATTGACTGAAATAATTTTATTTTAACATTTTCTTTTGTGATATAATTCTATTTTTTACATTAGACTTTAATTAAGCGTTTTATTTCCGGAGCGTAGCATTCTGTAATTGGCTGTTAATCCGTCAGAATAGAGATTAGATGTTAAGAAATTACTCTGGACTGATGAATGTTGTAATGAATCGGTCCTGCAACGGATTTTTTGGAGACGATATCTTTGACATTTGTAAGAAATGTGTATTATCAACACGATAGTGTGTCTGCGAACTAGGGTATCAGTGTAACTGGTCGAACGAGAGCTTTATTAGATTATTTGAAAGGAACCGCAGAATTGTATTCCAAATCCCTCGATTTGTACTTATTAGGCCGGTTTCGAAAACTGATTTGTACTACTCGCTTAAAAAATGCGGTTGATGTTAAACAAAAGATAATCGATACTTGCAACAATATCAGAGGCTACGAACTCCTACTGTACTGAAATTGAAGAAAAACATTTTCAGAATGCTTTGTGAATTGCTTCTTTTGAATCATATTTCTAAATTTTGAACTACATTTGTCAGTTTACAGGAAATTTGCCTGATTACTGATTTATTAATATGTATTTATGATACAATTACATAATACAGATGCTTGTTAACATATTTTTGCATACCTGATAACAATTTTTTGAGCATTTTTGACCTAACACAGTTATTCTGTTAACATATTTTTGTTCTAAAGAAATTCATCGTCAATTTGTATATGGTCCCTATTTTCTCTGGAAAAATAGCATTTGAAATGGTAGGGGAAAAGTGGTGTAAGTCATCCTTTTACCTTCAATATAGTTCTATCAATTTTAAAGACACAAGTATGCAGATTTTAGTAATGATCTACAACTCAGCCAATACTTCCACTCTATGAACCTCCATAACTCACTAGTAGGAGAACATTTCCTCTTCACGAAATTCCACATAACACGGCAAGTCTAAAGTGGAATCGAGTCTTGAACCACTGTCTACCAGTCACGAATTCGAGATGTTTTTTCCCCATAAAGACACACGGCTGAATAAAATTCAGCGTCAAGTACTATCGTGCATGAGTATTATTACAGAGTTGCAATGGTTTCGTAGCAGAGCCTTGGTTCAATATAAGAGCGTCTAATCGACTGAAACGGAATCCCACCAGCGAGAATAATAATATTGTATGCACTGGATCGATGGATCAATCAACTGCCCGTTATTATTTTATTTAGAATCTTTTTCTAGATAGCGAAATGTTTCGCTTTATATCATGGTGCAATGACTTCATGGCTCCATATTACTTCGAACATGAGAGAGACTCAAAGATATAACTCAAATAAAACTCATTTTAAATGACGAGCGTATTGTCTCCCACTATATTAACACCACCGGTAGCTTAATGCATATATATGCACGCGCAAACACTGCCATAGAGGGAATCTGAGATTGTGTTCCTCCTCAGTTGCAGTCTCATTAGCCAGGCAAACCATTGTGCCGTACTTCATTTAAAATAGAGCTATAATTAATGATGGATGTGCTTAACTGAAGGAAGGAACGCAAGACTCATTTCATCAGTGAAGTTTGTCGAGGCGGAAATAAATATTCATTCGTAATCCGAGCTAGGTTTTCAGGTTCTCTCTTCAGAGATAAATAGAACACCACGAACGGGAACTTTTATGAAATTCTGCATTTGGAGAGGCTGTGCGTCAGGAAATGTAATTTGAACACAATCCTTTCGAGAAAGTTAGAAAGATAAAGGTAATCTAGAAATTTCAAGTGGAGGAGTGGATGCACTTTGCTTCTGAATGT
>BGPR01000001.1:4127748-4144367 GCA_013235015.1 Araneus ventricosus
CGGACGAAAATTTGCGGATGTCCTCAGTCTTTAAGATAGAGAGCCAAAAAGATATTCTTTGATCGTTCCAAACACCATCATTTGTAAGGATTCTTGATTTGTACCGATGTGTCTCTTTCTCATTTACAGTTGATATTTCTGTAGATAGATGAAATAAAACGCTTTTGTCACATTATTTGGAATTTTACATTTAACGTTACAATGCATGTTTCCCAGTATATAAATTATGGTTTTTACACAGTTGTTTTCAAAATGACTTCATAGTCATAAATCATAAGCTATAAATTTTTGGTAGAAAATCATCTGCTCTTACCATTTTTGTAGAACACTATAGAATGAGCAGGTTTTAATATAATTATCTCGTGCCCAATGCGTATAATAGTTTTTAAAAATTCATTTCCAAGTTATCCTCAAGACTTCAAACGTAGAATTATATAACAAAAACGTGCCCAAAACACAAATTAAAGTTATACAACTAATTTAATTTAGTTATACCAAACCGCGACTACAAATTACATAACTAACACGCGACGCAAATGCAGTCTTACTTTGTCATTGAATTTTAACTAATTTTTAATTTTCTTCTTCCGTATAAAATGTCTGTCGCATGACTGAACAGCAATAATCCTTTATATAATAATCAGTGCACCAGCATATTCAACTCTTCATTATCCTTCTTAAAAATGATAAGTGCATACAGGCAATGAATTACTCTATTACTACCCATTTCAATTTAAAAAATTAGTTGTTAGGTAAGTGTTAAGTCAAAAGACCGAAATAATTTTTCTTTATGAATTACCATTTGTTGCACGTTTCTTCCGTGCAGTTTTGCGTTTTGAAAAATATGTTTGACTTTTAGATCAAATTGATTAAAATGAATTTAAATTTAATAACTTTAGCTTTAATAAGATTTAATTTAATTTCATATTCATTAAAAATTTATTCGTCGCCTTCAGCTTAGACAGAAAAAATTTTATAAAAATATTAAGCTTCTGTAGATTTAATTTTCTGTAAGTATAATACGTTTTGTGAATATTCGAGATTATTAACATTGATCTTGTTGAAAATATCATGCAAATTGAAATTATTCTTTATTTAATAAGAACTTTTGTATGTTTTTATTCAAAATTAAACATGTGTTATATAAGTCTTGACCGTTAACTTTGTTTCGCAACCACTATAGAAGCATCATATATATTTATGAAATTTTTTTTATTTAAAGGTTCTTAAAAGTTAGCAGTGACAGAGAATATAAGAAAAATTTCAAAGATTATATTATTTATGAAGGGAGGATTCAATTATTTATGAAAAATTATTGATGAATATAAAATCAAACAGAAAATAATAACATTTTCGTAGGGTAAATTTCATATTTTAGGAGTGTGTCGTACATGTTTCTGTATTAACTCTCTAAACCCGGCTAGATTGAGAATTCCAGAACCTAAAAAATTGAAGTAAATTTTCGTACAAGAATGGGATCCTCGCCTTCTTTGAAGAATTTACAGAAGAACGGCACCCGAATTTGGGCGATTAATTGTCAACAGAAAAAGGAACTACTTTTCTCCCGTAAAATGCACTCAGGCACCCGAAACCGCCTGAGTCCAAGCTTCTGTCGAATGGGACGGTTTGAGGCGAAATAGGACTCACAGAGTTAATAAAAAGTTATCATTACGATAAAAAAATATTTCTAATTTAAGTTAAAATATACGTTCAGAGTAAAAATTTCAGCGTTATTTCAGGATCATGCCATACGTGTTTTTGCATTAAAAATGACACCCAAATAAACTCTGCTTTTAGCAAGTATAGTTATTGATATCTTAGATGAAAAGAAAATATTTTTATTTTTTCTCTGCTGTGCTGAAAGAATGAAAAAGATATGTAAACGACGTCATCAGAAATAATAATAATAATATGAAATAAAATATCGGAATTATTAAGGTGTTATGTGATTCGTCTTTTTTATATTTAGATTTTCTGTTCCGAAACATGTCACAAAGAGGGCATCGCATGTTGGTAAAATAACAGCTTAAACTATGCAGCCTTTTATTAAACTTAAGAACTTTCGAGTATGAAATTATCCATTAACGAACTGAATCCACTATTCAAAGGACAGAAATAAAAGTATCTTAAAGCGATTGCTTGAGATAAATTTCTCTTCAAAACAAGTCTCTTTTGAGTTCAGTGATTCGCATTAATTGAAATGAATTTAGTTGTTCACAAACATCTTAATATTTTTTACCTGATATTCAATCTTTTTGGAGCCAATGCTTATACGCTATTCTAGATGTATGATAAATTCTGAAAGCATATTAGAATGTTTACTCCTTCGGGATTTTAACATATCTTTCTTCAATGAAGAGTGAAAATAAAAAAAAACAACACTTTTTTTATTTCCACACCTTAGTTCGCAATACGTTGAAAATTTTGAATATGCGCACGTGCTTTAGTTAGCTACTTGTTTTTTAACAATTACTAAATTTTGGCCAAAACAAGAAATTCAAATTTTTGCATTTAATCAACTATTTATTAAGACCATACATTACTACTGGTGTATCCTTGACTCAATTTCGAGCTTATCGCTATCAGAGAGCACATTAATATCTGAGTGGATGAGAAACTATAGCTGTTTCGGTACTTACGTATTAACGCCACCGAGGCTACAGATTGGCGGTAATGCGCCAATAAAGAGCAATTTGTTTACAAAAACCGCCAAATTGGCGGCACTTAAAAACCGCCAAATTGGCGTTAATACGTAAGTACAAAAACCGCCAAATCTGTAGCTGCGGTGGCGTTGGCGGCACTTAAAAACCGCCAAATTGGCGTTAATACATAAGTACAAAAACCGCCAAATTGGCGGCACTTAAAAACCGCCGACTCTGTAGCTTCGGTGGCGTTAATACGTAAGTACTATCAGAGAGCACATTAATATCTGAGTGGATGAGAAACTATAGCTGTTTCTTAATGGAAACTCTGTGCTTGTTTACGCTTTTGTGACATGTAAATTAACACCATATATTTTCTTCATATGAGAAATTTAATATATATATCACTGAAAATGTAAAACGGTATTGTTACAAAGCTATAAAGTCATTTCCCTGAGATGCTAATCTTGGCAACAAACTTGGCAACTTGGCTGAAAAGTTGGCGACTTTGGCGACAAAGGGAATTTTCTAGAAGGACCTCGAAATTTCAACCTATTTCTACTGGTTTCATGAACTTTCTGGAGATTACGCCACTTCCTACGTAATGAAGTCACTTCCTGTTGAAAAAAGTATAAAAGCAAGCTCTCAAGACAAGAAGGGTTATTGTAGTTGGATTTTGATCAGCAAGCAAGCTCGTGAGCTAACAAGAAATCTTTGAGCGCTGTGTTGAGATTTATTGGCAGTCTCTGTTGTGATTTTTACTAGTGCTGTGTTAATACTTATGCTAAGTTTCTTTGCTTAGAATATTTGTAAAATAAAGAGCTTTATTTTTTTAATCCTGCTTATTGGATTGCATTCACGTACACCCACAAGACGATTTTGTAACAGTATATATTGTTGAATTTTTTTAGAAGAAAAACGGCTCATCAGTGCATAGTGATTTAAATCAAGATTTGACTGAGGAACATGAATCGGAGAAAGAAGGCTTTGACTTCTATCTTATGGTTCTTAACCAGAATTATTGAAAAACTGGCAGATTAATGTGCACTTAAGAAACGAATTGCTCCCCTACGGTCGGGCTAGCCTGGTTTTCCTTCAAGCTAAACACAAATGTGAATGAAATATTTTCAAGGAAGACAACTTATCCCATATATTGGAGTTAAGTCAGACTTGTACCGTCTCGGGTGGGGTGGGGCACCAAGCCACTCAGTATTATTCTGCCGTCTTTCATCGTATATTAAAACAAAAGATACCAATTTACAGGAAATAACGTCTACCAAAATTCCATGTCTAAAGATTTCAGAACGAGGCCGCGGTGGCCTAGTGGTAAGGTGCCAGCTTCGGAGCCGGAGGGCTTCCAGGTTCGAAACCCGATTCCACTGAAGATCTGTCGTGTATTGGTCTGTTGCACGCTGAATCATATGTAAGGTGTCAAACGTCCTCCCGCTGGTGTGGTGCGGAAGTTTGGAGAGGGGATGCCCGCTCAGGTGTCTCCCTCTTTATCTGACTGCGGTTCAAAATTACGAGGTCTGTCCCAAAATAGCCCTCGTGTTGCTTCAAAACGGGACGTTAATAGAGCTAAACTATACTAAAGATTTCAGAAAGAGTCATCTACATATCTATAATTGTCCTAACTTCGAATTTCCAATGGCAACATCCATATTTTCAAAGAATTTAGAAACTGCGTCAAAATTTATCCTCGGATACCACATTTCATCAATTCTAGCTCTATTCGTTTCGAATTTATGAGAAAATAAAATAAATAAGTCTCTGACGTTAAACCAAAATTTTGAGCTTTAATTGATACCTAGAGAAATAATATAGTTATTGACATAAAAAAAAATTGTTGTTATAATATGAAGTATTCTACACATTCTGCACTTATACTTTTGATTTAAAAATAATTTTGAGCATATGAAATTTATTATTTCATTTGAGCTGGTTAGAATGACAGTGGTGTAAGTCATCCTAACTTTGCTTTGAGTAATTGAAGGTTTTCTAAAACTATCTGCAAAAAATCATGATTGCATGTATTTTAACTTGGTGGCTTAGTGTTTAAACATAGACTCTATTTTTACTAGGCATTAACTTTTATCCAAAACTACCTTTAAGTCGTTTTAGAGTAATTTTAAATGACTTACACCACTGTCATTCTATACTGAGAATGGGTTCACTGAACGAAATTTTAGAGTGATATTGCAAATATATTTTCATTTTACAAAAGTTGTTATTATGTGGTTTTTGACAAATTAAGCGTTAAAATTTACACTTGATATTTTCACTGGATCTCTTAAGATTGATCTGCATTAGGTACCTCTTCATGATATGGTAGGGGGACTAAATTGTGTTCAACGTTGGTAGTGTTTAAATTATTGAAAAATCCATGGTATACCGACGATGTGAATGGTAACAGATACATTATATATGACTTTTTTTATTGATACTGATCTTACATTTGGATGCAACATTTCCTTTTGTAGATTTTTGAAAAGCGCTGATTTCCCTTTTCTGCCTGTAGGAGTAAGGTCTATTGTTTCAAAGTCTATAAAGTCTTGAAGAGTTTCCATGTACTTGATGCTGTAAGGATTATATTTTTCAAGGCTTATCCACTGTATTTTAAGCCAGTTTACTTTTATTTCCCTTTAGTTCTTTTGTCTCCTACTAATTTTCCTTCCTAAATTATTTGTAGAGTTAAATTCTTTAAAAGTTATAACGTAGACAATAAACTTCTCGGTGCTTAGGCATGACTTCATAATACTATACCAATGCTCAGGTAGATATACAGTTTTGCCTTTCGCAAATAATTCCATGGACCCTAAGTCCCAGTCGTTAGGAAGAAAAGAATGTCCCAGTACAAAAAAAAAAAAAAAAAAAAACTTTTGCTTAATGACTTCAATGTTCAATTCTTTACTTTGAAGGAATCTGTTGTTGTTGAAGGAAAGCAAGGGTCGTGTTTTTATTATGGTTTTGCCCCGTACATGTATAACTGTAGATAGTTACCGTTTCTTTGAGCGAGCATTTAATTTTAAATGCTTTATTAAACATGGAGATAAATCTTGATATCCTTTAATTGCTACTGTTTCATCCGGAAACATAAAAGTAACCGAGTTCTTTTTCCCAATCCATGAACCCCGAAATTACAGCAATAATGATTCCTTTTGTAATATGCTTCATTTACAGTTAACCGTTTGAGAGCGCTATCGCACTCAAACGGTTAATATTGAACACGGGACAGCTTTTTATAAGTCCATGGAACAAACATAAGTGTCTGGATTACTTTTTTCAAATATTGTATCATTTTTCATGATTAGATTTCAAATTAGCTTCTCAGTATCACTCAGCGCAGGATTACAGTATTTAAGCTTAAAAATGTTACAATTTTTGGATGTGTCTTTTTTAGGTACTTGGAAGTGTACATGCAATTTTTATATTGATTAGAGGCTTTTAATACTTCAAACGTAACTTAAAAAATAAAAAAGCCAAAAATGTTAATGCAAACGTGCACAATCAACAGTACAACACGTACCGTACTCAACTTTTCCACACATATTTAAACGAGTGAAACAAGTATTTGTAAATATAATAATATGAGTAAAAGGGACATAGTGAATCAAAACACGAAAAGCCTTAAAACAAAGATTACAGTAACTACAGTCACTGTAACGATCACAATAAACATCAGTGGCCTGGCAACTGCCTTATACCACTGTCATTCTCACCTTAACAGCAGTTCAGGTCGGTAGACAACTTTGGTGCTGCTCCTAGTGGCCAATCATTGTACTACTGATTTATGCACCTATCCCATTAAACAGAGGAACTAAAAAGGATCCCAAATCCATGGTTAACTCAAATTTAAAAAAAATTGACTTACACCACTATAATTCTAACCAGCTCATTTGAAAACTGCAACATTAAAAAATATATAGAACATTAAGTTGCCAATAATGCACGTCTGAAAGCTAGTTTACATTTAATATATTTAAATTTTGTTATCTTAAGTGCTTCAGTAATGCACTAAGCCCATTAATATACGTATTTTTGCGACTGACAAATAAAACCAAGAAAATAACTTAGAAAAAAGGGAAAGTCAAAATAAATCAACAAGTTATTAATTCCGTTAAAACTTCATTAACATTTCATTAAAACTTCTAATGATTTCTTTCATTCGATTACTTCCACTCATACAAAAATACCTACGTAAGTACTTATGCATTATTAAAATTTTAACACTTTATGCTTAACATTGATTCAGGCAAGGGTGCAAATTATGCAAAACTCCGGCGCTCTTCGATATCATAATTTTTGCAGGACAAAATCAAATTTTTTGGAGAAAATGTCAGTTCTGCAGAACTTTGCAACACATTAAGTATTTATGTATTGTGAAATATTGATCATAACTTTTAAGAGGGCGTTTAAAATGCGAAATAAATTAAGATTCTTCCACCTTCATTTAAACGAAAGCAGAGAGCTTAACTATTTAAATGTGGAGACAACCTTTTTTATGTCGAGAGCACAAAATGTCAGATATCTCCCAATTTATATTTCGAGTTATTTTTCCGTGAAGATAACATTTACGACACCCAAACGAATGTTGCCATTGGAAAGTTTGAAGTTAATACAATTATAAATATATAGACGTCCCCTTAAGAAATTTTTGTACCCTGGAATATTTTAGCATACGTTATATCCTGTAAAATGGTGCCTTTTGGTTTAATATAGGATGAATATCGTCAGAATAATACTGGGTGGCTCGTTTTATTTTCCGTGCCTGTACCTCAGGTGCTCTAAGGTCGTTTGACCAAAAGAAGATGTCACAATTTCCCTTTAACCTATCTTTGATTCATTGACTTGACTAGGTATCTTAGACCAAGTGGGATTCGAACCATCACAAGTCAAATGATTCATTGATTTAGATATTGCAGTTTGAAATATTTCTTAAATGTCAGAATTGTCTTTAAAATAATTCAGTCTTAGTGTCCTGATTACAGACGCTTTGGAGTTGTGTTGGAGGCCTATTTTTTTCTTTATTCCAACTTCGTCAAAAGAAGCTTTTCTTGGAATGGCCAATGAATGGCTAAATAGCAATTCCTACACTATCATAGTTTAGATTCGATTTTAATAAATATGTAGTTTCACTTTTCACAAAATACGGTCTGCTCCGCAGTGTGTGAAATCTTCAGGATTTTTTTAGTTCTATTAGGATAGTTTATAGCTGCTTTTGGAACAACAAAGTCTGAACAATCCATTCGTTCTTGATTAAAACCATATCTTTAAATTAATTGAAAATATGATTAATAATTAAGTTCTGAAAATTTTAAAGTATTGCAGTGTCATGGAGAACATATAACTGTAGAAAAATTCATAACTCCAGCAAGAAAGGAAGTGAGAGAAAAACAGATTATAAAATTTTACCTTTACAGACATGAAACACTTCAAGTGAAATAAAAGCGCAAAAAATGAACGAACCTTTTGAGAAATTGATAGCAAATTCTTATTTCAACAGATGTTTATTAGTGGAGTTTCCAAATTTGAAAAAAGCTTAAATTTATATTCTTTATTTCTTATAAAGCGCTTCTTTTCAAAAAACAGAAGCAGATTTATTTCTACGATTGATTGTAAGATTGAATAAGTGTCCATTTAGTCGACCTACAGCGAGTGTGCTAAATTCACCTTTAATCTGCTCTTAAACTACATTTGTAAATTGTGAAAATAATCCTCTCTTGTGTTAACTTCTTATTTGCGATTTTTTCGCATTCTGGATCAACGCACATGAATTTTTAATAAAATTAAACTCAGAACCATTATTCA
This sequence comes from Araneus ventricosus, assembly GCA_013235015.1. NCBI lineage: Eukaryota > Metazoa > Arthropoda > Arachnida > Araneae > Araneidae > Araneus > Araneus ventricosus. The sequence goes on from BGPR01000001.1 coordinate 4,136,199, forward strand.
CTTTTCTGTTTTCTCTAGATTTATCTCATTTTTTATATATTTAGGCAACAAAAACATCACTTCTGTATAGATAGGTATGTACAAGAAATGTAAACATTTTACTTCAATCTGTTTTTTTAAAAATAATGTTTAGATATTTTAAATTTATTATGTATTTGTCTTGGCTACATCTTTCCAACACTGAAATATCGGCGAAGGTTTTTCATGCATAATCAGTGTCGTTTCCTGACAGTTATTGTCTTTCTTTATGAGACTACCTGAATGGTCAGAGATCTTTTGTCATAAATTTGTCACGTGGGATTCTTTCTCAAAAGTTATTTTATTTCTTTCGCTTTGCTGAGGTTTCGAATAAAAGTTTTCTCATTTTATTTTTTGTGTGTATTATTTTCAAAAGAAAGTTACTGAACTTTAGCTCATAATTGTTTTATTTATATTTTTGTTTAAAGAGATAAATAATATAAGAAGAATATCTCCTTCTTCTTAGTTATTTTTTTATTTAGACTTGCTATTATTCTTGCATTGTTTAAAACTAAAGTTTCTTTTTTCTAAGTTTTCTAATTATATTTATATGATTTAAAACAGCCTTTAAAGATTTTTGCTCTTTCTTAAACAATGCTTTTCCTCCTTTATTATTGAAATATGTTATATGCTTTGTCACATCATTTACGAAGTTAGCTTTTTCTTGAGTACTATTGAATATGTGTGTATTAAATGGATGTTTTAAATGCTTCTGATAATGATATTTTGGAGAAACAGCAAAAAGGGTTCCATTTATTTGATAAATGATGATAAGATTATGTAGTTGAAAATTATGATCAAAAGAAAAGTATGTATTCGTTGATGCATACTTTTATTTTGTCGAAGTTATTTTGAATCACCTTGTATAAGTTATACATGATGTCTGTATTCAACTTACAACATAGGGTTAGTGTTACTCAAGTTGAAACCAGTAGATTAGAATTAAAATTTTCAATTAATGAAAGAAAAACTTCCAGAACTGCGAGTATATGTTACTGTGAAAGACCGAAATTTGGAGAATGTCGACTTTCACCTGTGAATGTCAACATTCGCATAGTCATGTCACCGGTGAATGTCAACATTCACATAGTCATGTCACCGGTGAATGTCAACTTTCACCGGTGAAAGTTGACATTCTCCAATTTCGGTCTTTCACAGTAACATATACACATCTTTTTCCCGAAGTTTTATTCTTATGGCATATTTTGCATTTGGTAGAAAGTATTTTAACAGATATATTTAAAATGAAACCAAAGAAACTCTGCCATTTGTGACTTACTTAACTGTCTTTATGCATGTTTTAATTAGCTCGAAGGATAACAAGAGACGTGTAAAAAACTTAAAAATAAACGCTTTTACCAATAGTTCTCAAAAATACTATAGATGGCGCCTCGGAAACCTACCGAGTGCAAACGTAATTTTGCGATTTTTTTTTAAATTGATAATTGAGAGCTCTAAAGTTATTAAAATATTACATTGTCATCAAGACCCAAAACAAAATTTCAGAACTCTAGTGCATTAAGAAGTGAGTGAAAAATCGATCACAAAAATTCCAACCTTATATGCATACATACATACAAACATGAAACATTTCGAACTTAGTTAAAGCGTTTTAAAACAGTCGCACAGCTGTTTGAAAAAAATAGCAGAGAGCACTTCCTCCCGGTCCAGGAAATAATAAAAAGGTCAAAGAAATTTGTAATATAGTTCTAGAAGAGTAAGTTTTCCGAAAATCGGGTATCGAGGTACTCATTGATTTTTTCCGGCTTTTGAAAACTCGAATGTTTGGAAAGGAAATTCACTTGAATAAGCGAATAAAATTTATCCACTTTTTTACAACCTTTAAAAAATGTATCAGTTTCACGAAGGTTGCTGAATCATGAGAATGATGACGTAAGTACGCAATTTCTTTTCTCTCCAATCCTTGTCATTTCATTTCTTTAAAATGCTTAGTAAGTATTTGAGGAAGTACAGAATGTATGTTTTAGTATTAGTGTGGGAAAAAATGGAAAAACGCAGCGCATACATTTCATTGGCTTACTTTTAACTGAAAAAAAAACTATAATTTAAATTTATAACGGAGTGTATCGTAGTTTATCAATAAATAATTTGGGTCTGTTTTTAAATTTTGTAAGTATTAAATAGAATGCCCCAAAACAACTGTCCAAGGACCGCTACTGGTGACCCACCAGTGATTTAGGTGTGCCATTAGTTAACGACAGAGCAAGCTGCAAAGTATTTCAAGTACAGCAAGAAAACTGTTACTATACTAACCATACCAATTTATGTTACGGATAAATTTACAGCAATTATTTAGTAACATTGAATCTCTGCTCCTTCTCGAAGCACTTACTAGAATTTTTGACACAGAGACGCATTCTTTCTTGTCATTCTGTCTTCTTAAGCTCTTCTTTGGGAAAGCTGTTAAAGAAATCCTGCAAGCTAGATCCCAGCATTCATTGAACGCCAGGAAGAACCAGGCCTGAGATGTAGAGTGGATTTTATATTTATACTATTAACTCGAAAAATTGTGTGGTGCAAAAAAAGCCCGCTCATTATTTGTACGGTCGCTGAACTTATACTACGGAATGAACCACGTTTGTTGCATTTTTGTGGTTACTGAACGAACTGAACTACATGTCTACATTGTTGCCTGTTAGCACAGTGGCGTTGTTCCGAAATAATAACTCTGCAGACAGTTGTTTGTGAACAGACTTTCTATAATAATGCGTTTCATCGATGGTTTTCAAATAACCTTCGTCAGGAATTATATTATGTGACGTGTTATAGATAATACTTGCAAATCAGTTCAAGGCATAATAAATAGATTAATAAAGCGCATCCCTCTATGTTCTTTTTGGACGAATGAAAAAACAAACAAACAAACACGAGATGGGATGTCCGGAGCTAAAGTTCAAATGTTCATCTTATACATCCAATTTTTTGATTATCTCGAGTTTTAATTAATTTTTTATTAATTAAATTTTGTTAATTAAAATTATTTCATTGAATAGATTTTAATTGGTTTTACTTTAATTGATTAAATTTTGTTGATTAAAATTATTCCATTGATTAAATTTTAGTTGGTTTAAATTTTAATTGATTAAATTTTAATTAATTAAATTTAATTTATTAAATATATATAAGGGTGGATCTAGGAATCCGTGAAGGATACGGTGGAAAAATTATTTTTCGTATTTTGAACTTTAAACAAATGCTATATAGTCAACTAAATAGAAACTAAACAAGTCAACTAAATAATTTTTTTTACTCAAAATGTTTTGTCCTCTTCACAAGATTGCCAATTAATTGTGGATGTCGTCCTTGAATTTTTCTTAAAAAATATGTCAACCTAAGCACACTTTACCATTTTCCTCGCCATATTTAGAATTCTGACTTTAATTGAAACAACGAAATTTTAAAAAACCTTCAAAGCTGCATGAATATCATTGATTGCAGTCTTCGATGGTATAAGACCCTCAAGAGGTAAAATCCCATAAAATTTTGGGAAAAACCTTAACTCAAGTTCGGAAATAAAATGATCAACTATAGGGTATAAATATTACTCGTCTTTAATATGCTTAATGAAACATTTTCTCTAGTGTTCCAGGAAACTTCATTTCACTGTTAACTTCGTCAGATACACTTACACTGGTAGACAAATGCTAAGGACTATTTTTAATATGCGAACAATTTGGACTTAATAGGAATACAATAGTTCGCAATCAGTTGCGGAGAATCGTGGACATACAATCGTTGGAACTCGCATTTTACAGTGAAGATTCGGTAACTAGGACATTAAGGGGACCATCCACAAACTGATGAAGACGAAAATTATTTTGGTCCACCCTGTTTCACAGAAAGCTGATAATGAGTTGAAACTTTCATCAACGGTTTTGTTTGATGCGCATAATGTTTACATGCATTTTCGTAAAAATAGCAAAAATATTCTTGAAAATATAAAGGTTTCTTTAAAAAATCCCTAATTTTTCCGCATGTTTTTTTACTTATTACATGCAGAGTTTTCAATCAAATTGTACGACACTTACAAAGTATTTGACAATATGTGGAAGAAGCTTTGTATTAAAATTTGAATCAAGTAATTTTAATATTACAGGAAATAAGAGTATTTTTTGTAAATAATTTTTTACTGCGCATTTGCGAAACATAGCGAAATTTTTCTTTCAAAACTTCAAAACCAGATATATTGGACAACTTATCCAGGACAGTTGTTAATATTCAGAAAGATATCGGCATTGCAAAGAGGTGAATTTCAGTACACTCTAAGAGAAGCTAAATGACAAAGGTCCATGCACAACAGAAATTTATTAAACTTGAATATTCGAATAGTTATTATTGAAATGCAATTTAAATTATGGATTGAATTTATTAATATACATGATTATTCAGGATATTCAGCTTCCATAAAATTCAATATTATTGTTCGAAGCTTGAAGTTAAAAAAATATCAATTTGTGCAAGAACCTCATCATTGAGCTTCTCTTAGAGTGTACCGAAATTCATCTCCCTGCAATGATGATATCTTTCTGAATATTAATGATATTGAACTGGAATTTTTTATATAAGTGGCCCTATATACCTGGCTTGAAATTTATGAAAGAAAAATTTCGCTACACTCGTAGTTGTGCAATAAAAAATTATTTACTACAAATACTCTTATTTCCTGTAATATTCAAATTATTAGTTTCAAATTTTAATACAAATCTTTTTTTACATACTGTTAAATATTCTGTAGATGTCGTACAATTTGGTTGAAAATTCTGCATGTTATAAACAAAAAACATGCGGAAAAATTTGGGATTTTTTTAAAAAAAAACTTTATATCTTCACCAATATTTTTGCTATTTTTACGAAAATGCATGTAAACATTATGCACATCAAACAAAATCATTGATGAAAGTTTCAACTCATTATCAGCTTTCTGCGAAACGGGGTGGGTCAAAATGATTTTCGTCTTCATCAATTTGTGGACAGTCCCCTAAATGTCCTAGTGACCGAATCTTCACTGTAAAATGAGAGTTCCTACGATTGTATGTCCCATGATTCTCCGCAACTGATTGCGAACCATTGTTTTCCTATTAAGTCCAAAATTTTCGAAATCTTAAAAATGGTCATTAGCATTTGTCCACCAGGGCGCAAAGTGGCCGCGGTGGCGTAGTGGTAAGGCCTCGACTTCGGGGCCAAAGGGCTCCAGGTTCGAAACCCGATTCCACTGAAGATCCGTCGTGTATTGGGCCTGTTGCACGCCAAATCATACGTAGGGGGCCAAACATCCTCCCGCTGGTGTGGCGCGGAAGTTAGGAGAGTGGGTGCCAGCACAGGTGTCGTTCTCGTCATCAGACAGAGCTCCAAATTACGAGGTCCGTCCCAAAATTGCCCTCGTGTTGCTTCAAAACGTTACGTTACGGGACGTTAATATAACTAAACTTAACCACCGGTGTACAATATAATAACGTACATTTTGAAAACAAGGTTTAGAAATCGCAATAAATTACAACAAAAAACATGACATCACATTAGAAAAACCAAACTAACATGCCAATAAAACCTTTGCGCTAGGTTAACAAATCAATTAAAAGATGTTTATGTACCAAGGCTTCACAGATTAAAGACAAAATAAAGCTGTGATGAGCTGCAAAATATGAGGTTATAAACAACAAATAGAATAGCAGAGAGAAATGCCAGTTGTTAGAGACAATAGCTACCGCCATGATGGTGAACGATCTCGGTATTAGTTTGAAAAAGGAAGCAAAACTGAGATTTTAAATTATTAATTAATTATTAATATTATTACATGCATTATTTTTATCATTTCATATTATCTGTTGTTATAAAGTTCAAAGATGAAACTTATTTAATACTTAAATATCATGAAACTACTTAGATTCTTCGGTAAATACTCAAGAAATAAAGGATGTCTTAAATAGAACACTTGGTGTTGTTAGAGACTACAGCTACAGCCATGATGGTGAACGATCTCGGTATTAGTTTGAAAAAGGAAGCAAAACTGAGATTTTAAATTATTAATATTATTATATGCATTATTTTTATCATTTCATATTATCTATTGTTATAAAGTACAAAGATGAAATTTATTTAATACTTAAATATCATGAAACTACTTACATTCTTAGATAAATACTCAAGAAATAAAGGATGTCTTAAATAGAACACTTGGTGTTCGTGGAAAAACATAAGAAAACGACAAGAACACAGAAACTCACTCACCTACGTACTTGCTATTATCTGCCACAAATACCATAAAATACCTCGCGTTCAATAATGTCAAACATGACGACAAATTGCATGGCATGTCAAATCCCTTCTTTCCATGAAGTTGTCACCGGTAAGAACTTTATTAAGAAGGTGTTTTTCTTGAAAGAGATGACTATTTTGCCGACGGCATATCTTTTTGTTTCTTTTTTGCTTTTTTGCGCTTTTTTTTCGAGGAATGCAGTATATTCAAAATTAAATCTCTACATTAATTGCTTAAAATTTCAAAATATTCATAAATTAAGGATGTGCAATTCTACTAGTGCATTTGAATAAAAGATGTTTAAACTTTAATACGTTTAAGAAAATACAGGCTTCCAAACTGTTAACATTTTCAAATTACTTAGAGACTGGATTTGAATCGATATAATTCACATTATCGCTATAGACAATTGAATAAACTTATGTTAAAGCAGAAAGCTTGTTTTTCTCCTTGCAAAATTAAATTTGTAGATTTTCGTCTGACGAGTTAAAAGCATCCATTTGGTCTTAACTCTTTTAATATGTTCTTATAGTGCCTTTTTATATATTTTTAAGTGTAAAATGTTTTAAGATTTTTTGTTTTTCATATACAATTACAAACATATATTATAAACTAAATGAAAACAAAATTAAACAGTTCAATATCATTAAAATAAATCGCGAAATAAAATTTAACATAGAAGTTTAAAAGTAAGGTAAAAAAAACTAGTCGAAAGAGGAAAGGTTTTAATTTAGTATCATATGCGCTATTCAGGACTAAATATTAATTACTCCAAGCAAACTTAAAATATTCACAGTCATGGTCTGTAAATTTTCTGGAAAGTAGTTTTCAACTAAGCAATGCTATACAATTTTATTTCAACTCAGACTTTTAATCATCTTTTTTCTTCAAATGACATGGAAAAAATACCGAGAACGCAAATCTCTAATTCTTGAAGAATTTGGAAACGAGTTTCAACTTTTGCTAATGATTGAAAAAATCTTCAAAGGCTTTTACTTTTCGTTTCTTTTACTTATTTTTAGGTATAATGGATCTGTAGAGCATGGCATAATTATACATATTTAGGTAAAACACCGAAGAACAGTTTTCTTTCTTTTTTTCGTTCCAAGCACTGAGAATTTCCAGTGATGCTTATAATGTAATAAACTACCCTTCTCAAAAGCTCTAATATTTATGCTTCCTAACTAGTCATTTGCTTTAATAGAGTGGAAATACTCATGTATTGAAACGATTTAATGACTTGCCTTAACTACTCAACGAAGGACCTTCTGAATAGGTTGTATGCTGTGTTCTTTGTGAGGAAATGCAGTTGTTATGATGTAATTAATATCAAAATTCCATTGTCAGTGGGTCTCTTGCTGTCTGAAAATTTCTTTGAACAAGAAGAACATGCCAGACTTGAGAAGTATGTCTTCACTGCACAATATGAATCCTGATATTCAAAAGAAAGTTCCTTTTAGCTAAGATAAGGAAATTACCTGAATAGAACTGTCGGAAAAAATACGTAAATTATTTCTCTCTTCTTGTGCTTATCAGGATCTTTTATGTGTACGTGACATTTTAAGTTATTTTAATGACCACATACGAAACACAACAAAGTGAATGAACTAAAAGTGAATGAATAAAAATTCTGCTTTTTGAAGGAAACATGTTGCGGATGCCAGATGTTCTGTCCATTTGATACTCAAATAAGCATTCTAAGTAGTTGCTCATCACTTTTGAAGTTGATTTTCCCCAAATCTTGGAGTTTCACTTTAGCAACATGGACAACACTTGAATATCTCATGCCAAACTTATAATAAAGACTCGTATTCTTCTAATGAATGTTGTGATATAGTAACGATTTGCTAGAATATTATCTAAGATTGGAAAAA
>BGPR01000001.1:4152860-4173526 GCA_013235015.1 Araneus ventricosus
TTATAGCTTGAAAAATGCTAGAAATTTTTTAATTCGTCATACCTTTAAAAACTAAATTCATATACAAAGAAGACTCAAAAGTAGAAAATTTACAGCGGAACTCCCAGAACACCTTCACTTATACATGACATGACGCCACCCCACACCCCTGGTGCCTATAACCTCAAGGGTTATCTAACCAGTTGGGTAGATGCAGGGTGGATGAGTACAACAATTTGCACCACAGGGCCCTGGGAACTTACGCGAATGCCATAACCCGAACAACTTTAAATTCTCTCCTCCCCCACGATTTAAACTTATGAAAAAACCCAAAACTTAAACTGGAGAAATTACTGAATCGGAACAAAAATATGCCCTGTCTGGGCAACACACTCTTAAAGAGTTTGACATTTTCAGACAGAAATGATAAAAAAACATTTAAACACTACTACAATGACTTTTCAGATCGGATGGAAGTCCAATACATCCTATGACAAAAGCCAAATAGACATGGCACTAAAAAATTATTAACTGTCTCCCAAATTGATAAAATCATCGAGGTTCAAGTCTATCTAGTCCCCGCTAGAACATAATGAACAGAAGAGACACAGAAAGAAAGCCATTTCTTGCAAACGAAACGGAAAGAAACTACTCATGGTAATTCTGTAGCGCTGTGTAGTATTTTATCACGCTTTTACAATTTTTAAAAATGAAAATAAAATCTCGTACATGACAACATTATTTGCTTGAAGATATTTCTTTCAATTGTTTTATATTTTCTAATCCATATTTAAACAGCACTAAAGCAAGCAAACGATGGCTTATATTGCAAGTCTTGAAGTATTCTTCTGTGCAAAAGAAGATTTCTCAAAACATCTACACTTAAATATCTGACACTGACCTAAATTATTGATATTATTGTACGTTTATATATTTATGCAGAATGACTTATTTATCTGGAGAATCAATTAAGAATAAACATGAGGAAAGAAATGACATGAATAATTGCGGATAAAATTGAAATATTCTATTAACAGAAATAAATAACTAAATAAAGCAATTTTTCAAACGGCAATGAAGAGGGGTGAGTTTCAATTAATACCTTAACTTTATGCCGTTCTGTATTAATTCTCGCCACATTTGAGACAATTTATCTTTTAAATGTTTATTAGATTTCACGTCTTCTGTCTCTAGTGATTTGCATGTTTTACCAACCAAAATGAATATAAACGACCAAGAGGAAAATATACTAATTACAAATAATTATCGTATAGAGACTTCGATCACGTGAACGTGACTTATAAGTCATAAACGTTCCGAAGTTAGAAATATCAAGAGAGCATTAAAGTGATATAAATTGGGAGGGATGTATTAAACCACTGAAGCATAAAATCATATGTATACGTTGATTCGTGCAAGTGCTGGCAAAATATACTTAAAGAAAGAATTATTTAATAATTTTAATAATATTGATCAATATTTAGTAATCTCCGGTGTAATTTATTTTATAAATCAATGTAGGCGTCACTGGTGGGTGATTTTTAAAACTTGCAGATAATTTTGATTTGTGTTTCTTACAATATCTTATCAGAAACTGTACAAATAATTAATTAGTACCGAAGTAAATTCATAGTTAAAGCTAATGTATAATTTTTGGTTTATTAAACAAGGAACACCTAATTCATAATATATATAACAAATAAGAAACAATCATAACAGAATTGTAAAAGCAACATGATCAGCATAAACATTCATAAATCACAAAATGTAGAGAAAAAATTTAATTTAACATTGATTGATTTTCATGTCATTGATATATATATTTACATTATCCTTGAAAATTATTTAAAATTAATTTCAAACTATTTTAAAAAGACAAGAAGAAAATCCTGTTAAATTCAAATACTTCTTCATACCTTAAACGATTCTTAACATCAGACATAATCTTTCAACGAATAGAATTTGAAGAACATTTCAATGAATTATCATGCTTCTCTCATTTATTATCAGATTATAGACTTAACATGCAAATTATCAGCCCTCATTTAAATTAAAAACCTTTTAGGCACAAATGAAAAAAGCAACCCTAAAAATGTTGTCAATTTTGAAAATGGGATTTCAAATTTTTGTGACACTGAAATATTTCAAAAATTTATTTGAAGGGAATATTTTTTAACTTGAGACGAAAGTGTTGTGAGTATTTTTTCATTACTTTAAACCGTTTCTTCTTTCTAGTTTAGTGAATTCTTTATTTCTCATAAAATTAATTGTTGCTTTCTCTTTAGAAAGTTTATCAAAGAAAGTTAACCTGTCAGAATGAAGCAAAGTATTCTTACTATTTCAGCGATATTTTAAAGAAACATTTAAAACTTTCCAAACAGATTGGGTAAGATAAATAAACCTTTGCATCCTTTTAACTTTAATATGCGTAGATGTTTCTTCCGTAGCGTAACCTTGCAGTTCTTCATGACTTTTGATAATGAAGCTTCTGAAGGTGGAATTTTGAAACGCTTTGGAGACAAGATTGCAAATTCATTTTTGCTGTTTTAGGTCGTTTTATTGAAAAGCTAGCATGCATACTAATTTAGATTCAAAGTGGGTATACAGATGATTATTTAATTTTCAGAATTTTATAACTATCATTATAATAATTTAATATTGAAATTTTATTGTCGGAAATATATAAGATAAAGAAATGCGTACATTCAGATTTTATATAACTGATCTCGTTTACAATACAGACTATACATGGATATCTTCATGCATTGGAGTCGGTATTTTATAGTTTAGTTTAGTTATATTAACGTCCCGTTTTGAAGCAAAACGATAGCTATTTTGGGACGGACCTCGTTTTAGGATATTTTTAAAAAGTCATTTGTGTGAATCTTATCAGTAATTACTGTTTGAAAATTAAAGGTTTGATTTCATGGGAGGAGAAATAATTACTCCTTGTAATAAAACTTAGTAGTTTGTTATTCTTTCAACATAACATAAAAGTTTCCATGCAACAGTTTTTTTTTATTTTCCTTGCTTTCTTGAAACGCATTGAGTAAGTTTCTGAACAAATATTTTCCAGCTCAAATTTTTAAATAAAGATGGAATGTGAATTTCTTAAGATTTATAAGATTTTCTGAAGTATTACAGTCTTCTTATGAATACAATGCAATGTTTGGTTAGAAAAGAAATTATACCTTTTACCGTTCCTCTGGTTGAAGTAAAAGTGTTTAATTTATATGAAAACAATAACACAGTGACGAGTTTCGGTAGAAAGTCATTTCTTTGAAGTATAATAAAAGACTGGCTAATATTGATTTAGTAACGCTCTAAACTATTAGTTTAAACTTAAGTAAATTTGATAAAAACATAATTTGTATTGCACTATAAAGTAGTATTTTATTTATTGTAATTATTTTCCTCTGTTTAGTCTTTAATTTATAAATTGTTACTTTAAATATCATGGAATCTTGAAATCAATTTTTTTCAAATTCACTAACAGATGGAGCCACTTGTATGGAATCAATATTTAATTAAATCAATGGATTAACTGACAAATAAATTCTTAAAATAATTAAATAGTGAATTGTCATCGAGCAAGGGTGGCGCCAGAGGGTGGATCGAGGGGCCCAGCCCTCCCGTCGGGAACGCTGTGGCCCCCAGTCGGGGAAAATTTTTATACCGGGTATTCAACTGTAGATGATAAATAATAATAATCTGGCGAAAATTTGAGACCAATTTCATTACACTCATCGCCCGTACAGCAGGTCGTGCCCCCTGTCTGGGAGACCGTGGCCCCGTCGGGCAAACTCTAGTTCCATTCCTGTCATCGAGACCACACAACTATAAAAAAATTCAAAACTCAAACACATGAGGAAGTCAGCGAAAAATCGATAATAAAATTCCATCTTTACAAACAGAAGCAAGTTAAGTTAAATAAAAGGATGTAATTAAATAGTTTGAATAATAATTCCCATATAATTATAATAAGCACGACATGGTATTGATTTCAATGAACTGAATACCTTTAAGGCGATTAGATTAGAAGCTGACAGTCTGGAATGGTTAAAAGTAGCTAGATTGATTGCAGCTAGGTGGCCAATTTAATTTCAACGAAAGTCTCTTTCTCTCCAATTTTTATGAATATGGAAATATATAACCACAGTGTCTCCAAATAAAGGGATTACTCGAAGGAATAATCAAGAATTATGCAAAGAGTAATTTGGAGTTACATAATCGTCATGATCATATGCATTACAGTTCCATTGTATAGGGTGTACACAAATGAAGTGACACATTTCAAAAATTAATTAAAAAAAAACTAAAAATGTTGGAACTACGAAGTTTTTTTAAATGAGAGAGCATCCAAAACGTTTTTTTCCAGATAGATAACACGCCATTTCGGTGGTCTAGGGGTCGTAAATTACTGGAAATCAAAAATTTGTTTAGAGTCCTTATCTGAGAAAATATTAAAACTGGAAGAAAATTAAAACATGTAATTGTAGAGAATTTTACGCTATTTAATTTGTTAATTCCCATGTAGTGTGAAAACTGAACAGTTTTCGTGATATTCAAGAAAAACTGAAAAAAAGAAACCAGAAAACACGCATCGGCTTCTGCTGATCTGTAGCCATTGCGTACGGATTTTTCTCGCTGTAACAAATTTAGAACGGCGTAACGCCGCGTTACCTATCTGGAAAAAACCTTTTTGAGATGCGCTCTTATTAAAAAAAAACCCGTAGTTCCAACATTTTTAGATTTTTAAAATTAATTTTTGAAATGTGTCACTTCATTTGTGTACACCCTGTATTTATCTACACTACTTGACCTTTTAAAACTGCTTCTCTCTGTTTACAAAGCTCCAGTACTAATTCAATGAGCATACATTGCAGCAAATGTTTGTGCATGCTTATCGAATCAGTAATAATACTGATTCAATAAGCATGTAGCAACAGCTTCGTCCTGCGTGCGCTGTCTACCTTGCTCATGCGTAGTGGAGAGCTGAGTACTATAAAGGCTCAAGCACCATCTGTCATCTCGCTCTTAACTCTTGCCCATGCTATTGCTTTGCTTTATGTTCCTGTTGTCGACATGTTAATTCAATTATCATTTACCTTACTTTTATCTTGTTAAGTTTATTAAAGTTATAATTGTTATTATGAGTTAGCTTCTTCAGTGTTGCGTGATGCTTCCTCACACCTGCACGAGCCGGTATACACATGCATACCTGTCAACGGTGGTTTGTACCTACAAAGTTACCTTGTCTAATGAGATGCAGTAGCTACTCTCTTTGTTGCAGTAACTAGAATAACTTGAGTAAATTCTGTCCCTAATGCTATAGACGTCATAATAACCAAGTTAGCCTATTGACTACCTCATCGATCCAAAGTAGCAACTCTTACATTTGGTTTGCTAAAAGCATATACTGTGGTAGATTGTTGTGGAAGAGTTTGAAACCGTTAATAAATGCGCATTTCCTATTATAAAGCTAAAATTTATATAACGTGTTGAGGAGATAACAGGTGGAAGTTAATCAAGCGATACAGTAAAGCGAGTATCACTTTTCCAACTGCCGCTATCTTCATAGAATTCTTAAGAAGTCATTTTTCAGTCATCTGTAAACACGATAACTAGGTATAAGTAGAAGATACACAACAGGAGCGTGCGTTTCTGCAATGGATCCATTATATGGATATAATTTGTTGCTTATTATAGTATTTTTGTTTATATAATAAAATATAATAACAAGCGCCAATTAGAACATATCTTTTCATTTCAATTAAAATGCTCTTTTAACTCTTATAGTGAATAGATATTGAATGAAATATTGCAATTCTTTCTAGAGGGCAAAAAAATGTCTGTACCCGTCCACTCTTGTAAATAGTAAAAAAATTTTAAATGATAATGTATCTTTACTTTTAAGAATTGCAGATTTTAATGAAAGAACCCTTACAATGATATTAAAATACTACTTAAATTTTGCTTCGATGAAATTTAAGAAAATGTTTTTTAAAAATAGATTTGGCATGATTTTTCTATCGATAAGTGAATCTTAGCGGCCTAAAGGCAAATTCTCGGCTTCGAAACTAGTAAGTCGAGGCATCTTTACCCTATTCTGCTACAGATCCGTAGGGAATATGGGAGTGATTCCACCGTGTTCGAATGTCTACCTGTTGGCGTGGTGTGGAAGTTTGATGAAGAGTGGAAGTGCCAGTTCAGGTATATTCCCTGTTAAATGATTACGGCTAAGATTTGGAGGCCAGTCTCCGAATAGTATTCGTGCAGCTTCAAAAACAGAACGTTATTCTAACAATCCAAAAAAGTAAATCAGTCTGCTGCTAGCAAACCAAAACCCTGGCTCAAAAACATCCATACATCGCGCTTTTAGGGATCCAAAAGCGAATATATCATTAAAATCTGGAATCGACATTGGGCGAAGACCTGTTAAGGCCAGTTAAAAGATATTTAACTGGATTTTTGTTTTTGTCATCAGAGTAAAGAGAAGAAAACAGCAGCATCAGCGTTGAAACAATTTTTATGGATTTAACGAGGAAAAATTTGATGTATGGCATCCATCTAACTGTAATAATATGAATAAACCATAAAGAATGACGCAGAAATTATTATTATTTATGACTGAGTGATATAATGCATGCAGGCAAAGAAGTTAAATGCTACTAATAGTTATTCAGGGAGCAGAAATCTGAAAACAAACACGGAAATAAAATTATGGATATAAATTAAAGCAATCAGTTATGTACATAAAAGGGGGAGAAATTCTCAGTAAGAATTCAAACCTGAAGCGTATCTAAAATTAACCATTTTTATTTATTTCTAAATAATAAAAATTTCCACTTCAAGTAAAATTAATTTTGAAACTTAACATCCTTTAAACAAATATTTTCTTTCAATGCTTTAGTGTCTTGTTATTCGCGTTCCTTTCTAAGAGTGGGTGTTAAAATTGTTCTCAAAATATGGCTTCAATTTACTTTAGATTATGGTTTTAATTTACCTTAGATTTATTTGTACAAATTTCATTCGGCAGGTGCTGGAAATGAAAGTCAAGTGTGAAATCCTATTTTATGGAGGTTTCAACTTTATCCATCGTATGGAAATCGGTAGAATGTTAGGAATGAATCGCTTATGCTAGAAGTATTTCTATAAGTTTCATTTTCAAAGAAATGAAAGACAAGTGCAAATGTAAGCATTTCTTGCTTAAAAACTTGAGCACATTCATAATTAAGTTCTATTTACTCTCACCATTTCCACTAAAGCTATGATATATCATAGTATGAACCTCCCAGAAGCATCTGAAACAAATACACAGACTGATAACTTGCAGATGACTAATAAAGTAAAATCATTTGCTTTGTAAACCACCGATAATACATAATATGCGAAAATATATTACAATCAGGCACATTTGGCGAATATGCATTGCGCATAATTCTACAGAATACATCTACATCACTTATTCTCCCTCTCCCTGCGACTTACAATAAAAGTTGCTTACTTGCTTCTATCCATAGCACTCAAACAAAGCGAGCTATTCAGATCCCATATTTAGCAAGCACTTAGAAGTTTTAGAAGATCCGATACTTATAACCTCCGCAAAACAATAATTTTGTGTGATTTGACAAAAAAATAAATAAATAAACTGATCACAGTAACATACTTTTCAAAAGAGTTCCAAATCGAAATTTTTGTCAAATGCATAGTTCATTATTAAGGTTTGTAAGGCAAGTCAAAATGGTGATAGAAAAGAATGCAAGTCAGAATTGTGATAGAAATGGAAATAGAAAAGTAACTTAGAAAAGTTTACTTATTTCCCTTTGAGTAAATTTTTATCACTGATTTATGATTTTATTATCATCTTGATTGAGGTTAAAAAAAGAGTTATGACTTCAAAACTTTTGACACAAAACTCGAAAATGTCCTGGCATCGAATGAATAAAATCACTACATCGCCTGATTTTCACATAAATGCACCACTTTATCAATTAAAATAAAAATCAGCAGGGGAGCTTTTCCACAACTTTCTGGTATACTTACACAATATAGCGCATTTTATGTTTAGCCTCATAATGTAGAGAAGAAAATCGAGTATGTATTTTGAGCCTTCCTCCCCTGACCAAAGTTTAATAGAAATCTACGATTGCTGTGTCAAAACCACATACCAAACTTTTTTCCTAGTTTATTGCATTCATGAGGTTGTATTCATAGGCCAAAAAACAGTGAACCTTTTGACAGATTTGGTCCAAAATTTGATACAGATCTATAATTCTAGTAATAAAACCATATGCCAAATTTCATTTAGGGTAGACCGGGGCTAGTTGGGTCGTTTTTTCTTTTAAGAATTTAAAAAAAAGCAATTCAAAATTTTTGAAAATTTTTTAAGCTGAAACTATTAGTAAACCTTCAGAAATAATTCCCCATAGTAAAATTTTAATATATTAACTATCAGTATTAATTTAAAACCTGACACAAGTCGCTTAGCCCAACCTGTCCCGACTGCGGGTTTAGATGAGCCACTACTAACATGAAGCGACTATCACAAAACATTTTCTTATATTATTATACCTTATTAATTTACATAGGTGTGTTATTATCCACATTATGTGTATTATATACAAATTTTGTGTATTTCTATTCAATAGAAACTGAGATGCAGCTTTTATGGTCATCGTCAAATAGTATTATATAATTAAAATCAAAATTGAGTCCGCATGGTTTTTCATAACTCGCATCTTGCATAATAAATCTGGTAAAATTCCATCCCACATATTCAGATATATTTCTATAACGCACCTGATAAACCCTGTGTAGCAGCGCGGACCAACGTGCTCCATGCGAAATGGCCCAACTAGCCCCATATGGCCATTTTTGTTTCTCATTAGTGTAGGGATTAATTCTGAAAGCATTTCGATAAGTAACAAAGCCCTAAAGTAACAATGAAGAATTATCTTTCTGAATATTATTTGTAAAAATGGAAATTATAATTTATAAGCAAAGAAAAAAACGATTATTCATAAGTGAGGAAATTTACTCAACTTATCAATATTAGAAATTTCTGGCTGGTTCTTTAATGAACGCTAATGTAGAGGAAGGAAGGCGGGATAATACACACTTGTCTGGAATGGCAGCTTTAAATATCGAAAAGTATTAAAAATATCGCGACTGGCCCAACGTGCCCCTATGGCCAACTAGCCCCGGTCTACCCTACCTACCAAATTTCATCTGCCATGTTCACATGTACATGGACGGACGGAGAGGTTTCTCCTTGACGGATTTCGTCCAAAATATACAAGAAATCTACAATTTTGGTGTAAAGACTGCATACCAAACTCTAGATCGTTGAGTTTTTGAGTCATCGTGTTCACAGAGAGTCAGTCTGAATTTCAGACAGCCAGATATAATTCCGAAAATGTTATTTTCGGGCTCATGAAGGTCTAAATCCGGAAGATTCGTCAAAATTTCGAGGTCGGATATGTTGAAGATTACAATATTTTTTCTCTGTATACTTTGCATACGAGAAAGTAAATATTGGTTAAATTTGCAAGAACGCATAAATCTGCTAACATTCACGAATATCAACGTCGTTTTATTGATCAAATAAACATTGCAATTTTCCCCCTAAATATCTACTTAGTTGGTCTCTAAACTGTGAAAAAAACTAGTAGTTCAAAATGCACTGATAAAAAAATCAAAGGATCACTTGCATAAAGCATAAAGGATCAAAGGATCACTTGCATCACTTGAAGAAATACATATTCGTATTCAGAAGTATGCTCCGACCTGACTAAGCATCCGGTATCAGCATAGCGGGAAACCAACTGAACAAAGCTGAGCTCCACCAACTCCAAACTCAGCTCAGACCATCCATAAAAAGGGAGTGTGCAAGAACGAAAAATAATAAATAAAAAGAGACAGAGAGAGAGAGAGATAGAGAAATCATATATCCTTAAAGCAAAGATCGCTTAATTAACATGAAATGACTTGATGTCACTTCATGTCCATGGTGAACAGCATCAAAATTTTTTTTTATGAAACACATATATTCTCAGTCATCCTTCTTAAGAAATATTAGAGTGGTTGTTAATATGCAGTCCTACAAGAGTATGAGAATAGAAAATTTGACCTGGAAAAAATAAATATTCACTCTAAGAAATAAAAGGATGTCTCAATCACTTGTGGGGAACCCAAAAGTTTTAATATTTGGAATCAAACACTTTAAAGAACTGTTTATCTTGGAATTTCTTTCGATATCAATAGAACGTGTAGTCTTCCCGAACAGTTAAACGGCTGAACGGCACGGCTAGGAATTTACGGTGTGGTCTTATAAATTCTGAGGCATTGTTTCCTATTTCTCCACAAGGGCAGTTTTTATCTCTCGAATTGTTAGAGGGGCTTTGGCCGAGCAGCAGCCCGTTTAACTAAAGTGTCCTATACATGCTTTCTTGGATTCATGGCTGGTGGGCATGTTGGTTATTTCATACACTCGACACCCTGCCCCCAAAGGTAGTCTCCAACAAGATGAGCTTTGTGATATGGAGCGCTGCGGTCCGTTACAACGAACATATCGCCGTAGGTTCCAGTATACGGTAAAATAAAATGTTTAAGAATATCTTCACTGAACCTTCTACCCATCAAATGGTCATTCTGGAGGATATACAGGTCTGTTGGTCAATTCGACACTTATTCCTGTCCAACCCAGCACCCCTCAGCCTTGATTTTGTGACCTTTTGAGTGCAAAATTGGGATAATTTTTCATACCATACTCTCTCCATATGAAGATACGAAGATTGACTTGTTTAATACTTACTTCACTTGTAACTAATTTGCTCCAAACAGAATTCTGACACGTTTGTGAAGAGAACTTGACGACATCTGTGATAACCTAACTACGAAGTTCATCTTCAAAGTTTCTCCTTGTCCTACGATACCTTATGTTTAAAAAAACGCAAACAGGTCTACCAGCATATAAACCGTACTGATAATGGTGATATCGTATCGTTTGTTGCTACACGTCTTGTCCTGTTCTTACACTAGTACTACCATGAAACGGCCTACTACGAACATTTCCAGTACTTCGAAATTGGTTTCAAAGTCAACAAATTAGGCTTTGAGACGTTAAAAAAATTGTCACGTGTCTGCCAAATGTTCGACAAGCTATTTATTTTGATAAATCATGACGTTGAGACATTGCTCGAAATCATTATGCAAGAAGTTTTCCAACATGCTTAATGTTGCACAAAGAAAAGAGCATTCCCGGTTTACGGATGGTTTTCTTAAATTCTAAAAATTACCTATTTTGAAGTCACTGATGTTGTTTTCCACAAAGTAACTTCTTCTTTCAATATAGTTGAAGCACTAAATATGAATTCAGTAGATTTTACTAGCTTGGTGAGAATAATGTTGCGGAAACAGAGTTATTATTTAAATTATTTTAGCATGCCTGATTTGGCTCTTCCTTTCAAATAAAAGGAAACAAGTACGAGCTAAAAGATATTCTTAGATAGGAAATTAATTTATGCATTTTGAAATCATATATTGATATATAGTATCTATCTTCCTAACAACATAAATTATTTTAAAATAATCGCTGGAACCAAGAAAGAGAAAACGATAATATCAGTATTCTGTTTTCTATAATCAAATAAAAACTGGTTGTAGGCCTTTAGCCACACGGATATTTCTCTTATATCCTATCTTAGACCTATTTAATTTATAGAAAGTCTCGAAGGATTTAGAAGGAAAGAACGGTAATCTTTTATATCTTCTCAGAAAGAGTACTCTATATATTGTTTCTAAAGATGGTTCGGAGAGCATAAAGAATTTAACAGAGAAATGCAGTAAGAGCTGATAAGAACGATAAATATTTCGCGTAGTGTAATTTAATTTGACAAGGCATGTTACATCTCAAAGTAGTTAGGACTCCAGACAAAGCGGCTAATATTCAAATATTTACGACCCCATCCTTATATACTTAATAATTGATGCATTTCATGGTTTAAATAGTGCAGAAATATTTTGAAATAAAATAATCAAGTGAGTGGTTTCGCAATTATTCATTGTGACAATTGTACCAAATTACGAAATAAGAACAGTTAATCAAATACAGAAAATGAAAGATTCTAATTTTCTCCTCAGACAATGAACAAATAAAAGCATACAGTGTAACTACTATAAGTGAATAAAATAAATATATTTTAAAAGAGATTGCTTTAAAGTATCAAGCAAAAATTATAACGAAAAAACACATAAATAACCTTCATGTCCATTACTGATGAACATTTCTTTTTAAAATAAAGCACTGAAGTGGTGCTTTATTCTAAAAAGAAATGCTAGTTAATAATGGTTAGTGATTCTGAATTTTATTTCTTAAAGAGTTGAACGCTCTTAAGAACTCTTGCTTTAAGGGCTCTCTATGATTGTATTTTTATAGAGTGCTGTTTTTGAAAAGGTATGTTACATTTTCTTTAAATTTATGAAAAATTGTAATTACTATTTTTATTAATTTTACTATGATCAAATTGAACGCAATACTTTTAGCGTAATTATGGGGAAATGGTATAATGAATTTCATAAATAAAATTTTAAAACATTTAAATCATATATATTGATTGTACATCGAATATACGTATCTGATTAATAAAACTTATAAAATTCTAAATATCAAAGACTTTGGAAATTATCTACTTATGGTTCTGGTCAATGATAAGATTAGCAAAGGAAATGGTAACATAAGTTTAAGAAACTGATAATATTAGCCAATTAAGACAAGAATTCTTTCGCTTTCACCGAAATAAAAAGAATTGAAAATTCAGAAAGGAAGACTATTCCGTGTTCCTCTGCTCTGTTTATTGCTGTGTTGTTATTTATTCCGTTATGTACCTAGGTATTATTTTTAAGAAATCTGTGAAAGAAATAATGATTTATTTAAACACCAAAATTAACAGACAAACACCTATTTCAGATTTTAGTTAGCGGAAGCCAAGGCATACGAATTGCATTCTATGTTCAAGATACGATTTGTATTCTAAGAAAAGAAGTCTTAGGGACAATTCCAACGATTATAGTACCATAGAAAGTCAACAATCTCAACCTGATCCAAACTGAGATCTTGCGTAGATGAAGCAGCTTTCGGTTCTACCATATGCGATACTTCAGATTTTCAAAGTGTTCCACTTTGCCACTGTTTTATTATTCATTTTTATTTCCACCAGCGAATTTTCTACTTCCATTACTTGAAAATGAATTACTTCTACATCTACTCATCAATACCACCTCTACAATCCAGCTTAATTGATAAAACCATTTTCTAGAGTTCTCCATGAATCGAACATTCTTGAGACATGTAGCCACAAGAGTGGAAGTAAGAAATTAAAGCTTAAAAACCTTTCTTCTCTTTCCTTTGTCAGATGAGTTGTTCGGAATGAGGGAATTTGACCGGTTTTACTGTACAGTAAATTAGAGCGTTCGGTGGCTTAAGAATTATTGATTGAGAAGATTTCCTTTTGTCTTGAGCCCACGATTCAAGAAGATAGTAAAACTTATTTCAATTAAGAAACTGTCAAGAATTGCCGAATTTCACTTTTGAGTGTGATGGAGGCAACCAGATAGTCAGTTCACAGTTAATAAATTAGCTTTAATGAGTTTGTTTGCTAAATGAAGTACCAAATAGTAGTTATACAAAGAAAAACGCAATCTTCTGAACGAATCTTTTTCAATTTTAAAAATGCCAAACCCCATTTGCAACTTGATTGAAATAAAATTAAAATCATGTGAAATATCCCCCCAACATTAAATTATTTCTGATTTTTCCAGAGTTCTCCATTCAAATTCGCTCAAGAGTTAAGCTTCTGTATAATTCAAGCATTTAGAAAATTAGATAGCAGACTTTTGAATTAATAAGCAAATTTGAATTTGAATTTCATTTTAGATGAAACTTTTTATAACGTATGATTACCTTTTCAATTCCAGTTATTCAATTAACAAATTTGAAAATATGCCTGCGACCTCGGCGAATGTTCACAAGAAAGTTTTTCATATTTCATAATAAATGTTATTTGAATTATTTCATTTATTACCGAGCAATAATTACGGTTTCAGTATTAAGCGATTCATCCATCATTTTATTTCTGTTGCTTCTTGAAAGATTCCACAGCATTGTGTTTTTCAAGTGCATAAGATGTATTTAATACCCATGAGTATTACGTTCTCCATATACTATATTAAAATGGGAATCAATCTCGTTTATCTTTTTCAAAATTTATCGTTTCTGTTCCTCTATTCTAAGACTGCATTTGAATTATTCTAACTTCATTATAACAGGTCATTAAAAATTTTCAAGAGCATGCGCGTAATCATATTTACCTGCAGGCTATGAAAGCTGCTGATGGTGAATACCATCAAGAGACATTACACACGCATGACAATGCATTCAGCATACTGATTGCGAAAATTTTCATTAAATTCACTGCAAACAAAACAAACTTTTTCTATCGCATTTCCAAAGTCATTACCTTCGGAATGCTACAAGACAAGTCAGAATAATTTCACTGTCTCACCTCTTCCAAGGTCTTTGAGATATATTGTCTCGCAGTTGAACTGAAATTATTATGCAAAAGAAAGAACATTATTTTCCAATTTCAACTGAGAATTGACGAGTCCTAAGCACTTCCTGACAGTTTTTCAAAGTACACCATTCAATTTATCGTCAGAGTGTGCCATGTATATTGCATATACGTCAAGGTCGGATGCTACGAAGGCTTGTGCCGCACATAGCCATCATGATTTTCAGGCATTTGAAATGCCTGCAATGCATTCAGCATACTGATTGCGAAAATTTTCATTAAATTCCTTGCAAACAAAGCAAGCATTTCCTGCCGCATTTCCAAAATCATTACCTTCGGAATGCTAGAAGACAAGTCAGAATCATTTCTCTGTCTCACCTCACCCAAGGTCTTTGAGATATATTGTCTCGCAGTAGAACTGAAATTATTATGCAAAAGATAGAACAGCATTTTCCAATTTCAACTGAGAATTGCCAAGTCCTAAGCACTTCCTGACAGTTTTTCAAAGTACACCATTCAACTTATCGTCAGAGCATGCCATATATATTGTATATACGTCAAGGTCGGATGCTACGAAACCGCTTGTGGTGCATATAGCCATCATGTTGATTTTCAGGCATTTGTCCTGAGTACAACGAAATATTTTCCTCATACAGCCGTTATATTTTCAGCAAGATGAACATGAAAAATCGGTCCGTTTTTAGAATAAATCCCACCACGGGTTAAACTAGAAGAATTTAAAGACCGAGATAAAAGAACAAGAAAAGATACTGTTTTAAAATTTAATTTAAAAAATTAATTATTTCTAAACTTCTTATTTCTGAAGAAGTGATATAATGACAGTATTCGCCCAAATAGTTTTAGCATTAATCAACACCTAGTTTTTTTTTCAGTAACATGACTAATTCTCATGATATGGGGTAATGTATAGCAATTGTGGAATAGACAGTTTTCTTGAAGGTAATCGAATGATATTTATAGCTATCATGATTGCATTTTTTTGCGTTTCTCTTAAGCAGAATATTGATCCTAATTTGTCGTTTTTTCATAAATGGTATATTTGATAATGAAAAATTGTTGGTCTGTCTTAGATCCTGAGATCCTGTTGTCTTCTTTTATTACATGAAACCCGAAAGTCCTCACATTCCTCCAAATTTATACCATTGCCAATGAACTCAAGATAGAACACAGCTTTTTCTACAGACTTGTATATGAATTTTGTGGAATAATTCATAATTGAGATGTCGAGGTAATTCTAGCATTTTTGCGACCTTGACTTTGATGGTAAATTTGGTTCTAAATAAGTGAAATAAAACGACCTTCTGTATCAATTGAACGATGCTTAATTCTTTTGAGTTAAGCTATTGGTGAGTTATTTCCCCTTTAAAGATGTGATTTCTTTTTATGAAAAAAAATCTCACTAAAATGATAAAAGAGAAAAGTTCAGTTACAAAAACATCCAATAATATGCAATATTAAAAATGGATTTTTTAAAGACACTTTTATTTAACTTGACTTGTTTCATGCTTGCAAAGATGAAAGTTTGTAATCGATTTTTCACCTACTTCTTTATGTGCTATATTTTGAAATTTTGCACATTTGTGTGTTCTTGATGGCTTTATAAGATTTTAATATTTTCAGAACATAATTATTTGTTAATCGGTTCATTTAATTCAGTTTTGATTCATACGAGTGGCAACATCTGGTAGTGAATTTCAGAAAGACAAAATTTCAAGGTTCCAAAATATTTTTAATAACGAATTATAAATGAAACACTAAAAAGGAGACAATAATTGAAAATAAAAAATACTACTTTCTATTATACTAATAAAAGTGTGCTTATAAAAAGTGTTTTCATTAATTATATTATCTTCATTTCACACAAATCATATTCCACAGATGATAACTGTTGTAGACATTCCAGACTTTTTGCATAGACATTCAGCAAGTAGACATAGTTAATTAATGCATTCAAAGTAAGTTAATTATTTTTCATTGTTATCAACATACTCAAACCAATTGTATCCTCCGATCACCGATTATGGTGAAAGCTGGGAAAATTCCTTCTAAAAAGTGTTTTCATTAATTTTATTATCTTCTTTTCGCACAAATCATATTCCACAGATGATAACTGTTGTAGACATTCCAGATTTTTTGCTTAGACATTCAGCAAGTAGACATAGTTAATTCCATACTTTCAAAGTAAGTCACTTCTTTTTCATTGTTATCAATATATTCAAACCAATTGTATCCTCCGATCACCGATTATGGCGAAAACTGAGAAAATCCCGGCTGGCTCCGTCTTCTCTTCTAAGCTCAGGTAATTTCCATTTAAGTTGCTGCGTTGGTAGAGCTTCAGGCTCGGTTAAACTTGAATGTCTTTCACTTGATTTCGAAGAGGACTTGTCTGACGGCTCCAGGGACATCTTCCAAAGTTCCAGCGAAACTATCATGGTATTAATCCTCCCAGTTCTCGCCGTAGAAGAGTTTCGAGTGATAAAACGACGCAGGAGCCTAAGAGGGAGTGGTGATTTAAAACCGGAATCAGTAATAGAGCAGAACTTGGGCAATGGAGCGAGTCAAGTGAAGGTATTAGGAAAAATGGCCCGATTGGACTGAAAGTAAAAATAACTCTCGCCTGCATTCAGGACAGAATGAAATATTTTTATCTTCCGGTGGCTGCGAGTAACTGAAATTATCATAATGGTAAACTGGAGATTAAGAATTATGGTTAATACCTAGTTCTTAATTTTACGAATATTTCAGCAGAATATTAGCTCAGAAACGAGCTGTTTCGAAGCAAAAGGCTATTGAACTTCTTTGAAATTTTATGTTAACTTGCATGAGTCATTTTGAAGCTTGTTTCTTTAGTGCATTATATTTTAGTGATCTTCCCATATATTGCTTTTCCGGTTGATTTCATAGTTAGTTTTAAATTAAAAGATTTAATCAGATATATTTTGTAACGGCTTTAAATAAAAAAGGAATTCTATGAAAAAAAATGCTGCCGGGATATTTCGAAATTTAGATCACTTATATCACAAACATGAATTAATAGTTTAAGTCGTTGACATTAATTTTTATAAGTAAAGTTAATATTGTGTGACAAGTTTTTTTTTATAAACGATTACAGTGAAATCTACGGAAAATAATTTTTTTCTAAAAATGAACCAGAATGTCCAAAAAGCGCTTTATTAAAAGCTTTAATGAAGTT
This sequence comes from Araneus ventricosus, assembly GCA_013235015.1. NCBI lineage: Eukaryota > Metazoa > Arthropoda > Arachnida > Araneae > Araneidae > Araneus > Araneus ventricosus. The sequence goes on from BGPR01000001.1 coordinate 4,170,624, forward strand.
AGTTGACGGTGGTTGGCTGTTGTGGTTTTATGACGTTAGGCAAAATTCGGACATCTGCGCAAAATTCAGAGAGGCAAAATAACATTTTAATGAGCACAAATTCACTTTTTAGGCATTAATGCATTATTCGCTATACAGAGAAGATTACTAATTTCTTTTCGTTTCCCTAAATGAGATTGAAATGAGGTTGTGATAAAATAGTACCAAAAGAAGCATTTTAACCTTTATCTTTCATCTGGCAAGATGTCAAAATGAAAATGCAACTTGAAAGCTTTTTAAGGATATAAAAATAAAGAATTTCGTCTAGACTTCCAAAGTATAGATCTTTTATTTACACACTTTTATTTAGATTGAAGTATTTGTAAAGAAGTAATCGTTTTCACTAGTGATCTTTTAGGGTTTTTCAAATTTTATACACTGATGTGTCCTCGATGGCAATACACTATTTTAATACTTTCAGAACTTTATCATCAACTATAAGATTAATGCCCAGCAAGTCATATCTCAGAACTTATTGTTACAGATTTACTCACGAAAGATGTAATACAAAACCTCACGCACATTGGCAGAGTGCTTATGAAATAAATGAAAAAAATGAAAAACAGGATTGATGAATCACTTGGCTCCACCTTTCGTTTTGTTAATAACTTTATATTTAACGATTACTTTCATTTTATCAGAGTAAAAATAATGCAAAAACCACTAACAGAAAAAAATGAATTAGCAAATCTTTACAAATAACAAATGAGAATGTGTATTGGCGCTCTACAGGGCAGACCGCTAGACCAAGAGCTACGAAATTTGGCACAAACAAACTTTGGAGTATGAGAATGTGCATCTCGGGGCCCTTTTTTCGAACTTTTAATTAATTAAAAATTAAGCAGAATTTTGACGTTTTTCTCAATAACTTCCGAAAATCTTACAGTTCAAAAATGATTTTTAGGCCATCTGAAAATACAAAAACTACCTTTTTAATGATATCAATTAAATTGCTTTACAATTTTTTCTCTAATTTAAATAAATTTTTAAAAATATTTTTGCATAATTTACAGCAATACTTTTCATTGTTCAAACCCAATTCCATCCGTTTTCATTGTTTAAACAAATATTTAATTGCGTGTTTCTCTTTCATTGTTGAAATCTGAGGTATATTCTTATACAATCATTCAATTTGCTCGTTCAATAATGACGGAGACAAAAGGGGCGGGGTTATTTTAAGGTTCGTCCAGCGTTACAGACATCTCAGGACTTTTCTACTACAGATTAATTGATTTATTTAATTAAATTCCATATGAGTGCTGCCACCTGGTAATGAATTTGAGAAAAAATATTTTCAATATTTCATAATATTTATAATAATGAATTATCTTTGAAGACTACAAAGTAGAAAATAATTAAAATAAAAAGCTCCTCCTTTTTAGTACACAGATAAAAGTGTGTTTTCAAAACTGTTTTTAATTAATTTATTCTTTAAATGTCAAAATAATGCAAATTATGCTTTAAATATTTGTTTAATTTGCGTTCTTTTACTGTCCTAATATATTTTAATTTTGTTATTCGTTGAAAGTGATTAGATTTTGCCGGCTATTTTTCTATTTTGAAATATGATAAGATACGTATATGCGCTGTTTTTTATGCTTATTTCGTTCGAAAAAGGAATAGTTTGCTTCAAAATCGTTTTGAGAAGCCGGATCTCGCAGTTAATCGATTTCAGAAAATGTAGTTTAGCAAACACAAAAATAAATGAAAAATGCATGGGCGTAAGCTGAATATTGACACGCAGAATTCTTGATAAATTGAATTCGAAAAACATTTTGTTTTAAAAGCTGTTTACAAGAATCCTGCTCAAAATTTTAGCTATTAATCGATAAATCAATGAGCCAGTGCAAAAAGCAACTTTACTTTGACATTATATGAAACTACACGACAGCTCATCTTATTGGTAAAGTCAAACCTTGTAATTTTGAATCATGTAATAAACAGGGGAAGTTTTTAAACACATCAGTATTTAAAGGTGTCCCAAAACTATAATCTTGATTTTAAATTGCTTGTATTTTTATTACATATATTTACATTTATGATATTTTGCAGGGACACATAAAAGTTGACGGAGTTTTATATAAGACAATCTGTCTTTCCCTTTTCGACTATCTCTAAAAACTTTTGGATCTGCATAATTTGGCTGAAAACTCTGCATGTTATAAGCAAAAATCATGCACAAAAATTTGGGATTTAAAAAAAACCCTATTTTTCTCCCCAAATATACTTATTATTTTTACGAAAATACTTGTAAATATTACTCACAGCAAACGGAAACAATGATAGACGTTCCAAATCATTATCAACTTTCTGTGAAACGGGGTGAGCCGAAATCATTTTCTTCTATATCAATTTCTTGTCAGTCCCTTAAACGCCTTCATGTTCGAATCTTCACTGTGAAATGTGAGTTCAAGCCTAAAATTTACATAATAGAAGTTCAAAGGCGGTTTGTTCAGCCTTTCTGGAGAATGTCAAATAAATGTGCAAATCCGAAAGTGTGCGGATACTGATCATAAAGTGTAACTACTATATGTAAGACTTAGAAGACCTTGAGTCGACTTACATAGGAAAATTCTGCCTTTTGGATGGATCTTTTCTTTAAGCTCATAAAGGAAATATAAATGCATTGGAAGTTAAAGCAGGCGGCACATTATCGAGTACCTTCGATATTCTAAAGGTACTTTTTAATACTGAAACGAATATGAATGGATCGGGCCATGCCGAAATGGTGAGCTAACTACAACGACGTACTTAAGAAGTTCTGTTCTATTTTTGAATATGGATATATACGAAACCATGCCGAAATGGTGAGCTAACCACAACGACGTACTTAAGAAGTTCTGTTCTATTTTTGAATATGGATA
>BGPR01000001.1:4173536-4229927 GCA_013235015.1 Araneus ventricosus
AGCTAACCACAACGACGTACTTAAAAAGTTCTGTTCTATTTTTGAATATGGATAGATACGAAAACATTACTCTTATAGAAATAATTTGTCGCATATATATGTAAGTAATTGAAAAAAAATCGCCTTTAAAATAAAAACAAACCAGCAGAGGAAGATGTAAACAGTTAAAAATTCTTTATTTAACCGCTTAAAGACCGACTTATTTTGTAACTTACGGTATTTAGAACGAGTTAACTCGGGTTATGTCCTTAAGCGGTTAAACTAATGAATAGAATGTAAATTTATGAATCTCGATGCTATTTAAATGGGAATGAATCCACACGTTTAATTGAAAGACGCGTGACTTCGCAAGAGCAATGAAATGATTCTCATCAAAGAAAAATTGTTCTATTGTAAGATTGTAACTACGAAAAAATAAACTAGAAACTCTCTCATATTTCATTCTTTGCTGCTTTTTTTGTTCAATACATTTCCACAAGTGCTATTGAAAAAATTCCATGAATTACGAGAAAGAGACTAAACAATATGTCACTGTTAAAATGATTTAATGCTTTTGGTGTAGATCATAACGTATATTTTCTTTCAGAAATACAATGAAAGAAATGACTCTGGTACACTGATTCACTGTCAAATAATCCTGCTCTAGAACAAATCAGTTTTCAACAAACTTTTTTACTCTGCGATAAAGAATGAGATTTCAGACAAGTAGTGATTATTGGTGGCAAAGGCCAAGAAAAAACAATTTTACTAATATTAACTTTACTTTTGTGTACAGTTGGGCCGTAGTTAATTTATAAAATTGGCGATGAAATTTATTGAAGTTATCAAGACTTTTTGACGAAATTAATTGAAACGCTACTACAGCTTTTCAAGAAGAAAATCAGTTTGTAGAATAAGAAAACAACTTTTATCTGTTTAGTAAGAATAAGTTAAAACACAAATAAAAACAGGTTTTAAAATCATACTTTCGCTAGTGTACTAAAAAGCAGATTTTTTTATTTTAATTACTTTCTTCTTTCTAGTCTTTAATTTATAGTCCATTATTATAAATATTATAGAATCTTAAAGTCGTTCCTTTCTCAAATTTCCAACCAGGTGCCGTTACTCGAGTGAAATCAAAACTTAATTACGTTAATCGATTAATGGAAAATTAAGTTCTGAAAATATTAAAGAGATATATTGTCATCGAGAATAAACAAGTGCACAAAATTTCAAAGCCGTAGCACATCAGGAAGAGAGTGAAAAATCGATTATAAAATTCTATCTTTACTAATCTAACAGGTGAGTTGAATAAAAATGTGTAATCCCCCCCAAGTCCTATTATGCTGCCTCATCGTGGCGGGGGTGGTGGCCCTGGGTGGAATGGGCGATGTACGTCTGGAATTTTTTTCTCCTGGCAGGGTCACCCAAGGCGTGAAGGTCATTCCATTATACCCAGCTAAAGCATAAAGGCAACGGACAAAGTCAGACTTCTTCCCTTGGAGTCCAAGGTCTAGTGCCAATAGAAGCTGCACTCTCCTCCTTTACCATGAATCGTTCCCCTATAGTATTGGATTTTCTGTGGGCGAGCGGACTCTTGGACTTGGTCTAGCCGAGAACTGGAACAAGTGGAATAAGAAACAACAACAAAGTTTGTAATTAAAAAATTAAAAAACTTCTATATATGTATTAAGAAAAATAGCAAACAGCTGTGCTTGTCTTTGAGATAGTGAATGATTGTTTTGCGCGAACAATATAAAAGAGCAGAAAACATCATCGTATATTTGAGTAATTAGGCGACGCTGAAATTCAGATCAAATTAATGTTGCCGTTTCCAGAAATAGGCTATTTTAAAGCATACGTGTTCGCACAATTCATTTTAAGAAAAGGTAGTAAGGTCGCGATTTAACGGATCTCGAAACATCGAGCTTCAACGAACAAAATTTCACTAATGTTCGTCAGGATTTTACCTTCTAATTAAACTTGAGGTCTTTCTGCAAACATTTGTTTAACTTGATTTGTTTTATATTAGTAAAGATGGTTTTTTGCTCTCTTCCTGATGTGCTAGAATTTTGAATTTTGGACACTTGTGTGTTTTCGATGATAATACACTATTTTGATATTTTCAGAACATAATCATAATTTAATCGATTAACTTAATTAAATTTTGATTCCATACGAGTATTACCTACGAGTATATACCTGGTAATATATTCGAGAAAATTCGAGAAAAATCGGCTTCAAGATTCGGTAATATTTATGATGAATTAAAAATTAAATTCTAAAAAAGAAGAAAATCACTAAAATAAAAAAAATTACTTTTCAGTACACTAATAAAAGTATGTTTTTAAAAAGTTCTTTATTTCACCCTTTTAATACACATTTATAAGGACTTTTTTTGCTGTCAGTATGTATATTTTATGTAGGGCAGACTGTTGTTCCTTGAATTGCTTTTTCCATTATACGACTAAAAACTAACATTTTATATTTTTATTTTAGTTATAGGTAACCTATTCAACTTTAATTTTCACTACCTATAAACAGTAAGATAAGAAAGGTTATTGAAAAAAGAAGAATTATAATTGCATTCGAAATGATCCAAGGTACAAGTCCATCCTGTACCTTGGATCATTTCGAATGCAATTATAATTCTTTGGTCTTCTTTATTCTTCTCTTGATCCAAGGTACAAGATCATCTTGTATCTTGGATCATACAAAAACACGCATGCATGCGCCTTGAATCAATAATAATACAACAAGAAATCAGTAGGAAACCAACGTATATTTGCAAAATATATTTCTTTAAGAAATATCTAGACATCTTCGAGCTTCTTAAAGGAGGTTTCAACATTGGTAGGGTTGAAAGCCGTTGCCCGTGACACATTTGTCTTTTCTGGCTTTCTATTGGATAATTTTACAGCGAGCCCTGTCAAAAATAGTCTCACCCATTTTTCTTCAGCTGTTCTTTTCTTCCTTACTCTTGCTGGCTGATTTTTATTATTGGGCACTGCAAACTTATAAGTTTGACTCCGAGCTCATTTCGTCATGAATCCATCGTTTATCTTTGCCACTTAGTTATATACTCTACAAGAGAGAGCTCTTCTTCGTAAAATACTTTTCTAGTGCCATGCTGAACATCCTATTTGAATTTATTTTTCCCAGACTTCTTAACCTTTGCGGACAGGTACGGCATATAATGTGCGACACAGTTCATTGATCTCGAGATTGAGGTGTAGGAAATCCAGTTAACGAAGAGGATAGCGGCTAGAATTCGGACACAATTGTGTATATTATCCATCCATTCAAACCCCTAATCTTATTACACTATGAAAAGTAAAGTTTTATATAATTGAATAAGCACAGAGTTGGAAAGAATGGGATGGCGTATAAAGTGCGCCAACCTGATCTGAGTGTCCTAAAATTTCCTGTCCGCAAAAGGTTAAAGGTCGTCAATGATGTAAATGTAACGTTAAACAGTTTTAATTGATTTTTTTCTCCTTCAGCACTCAAAACTACAATTCCTTTTTTCATAGCGCTTTTTCCAAATCTATTTTCACTTTTTTCCTTGTCTTGCTCGGTGGTATGGTATGGTATTAAAACCTGAAAAACACCACGATAACTAACATCATGTGTCTCGAATCAGTGATCCATGGTACAGGATGAGTTTGTGATCTATGGTACAAGAGGTGACAGTTTATAGTTCTAACACGTGATAATCTTCACAGGTTATGTTCGAACTTTTAAACAACAAGTAGTTTTATTTACCATATTAGGCTACACAAACTAGAATATAAAGGAAATCCTTAAACAATAAATAATTATAATTCAAGAATTTTACTTCTTACATTGAAAAAACAATTTCACATTTACACTCATAAACAAGACCTGCACGGTAACAACAACAGATTTGTATTAAGTACTAGTTTAGTTATACTAACGTCTCGTTTTGAAGTAACATGAGGACTATTTTGGGACGGACCTCGTAATTTTGGACCACCCGTCAGATGACGAGAACGACACGTGAGTTTACACCCCCTCTCCATACGTTCGTACCACACCAGCGGGAGGACGTTTAACCCCTTTTATATGATTTGGGGTGCATCAGGCCCCAAACACCACGGATATTTAGTGGAATTGGGTAGCCCAACACCTTACCACCGAGCCCAACACCTTACCACCGAGCCCAACACCTTACCACTAGACCATCGTGGCCTCTATTAAGTACTAGCGAGTACTGCTTGAGATGGCTCAACTCTTCGCCACAAGATATCATCCCATACCGAGATAGGGGTTAGTGATCAAAGTACACTAATTCCACTAAAGAACCGCAGTGTATGCTGGTATGTTGCACGTTACATCATACGTAGGGGACCAAACGTCCTCTCGCTGTTGTAGTGCGGAAGTTTTGAGAGGGGTTGCCAGCTCAGGTATCGTCCTCGTTATCTGACCACGGTTCTAAATTCGAGGTCCGTCCCAAAATAGCCCTCGTGTTGCTTCAAGACGGGACGTTAATGTGACTGAACTAAACTGCTATGTCCAAGACACAATAGTCTCCCCTTTATAAAATTTTTATGTTACCAATATGGAGCAGAATTTCAAGTACAATATGCCATTATAAATATTGTCCATAATAGAAGCCCACTTAGCCTAAATTAGTCGTTAGATCGAGGGTTTATAATCATTGTATAATAGTCATAAAATCTCGTTTCCGAAATCCATAGCAAATCAGGATTTTTTCACCACATCATCAAATGATAAAGAGATATGGGCTTCTCTATGCTTAGATCATATTTAAACTGACAGCATGATTATCTCTTGTATGGATGGAAGTGCCAAATTAAAATATATATATTATTCTTCTATATTATAACAATTCGTTGAATGAAATGTTATACAAATTTATTCGAACTTAACCCACACTTGTTTAATATTTATAACATGGCATCTATTGGTAGGGATCTTATCATATTGTATGTTGATTTTTAAAAACTTAAGTTAATCTAAATGACATCAATTCAGATTAATAAGTTTTTCTTGGAGATAACCGTTTATGACAAGAATAAAAACAAGTGCATACAATGATCAATTTAAAAAAAGGACAAATAGAGTGTCGGCATAATTGATAAGCACTAATCAACCCCCCCCCCCCCTCTTTCGATAAGTACGCTGTAAGTACTCACAATAAGAGAAGCCGTTGGAAGCAGGCATATCTAGATGATGTTTAGTATATTTTATAAATAATTTTCTAGCTCGATAATACACATGCGCCATTTTCCAACTACGCATCGCCGTGGGGAAAAAAATCATCTATCGCGAGAACCATGAAGAAGATCGTAAGAAATTTCTAATCGATATTTATTTAGTTTTGAATTAAATTTGAAGGAAAAGGTTTACAAACAGTTGCTTTAGTTAGTACTGCCTCCCATAGATGAGAAAAAAATAAATTCTTCGAAACTATGGATGATGAAGCTATGGGTTCGTCATAAGAGGATTTTAGATGAGAAACTGGAACATTTTAAATCCACAACCATTCATCGGCGATGAAAAGTATCCTGTATTCATTGCTTAAAACTAATCTAATATCGATCTGAAAATATTCTTAGCTAGTCATACCTATTATGTGTTCTCCAGACATTCCAAGACACAGTAGCTTGGTTGATACAAAAAACTAATGACATAAACTAACTGCATAATCGAAGAAGACGTTTATATTGAAATCATATCATAACTACATTATCATTTCTGCCTAAAATTTATAAATAACAATCCATAAACTATATTTAGTGAACTCTGTCCATTAGTTACATAAAAAAAGGGAGAACAATATTAGTAATGTGATAAATTACCTGTTAAAAGAATTTTTCGAAAAGAAAGTCATCATTTTCTTCATCCACACAATTGTTGCCATGCAACATAGATTTTTAATTTGAGAGGAGTTCATTTTATTCTTAGAACAGGAAAAAAACATCTCAACGCAGTTTACGGGCATTGAACTGGCTTTGAAAACATTTAGAATTCAGCGCAAAAGTTTGGTTAAGAAAACTGAACCAACCAGAGTTAACCTAAACAAAACAAAGAGTGGAGAGAGAAAGTCAGGAGACCAAATGGAAAACAACTTTTCCAAAATATAGAAGAGTTCAAAAAGAAAAGAAACGAAATCAAAGTAAAACTAAATGGTAGGAAAACAAAATCTAAGGAAGAGGGAGAAAAAAAATCCAGCTGATGTAAACAAAACTTTCTTACTAGAGCATGCAAATGACAACACGTGTTTAAACTAAATTCTTTCCGTAGGAACCAAGGTTTTGTTTGCCTGAACTTTCACTCCTCCCCTGCCAACATAAAACTAACCCCAAACTTCTTTCTCCTTTCGCGTATGATAGAACATGTCCCAGAGGGGTTCGTACAGCTCCAGAGACGAATCATAGAAGAAATAAACCATTCCAACCCTCTGGAATGTGGCTGCAGCAGAAGCCATTGCACTCTGGGAAAGCGAATTTCGAGAAGAAGAAAGTATTTTTCCAAGTCTAACATAAATTTCGAACTTCTCAGCGAAAGCAGATGTTAAGTACATTAAATTCGGTTTCCGTTTTTCTATGGTTTGCGCTTTTTCGTGCTTTTGGTGCCATATGTGACACCCAGTCGAATCAGCTTATTCTGAGGTTTATCCCAAATTATCAGCTGAAAAGTATAGCACTCCTTTCTGATTTGCTGTATTTATGCAAGGCCTTTTGAATTCCTCATTTTTTTTTGTGTGCATTCGAAGTTTAAAAAATATTTTCTCAAAAAGCAGTTTTTGTAACTTAGATGACTGAAGACTAAAAAATAACGAGGATAAATTTTCCACGATAATTACGTGATTAATATTTTAACACGTTTACAGACAAGTTCTGTAGTGCCATCTTATGTGCTAGGACAAGGTGGCGTTTGTGGCTTTGTTTCGTTATCTTAAAATAACCATTTATCGCCTAGAATTATTTTAACAGTAGCTTCAAGCTTCATGTAAGTTCTAAAAGAAATTCCGAATTCTAAACTCTGAAATTAAAAATTGTTTGTTTTCGCAACTCTTCTGTTTTAGCAGCCTCTGCAAATGAGGATTTTTTTACTAGACCAGATAAATAAAAGTTTCTTTTCCGAAGAATATAAATGACATAAAAACTCGTCAAACTCATTTTTGTGTCTTTGGCCACTAATTTTTGTAAAAAACTCGTGAATTTCTTATACCTAAATGACATTTCAATCTATTAAGACGGAACGATCAATCATGAGTGCCTCATTTTGCAAAAATATTTGTTTATTTTCAAATAATTGGATATTTAATTATTTGTTGGCAATCTACGATAATCTGTCTAGTAAACGCCATAACGGGAAGCAGACACGGGTGCCAGATAAGTTAGAAAACCAGATCTTTGCGAAAATAAATTTAAAAATCGGAAATAATTTATGATAATTGTTTCTTAATTATTATTTAAAGTATAATTATAATAATTATTATTATAGTAAATAATTTGTTTCCATTACTCCAAAAACTTAGAAATTCTTTGAAACTTATCAGAAAACAATTAATTATTGAGAAACATGACATCTTAATTTATTAATAAGAATCAAGTTGATTTTATTGTGCAATGTTAGCGAAAAATTTGTAGAAAAATTAAAAACATTTCTAAACTGGAAACAAAAGCACCATTTTCCCTACAGGCATTAGTGAAATAAGAATTTTTCGGATCAAAAGTTACAGTACAAATTAGCCGAAGAGCGTATTAAAAGTAGGGTAGACCGAGGCTAGTTGGCCACAGGGGCACGTTGGGCCAGTCGCGATATTTTTAATACTTTTCGGTATTTAACCATGCCATTCTAGACAAGTGTGTATTATTCCTTCTTCCTTCTTCCACATCAGCGCCATTTAAGAAGTAGTGTTCATTAAAGAACCAGCCAGAATTTTCTAATTTTTGCTAAGCTGAGTAAATTTCCTCACTTATAAATAATCGTTTCTTTCTTTGCTTATAAATTATAATTTCCATTTTTACAAATAATATTCAGAAAGATAATTCTTAATTGCTACTTTAGGGCTTGTTTGCTTATCGAAATACTTTCAGAATAAATCCCTACACTCATGTGAAACAAAAATGGCGATATGGGGATAGTTGGGCCATTTCTCATGGGGCACATTGGCCCGCGTTGCTACACAGGGTTTATCAGGATGTGCGTTATAGAAATATCTCTGAATATGTGGGATGGAATTGTACAGATTTATTATGCAAGATACTTGTTATGAAAAACCATGCGGACTCAATTTTGATTTTAATTACACAACACTATTTGACGATGGCCATAAATTCTGTATCTCAGTTTCTATTAAATAGAAATGCACAAAATTTTATATAATACACATAATGTAGATAATAACAAAACTACGTTACTTAAATTAATAAATAATAATAATATAGAAGAATGTTTTTGTAATAGTCGTTTCATGTTGGTAGTGGTTCAACTTACCCCGCAGTCGGGGCAGGTTGGACCAAGAGACTTGGTGTCAGTTTGAGGTTTTAAATTAATACTGATAGGAAATATGTTCAAATTTTACTAGGGAGAATTATTTCTGAAGGTTTACTAATAGTGTCAGCTTAAAAAATTTTTAAAAATTTGTATTCCCTTTTTTAAAAAAATTCTTAGAAGAAAAAACGGCCCAGCTAGCCCCGGTCTACCCTACAGTAAAACTTCGGTTAAACGCCGCCGTCCGGAAAAGGGCTGGGACGGATAACCGAATAGAAGGATAACCGAAATTTCTTGATGCATTTGCACAGCAACTTAATATCACTGCTGGCTTTGGACAAAAATGAAAATAAAATTCTTTAAAAGTGAATAACACATAGGTGCAAGTGGGGGTAAAACCGGTTAGCTAAGGTTGGAAGGCCTGCTGGAGCTAAAATATTCGACAGAGAGTTTGTCAAATTTTATTAAAATATCCATTGTTTATCGGAATACAATATATCTTTCCAGAAGAGTCACAGTTTCATTACTTTTTTTATCGATGATTTTTATATAAAAAAGGCAAGCTACCCTGTTTTACCCCACTAGTGGGGTAAAACCGGGTACACATGTTAACGTTAAGGGAAATTAGGAAAAATCCATTTTCAATGGAAAAGTTGAAATCCTTTTTATTTTATATGACAATTTAAGAATATTAATTTCGAAATTCACATGTAAAGAAGTTTTCTTCTTCCTCCGCGCCACTGCAGCTTTCGTGGGCACAGCTAAGGCAGTTTTTACATTAGATTAACCGTTCTTCTTCATTTAAATTAGAAAATTCATCATTAAACTATAAACAATGAACGTCTGATGTGTTTTTATCGTCTTAATCGGAGGAATCATCAATACTGATATTCCCAGTCTTACGCCACTTGAAGTACCCGGTTTTACTCCGAGTGCAGAGGTTATAAAAAACGAAATAGAACCGCGCAGTTATTGGAGTAAATCCTTATTGTTTGATAGGGTTAATAAACTTATAATAAGCTGTACTAAATATAGTTTTTATAAGTGTAATGATGGTTTCAAATCAAATCAACATTAGAGAGTTGATGTCTTAAAACAAATAAACCTTCACAGATGCAGTGAATTCAACAGCTGCAACACGCCACTATGACTGTTCCTTTTTTTCTTACTAGTAGAGTGTAATTTAGAATCTGTCCGCTTGAAAGAACTAATATTGCTAGAAATAAGGGTACCCAGTTTTACCCCACTCTCCCCTACATGTTGTATTTAATTTTACAAAACAATCAATATAAACTTCAGTATAAAAGTAGTAATGTACAGAAATGACGGATTAGATTGTTTTAGGCGATGACGGATAACAGAAATTGATGGTTAAACGAGTGACGGATAATGGAAGTTTTACACTATTTGTGAAAAAGATATCTCCAATATGTTTGAAACAGATTACGGTTACAACATTTTTATAGTTTTTGACGTAAACTTACGTCCCTCCATAGTGGTCTAATGGGATGTCGGGAATGGAAAAAATGATGACTCTTTTCGTGGTAAAGTTAAACGCTTATAGTTCCGCAACCAAATAACATAGAGAATTGGTTTTAGTTTCAATTAACAGAGAAAGATAGACATTTAAGATTTCAGAAAGAATTTTAGAATTTGGAATAACTGTTTAGTCACAGTCGAGTTGCAAAGTTGGGAAAATCGCGAAGAATCCTGATGACGTCACAGTGACCGATGCGCTCTCAATCTGAGAGTGACAAAGAGTTACTTCAGCCACATAATCTCAGGATCACATAGAGCTACTTCAGTCACATAGCGCTACTTTAGTCTCATAGAGCTACTTGAGTCACAGACAGTCACAGTTGAGTAAAGCGGGGTTTAAGTAGGGTTTACACGCGAACAGTAGAAAACCGACAGTAGATCACGTGACCAGTTTTTCTATGTTTGCTACAATTTCCGGAGGTAGAATTAGGCCTTCCAAGTTTGTTTATAAATCGCCGATTTGGCATCAAAAAGAATTTTATGTTGTGGATATGACGTTGATCAGCGGACGCGGCTTCGAAGAGCGGATTGCCCGGCATCGTTTTGGGTGATTAGCGGTCACTTCATATCGTAGTTCGTAGTATTAACCACGTTTCGTTGTATTGAGTGCTAGTATTAAGACGTCCCTTCAAGTTCTTTCCCGACCGTTCAACTTTCTGAAGGAATATTTTGGTGTTTAGCATGACTTATAGTGTAATTTTTTATATGTTTAAGTGGAGAATTTATAACTCCTTTCCACTACTTTTTTTTTTTTTGCTCATCCAATTCAATCGGTATGTTTCAAAATATATTTCATGTTATTAATACCTATCCTGGATTGCTGCAGTCCATTGTATGCAAACTGATTATTGTTCTTGTAAATTTAAATACATATATTTATTAAAAATACAATGTCTCTACTGTACCTGGTGATCCATTTAGAAAATTGACTTTATATTTAATGAAGCTTTTTTCTGCAGTGTGTTTCCAGGTTAATACTATCTTCCTTGTTTATTAAATTTATTATTGTGCATGTTGTTTTATATCCTGTAAGATTTTTACTACAAGAATACAAATCTTTGATTGTTCAGATAAATTTAAAATGCACATAATTTTATATTTTAAAACTGTGTTTAGTTATGTCTTAATTGATGAGAATGAGAAAAATAATTTTATATCTTATCAAACTTAGCAGCTTACATTGACATTTTATCCTCTTCATGAATGCTGCATTTTTGTTTTATATTCTGGGCATTCATAAACTCTTCTGATGTAAGTGAACCATTAAACACTTTTAGAAAAATATTTTGATATGCTGTGGTACTCAAAATCTAATTCAAAATTGTATTATTGAATCAATGTAAAAATCAACAACAGTACAAAAAAATCTTCAGCCTATGCATTCTCATATTATCCCATTTTAGTCATTCAATATTACTAGTAACTACTTCTTTCTTACTTATTAAATTTGTTGAATTGTAATATTTTCTTGTTTTATGAGCTATATGATTTTTATTTTAACAAAAACAAATCTCTTATTGGTTAGATAAATTTAAAATATCCATATTTTTTACATGATGGACAATATGTTAAATTATGTCTTATACATAATGGAAAAATTTTGCAAAAGGATTGTTTATATGAAAATACCAGGCGTATTCCTTCTTTGATAATATGCTTATATTCATGGGAACAGTAGGGGAGACCAGGGTACGATGGACCACCCCCTATTATTTATTTTCTTTATGTGTTTGAATGTTTCATATTTTGGCACATAGATGCCAAGTCTGCAGTGCTAAAAAAGCTTTAAAACCATGGGCCTAACTGACAATTAAGCCATGTTATTCTTGATTGGTGATTTGTAGTAGATAAAAGTAAATATTGCCATGTTTATTTGTTTGAATTTTTTTTCTTGTAAAAATCTTATAAACATTCAGTAAATTTTTAAAGATATTAGAACTAACTACTGTAATCTACTTTATGACAAACATATCAGAGAATAATTTTATGTTTCATATTTCATAAGTGTTTGCATTTTTCTCTTTGATTATTTGTTTCCACTATTCAAACAGTGTTGTTTATTTACCTAATTTGTTAATAAAGATTTTCTGTGTTTGCTTGTATTTACATGGTGTTGAATCTTTTTTTTTTTTTTTAAAAAAAGATTATATAGGAATAAACACAGCTAGAAAAATAAAGGAATTGATTTTTTGAAAAATATCTTGCCGCTGTATATAATTGATGCATTTATAGATTAAATATAATCTGTCATAAGTTGCATTTAAATTATATAATTTTTCTCTGAAACAATAAAGCTTATTCACATAAAGCATCATTATTTTATATAAATTTGTCTTGATCTCAAATAATTTGCATTGCTCAATTTTTATTTCTAAAAGAAGTTCAATTAAATAAAGTGCCTACAAATCAAGCCTTTTCATGACTGCAGGAATAAGTAGAGAGAAAAAGGCATCAGAAGAAAATGCTTTCTTGCAAATAAAAATAGACGAGATTTGGACACTACTTATTAGGGTATTATTGGACTCGGGATATAAAAATTATTTTTGTATAGAAAATTATAATACACAAAATTCTTATATTGTCTGAAATGTTTTTTACTTTAAATATTGTTCATAAATATTGAAGTCCAATAAATATCCAAATGTTAATAAATTAATATTGTAAAATATCAATAATAAACATTATATTTAGTCAAATATTCCTATAAGATTTCTTGGTTTAATTTTTAAATTAATAGTATGTTCAAATAAATCTAAAAATCTTCTCTAATCCAATACAAAAGAATAAGCTCTTTGATTGACCCCCCTCCCCCTTCATATTTTGCCAACATCTTGCAGAAATACTGTGATAATTGATTATCTGCAATTTTGGATTCACTTGACTGAATAATACATTTTCTGCTTTATGAAGTTTTTCTTTGCATGTTTTTGAACCGTTTTCTTGCATCTCTTCCTTTTTGAAGTTGTTTTATTACTAATTTCTTCAGTCAAACCTTCATTATTCTTTTTTCTCTTGTATTCTATATGACCACTTTAAGTATAGATGAAACAGGTGGTTATAGAGTTGTAAGTACAGCTCACGTCAAATTTTTTAGAGTGTAATTATACAAAAGTTATAGGGTAATTATGCATGGCCTTTTTTACCGTTCCATAAGTCATGTAACTTCTGTGCCCATCATAAATTAAAAGAACAAGTTTTTTCAAATCTAAAGAAAATTGGATAAAGTGAAGTCTTCTAATCCATACCTTTAGTCTATTTTAGCACTACCCTTAGTCTATTGCTCATATAAATGAGCCCCTTTGTAAAAAATGAAAGGTAGCATGAAATCATTTGCTGATGCACTAAAAAGTACATCCTTTTTTGCAATTGGCCGATTTCTTATATGTGTTATGTGATGCTTTTGATGCAAAAATTAGGGTTATCTAGCTTCAAATCTTTAATTATAATCTGTAATATATCTTAAATTAATATTTAACTAACACCCGTCTAATTAATTAAGCTTAAAAAATTTTAAAACAGTGATGCCTATCCCTATGACTACTTGACCCCATCTTACTGAAATTACTATAAAATAACATCTGCAATTAATTCAGCTTATCTGTTAATGAGGAAGTATTCTTAAGATCTATATGAAGCTTTCTGCAGAGTCAATCTAATGAAAAAATTAAACAAAATGTAGGAGAGAAGTTAAATTAGGTATTCCGACTTCAAACTGCTACATAAATAAAATGGGTGTTTATTCCAACTAAAGTGTTGCAATTAGTATAATTTTGAATGTTAAACTTAGTTCTTAACTATTCAAAGCTAAAATATAAAAAAAATTACATTCATACTAATATTCATTACAAAGTTAGCATTTTATTTGATGTATGACCACTTTACCCCACAACATAATTGCATCAAAAGTTTTAGAGTTCATTGGAATTCACTATGATTTCCAACATCCGTAAAAATCGACTTGGTTATTAAAGAAAAACAGACAAAAATCACAAATAATTTCATCTTTATTTAAAAAATTGGAATAGAAAAATTCTGCTACAAGAGTCCTACTTTTGTTTGGGATTGCTATATATGTCAAAGGAAAAAAACTTACAAAAATTATGTAAGTACATAAATAAACAAATAAGAGTTGCAAAATTGAAATAAATATAATGAATCTAAAAATTAATTCTGAAAACAAATCAGATTTAATATTATTAATACAGATTATATAAAAAAAATAAATATTATAATTTCGCCTTAATCAAGAAGGAATAAAATTTTTTGGCCCCGAAAAGGGCAGTTTTTTATATAATGAAAACATCAGGAAGTCGAATTCAACAGGCACTATATATTACACTTCTTAACACCAGAAAAATTCATACCTGGAAAAGATTATTTCAAAAATACCTCTATTATTTACTGCAGCAGCCAGAACAACCTTGAATTATGAAGATGAAAAAAAATTAAGCACCTATAACACATGCATACAGTTGATTAATCATTATCTCTACAGAGGAAGCATGCAAAGTAAACTTCAGAAACATTCAATACCTACAGTATAACATTAACATCCAACATATAATTGAATAATATGAAATACAATTTTTCCTACTAAAAATAACTACTATGCATTTTAACAATCTCATAATGAATAACTCTACAGTATATTTTAAAAAGTGGGGATCAATAAACTTGGAAACAGACCACAGAATAAAGCTTTATTAAATACAAAAGACAATTTTCTGGATGCCTTTCCGAGTAAAGAATATACTGTTCCAATGAAGATAAAATTTTATAAGCAACTAAGCAAAACAAAATATACATGCTAGAATAACACTAAAAATGAAAATTATTATCAGTTTAGCTTCCTTTTCACTTAATTTCTCCAACATTCTTTCTAGTGATTCCACTCTATTCCATGATATATACAAAACACATACATAAAATTCTGAATATATACAATGCAATGACAATATATTGCATTTCTTAACACTAGAAAATAATTCATTCCCAGATAAACAAAATATTATTTGAAAAAAAATTCCTCTATTACTCACTGTAGTCAAAACAGCCTTGAATTCTAAAAATGAACAAATTAGTAAAAATTAAAATTATAAAAATTATTATCTGCTTAGCTTCCTTTTCACTTAATTTCTCATAAAATTCTGAATATATACATTGCAAATACAATATATTGCACTTCTAACACTAGAAAATAATTCATTCCTGGATATACAAAGTCAGAAAAGTACTGTGTGATCATATTCTATGGCTGGCTATCAAGAACATAATAAAATAATTAAAAGCACACTATAAAAATGTCAGAATATAGAAGCATTCAAAAAGCTGCAATAACAATTTTTTTGATGTAGTAACAGTGTCTAAATAACACTAGCAACAGCAGCCAATGTAACAAGCATGCATATGATTGATATATAACAAACTGAACATAAATATAAAATACATCATATTGTAGAAATAATAAGAAAGTCACTAAATTATTAATTCTTTTATGTGTTAACAGTACCAAAATGATCACTAACACTAAATATATAAAAAGGAATACTTTTGCATACACATATTCATCAATTTTATAATGTGACAATAGGGCAAAATTGTTCGCTAACAGCCAAAGTTACAATATACAAAGGAGGTATGGTTTTATTTTCCTGAAAATTTAGATTGGAAATAATATAAAAAATTAAGAAAGCTTTAATTTCATTTTTCATACCTCAATTTGATTAAGCATTTGCATCAATTACAAACAGTTATTTATTTAAGATAACGTATATATTCGTTGCCTAAAACATTCGACATTTAAGTATTGTTAAATAAAAGAGTTGAAACATATCATACCTAAATTAGGAGAAGTATTGACAAAGAAAATCTCAAACGAAAATTTTACGAGTGCTGACAATTGAACATAAAGAGATGGCGGGAGTGATTACAGAGTTCAGTTTTTAACGCCAAAAAAATTTCCATTTTCACACCAAACGCATGCGCAGAATGAGAAAAAGACCGAAAAATGAAATGTCGCTGTCAAGTTCGGACAGAGACTTGCCGTGGCCCGGTTAAAACTTTTATGCTTCTGCGCATGCGTCGCCTACTGTCGGTTTTCTACTGTTCGCGTGTAAACCCTACTTTACACGCGAACAGTAAAACCGACAGTAAGAGATGACGCATGCGCAGAATTATAAAAGTTTTAACCGGGCCACGGCAAGTCTCTGTCCGAACTTGACAACGACATCTTACTGTCGGTTTTACTGTTCGCGTGTAAACCCCGCTTAAGGTAAGTAAGTTTACGCCCGGCGGCCGTTTTGCAGAGACAGCCTCCCGTTGATGTTTTTTATAACACTGTTTCTTCTATTTAGTTATACAGTCTGCAGAGCCACAATGAGAAAAGTCTATCTTAAACTCTGATAACCATTTGCAGAAAGGGGCACTTGACGAGCCGCCGAACAGTGAAACGGCGGATTGTATTTTGAAAAATTATCCATGCCAAAATAGCAGAGAGGAGTAAGGTGGGAACATTTCCTGTTTAAAGAGGCTTCAATATCATCGGAGGAGCAAGTTTGGTTTATCGCACTTCTGTGCAACATTACGCCAATCAATAACACTAGAATGTAATGAGTGCTCATCTTTCCATGTCTGTTTGTATACAATATACAGGCACGGAAAGTTGCCTTTATATTGTAAACATGCAGGCATACATTCGAAATTTCAAAAGCAACAGAACATTTTCTGCCTAAATATGAAAAATAAATGTAATTTTTCATAAAAGTCATTAACAAATTTTATATAAGAAAAGTTGAACACAGGGGGAATGCGGGGACATTCATACACTTTTCTTTGGAAAGCTAAAAAATGATTTTATCAACGGTAATGATTAGATCTTATACACTATATTAATATATTTGTTAATCTAATATAGGATTTCAGTCGAGGTTTGGCCATAAATTACATAATAAAATACTTATCACATTTTTTTCCTAAAATTGGAATTGTATGAATCTGCCCCATACTAGGGGAGCATTGATACACACGGAAATATCGAAAAGAATGATGATTAATAAGTGTGGGATCAAAGCAAAATTTGTTTTATCAATAAAATTTGTATTCAAAATCAAGATTTAAAAGTTTAACTAAGTAACAAACTTTTATTTTAATCAAAATTCAACATTTTTAATGAGATTGGAAAAATGAAACTATAATGCCTTAGAAAATAATATATCTCTACAAATAATAAAGGAGAAGGTGTGTGTGTGTGTAAAAATACTTTGGAGGGAGGGAATGTGTGCCTCGAAGCCGTTTTTTGAAATTTTAATTAATTAAAAATTAAGGGAAATTTTCGCTTTCTTTCTTGATGACTTACAAAAATAATATAGCGCAAAAATAATTTTCACACCATCTAAAAATGCAAAAAGTTATCTTTTGGATGATATTAAGTTTCCGTACATTTTTATTCTCCGATTTTAATAAATTCGTAAAAAAATATTTTAAACTTAATTTACAACAGAACTTTTCGTTTTTGCAATGAAATTCAAACCGTTTTCATTGTGTAAACAAATACTTAATTGTGTGCTTCTCTTAGATAGTTCAATTATATATTTTTTCCATCTCTGAAGACGATTTTGCAAAGCAGTTGCTGTTAAGGCGCATTGATACACACAGAAGATGCATATCAATTTGCCTCGGATTCAATTGTATCAATCTGCCCCAAGAGACTTTTTGCTCAAAACAAATGGCCACGCAAAATGAACGTTAAACAACCTCAAAACGTAATATAGTTGAGAAAAATAAATGTCTTTCCTGCCTTTGGAGTAGATTCCCTGGCAGGAAAACGTAGCTATTTAAAGAAATCGCACAATACGTACTTAGAGTAAAATTTTCTTAGACTCGACTTTTCGAAGACTAGCGGTTTTACACATTTTTAAATTATATTCTGACTGAACATGGACTAAAAATATTCTCTGTGAGAAGGTTTACAATGGCATACATATCATAGGGGATCTGAACATCTTGAGCCATTCCAATCATCAAAATTTATGGACTGTATCAATGTTCCGGCTTATTAATCTACCCAACTCCCCTATATAATAACTGATGCTAATAAAAAAATAATTCTTCAATTAATAATGATGAAATATTAGCATAAATGATAGCGAATAACGCGAAAAAACCAGGGGAAAAAAGAAACATGCTATATTAGAAATTATTTATTTATCTTTGTAATTTTACTCAGAGAGACGAAATAATTGTAAAAATAGTTCTTTCGAATTGAATCCGTGACGTGCTTTATTTAGTAATTTATATATTAGTAGGTTTTCGGAAAGTGTCTCCGCCTTTTTCCAATAGCTTGGGCTGATTACAGTAGGGAAGCGGAATTGTTGTTACCTACCTTTGAAATTAGATATTTTCTGAAAGCTTACGCCAGCATTTTTGTCTATTCACCATTAACATTGGTTCAATTATGTTTGTTTGATTTCAGCATAAACATGGAGAGCCAAAAAGTACAGTTTCAACATTCAATGCTTTTTTACTACCATAAAGACAAAAATGCTTTTCAAGTCGCGAAAAAGATATTTGTTGTTTACGGAGATAATGCTGTAAGTGAACGAATAGGGCACAGATGGCTTGTGGTGTTTAGACTTTTTCGAATTTCATGTTTAAAATGGCATCCAGTGGTCATTGGTTCCAGTAGGCCATTTTCGATTGATGACGACCAAATCAAGGCGCTGATCACAAATAATAGACACATGATCACTCGTGAAGAAGTGCCGATTTCGACCATTTATGAGTATGTGATGCGACTTGGTTTCGGTAGTCACTTTATTGTTTCGGTACCTCACAAATTAATAGAAAACTTTTGATGACCCTTATTACACACAACGGAAACGATTTATTTTTGAAATGGACGATAATCGGCGATGAGAATTGGATTATCTACAATACTTCTGCCGAAAACAGTCAAGAAATTGTTCGCCATCAACCACTCCAAAAGTTAATATCAGTTGCCTTAAAGTTATGCTCTGTTGATGGTATGATTGAAAGGGAATTTATTGTCTACTATTTGCTGATACCGCCCAACCAAGCAATTAATTCGGTTAAATATAGTAGTCAATTGGCAACAATTTGAAGCAAGTCATTGACCAGAAGTGACAAGAAGTGGACAATTGTAAAGTCGTTGAATTTCACCAGGATAACACCAGATAACAACTGTCTTTGCCCACATGGAGTAAATTTTTGGATCTTGGTTCAAATGTTTTACCATACCCTCCATATAGCTCTGACTTGGCACCTTCAGATTATCATTTTTTCCGCTTTAGCAACATACGCTTAGGGAAGGAAATAGGGAATATTTTCAGTTTTTGGAGGGCTGCTATAAAGCACCATGAGCGGGTTTTCACCGACAAGCCAGGGACATTCTATGACAGTGGGATAATGAAACTGCCCAAAAGATAGCAACTGATTATCAAATAAACTTGTGCGTATGTTATTGATTAAACTTCATTGTTACTACAAAAAGAAGAATTTTTTCAATTTATCCCAAAAATTAGAGGAGACATTCTGCACAACCAAATACAAAATTGTTTATATATCGTAGGTTAATGCCTCATTTTTTTAAATTAGGTCTTTTCATATACTAACTTTTAACTTATTTGTTTTCTAAAATAAAAACAGGTAACTTTTTCGAAAATTGCAATAACAAAAATACAATTAATTAAATTAAAGTATTGCAACATTTAGCAATAAACATAAATTCATAAGAATTAAAATTAATAACAATGCACCGAAATCTTCTGAATCTTTATTTGAATAACTTGAACAATAAAGGACATAGGTGCAATTTTGCTTTTTCACGCAGAATGAATAAATAAACAAAATATTAATTAGGTTACTTTCAAGGAATATTTTAAATATACCGTTACATTAATTAAAGTCGACGAATTATTTGCTGTTCATTGTAATTTATATACGCCAAAGAGTTTAAATATCTCTTCTTGATATTTTAAGTATTAATTATCTAAATATAAACAAAGAATTTTCAAAAAAGACAACAAAGAAATACAGGGCGAAATGTTTAAAATGTAATATAGACAATCTAGCTATTATAAGTTGCGAAAGACATTCTCCTTTAAGATAAAGAACTTTTTATATTGCACATGCCTGTGTGTGAAAATGATTGATTTGTTGAATGTTTGAAATATTTTTAAAATGACAGATTTGTTAAGAATATAATATATTAATCAAGGAAAGTATTGCAATAATTCTAAACATGTACATAATTAATTATATGAAATGAATACAACGTTTGCTTGATGAGGCACTTTTACTTCTACAGTAAAAAAGAATATTTTTAAACAATACTATCTGTTAAATGTGTTTTCCTTAATGCAGTGCTGGATTTTATCTAAAATGGAAAAGAAATTCTGTTCACACTGTTAAAAAAATTAGAGGCTATTTCAAAATGAATACGAAGCGATAGAAAAAAGAGGCATTTTTTAAAATTAAACAAGAACATCAGAAAAACAAACGACAAGATGTAACCCTGATGTTCCAGTTTAATAATAAAAATCAAATGCTTTTTTTATCACTTCATATTCATTTTGAAATCTGCCATCTTTGGAGAAACATCATTCGAGTTTAACCGAAGACCACAATTAACTTTCTTTGCTAGAGAAGACCAATTCTGAAAATTAAGCAATTTTTACGTTAAATTTCTGAAAACAGATTCATCAACTTTATAACTTTTTTGACGAATTCTTCATATACTTTTGACGAATACTATTACAACTCTTTTAAGTCGTACTCAAAATCTGGGTATCCTGTATATATGCGCATTTTAAATAGCTGTTTAATTTGCATAAGTTCCTTTCCTGGAACATTTTGAATTTAAATTGAACTAATATCCACTATTAAAACGCCGCCAAGAAGATTTATAAAGTTGTTACTGAATCTCAAATACACATACGCTTTGATATTTCCAAGTGAATGTCGAAAACTGAGTGCACAGTTTGAGCGATTTATCGCCAAGATGTGATGCAGTGTCAATTCTTATTGTACAAATAGCATGCTAGTTTTGGGGTAGACTTATGTCTCTTCACAGTGGTCTAATGGTGTGTTGGTAAAGGAAAAAATTATGACGCTTCTCGTGGCATTTTTAAACGCTTATAGCTCCGCAACCAAATAACATAGAGAGTTTGTTTTAATTTCATTTAACAGAGAAAGGTGGACATTGAAGATTGCAAAAATAATTTTAGAATTTGGAATTACGGTGTAGTCACAACCGAGCTTCAAAGTTGGTGAAAATCACTAAACATTTTATGACGTCACAGCGACCGATGCCAGCGCACTCAGATTAAGGCAATTCATTCATCGATTTGAGGTTCACGCGAAATATTACTTAAGAATTGTTGAAATACGTCGAATTTCGTGCTAAAGTTAAACGCTTATAGCTCCGCAACCAAATAACATAGAAAGTTGGTTTTAGTTTCATTTAACAGAGAAAGGTAGAACATTGAAGACTGCAGAAATAATTTTAGAATTTATAATTACGGTTTAGTCACAATCAAGTTGCAAAGTTGGTGAAAATCACGAAGAATTTTACATAGATATAGTCACACTAGACTAATAGTCACTATAGACTATAGAGTTAATAGTCACATAGAGCTACTTAAGTCACAGAAAGTCAAAGTTGAGCAAGGTAGGTAAGTCTAAGCCCCTCATTCCCAGCGGCCGTTTCGCAGATACAGACTCCCGTCGAATTTTTTTTCGCATTCCATCATTGCCCATTAGTGGCTTGAATCTGTTCATGTCTTTCAATTCAAGTTAACAACTTAATTAAGAAAGACAGAAATATGTTATACTGAATACTATCATTGCACAATGAAGAAACAAATTATCCCAACTGTAGTTAAATTACAGCGTTATTGTCTACGTCATGAGTTATATGATCAGACAGAAATGAACGAAAAATTTCGTTCATTACTTTTTCCCTAACTTTCATATGTGGGTACAATGTTAATCTGATAATTATTATTATAATTAAATGAAAGATGGTTTGTCACTAACGAGTCGAAAAGCAGTTCATATATCTAAGCATCGGTGGAATGACAAAATCTGAATGTCATTGAACCTTGCAACACAGAAAGAAGCGCAAAAACTCCGCAAACACTTTCCGCCATTATTGGTGTTCATTACTTATCACGGCTACGTGGTTAAAATTTCTTATACATCATTCGAATTTGATAATGCATAAAAAGGGAACGAATGTTATCGAGGGTTAATTGTTTCTCGTTGGCTATGGACTCGATGGCCTTAGGGCTATGAGAAGCCCTGTTTTAGCCTAATGGCTTGCTTCTTACAGAAACTTTCCCAAATATTCTTTTGAATCCATTTCGAATAGTTCTTAGCCCTTAAAAAAGTGAACTAGAATGGATTCCTAGTTTTGTCTTTTTGCTTTTCGTTTACTTGAAATTACTCTAGGATGGCTTGTATTACCTTCCTCTTTAAATTTTGGCTTTATTTGTTTATCTGTCTATTGTTTCTCGTTGACTTATCTTACGAATGTGCGAACAGAACTGGATTCTTTCAACATTGTAATCCTGACAGCATAAAAAATTAAAATATTTTACTTGTTCATTTATCTATCAAGAATGGTATGAACTTCCAAGAATAATATCTCATAGTTAAGGCAACAAACAGAACAAATTTTTTCTTTAATACTTATTTCAATTTAAGAAATTTTCCTTCAATTGCAATTATTTAACTTTTAGCATTCCAATATTCCAACCTCAATTTTCTTATTGATAGTAAATTTTCCTTGTGTTGTTACCATACAAAATCATGCTATTAAAACAATTAACAATAAGTACTAAACAATCTTCCAACATTTCACTATTAATTAGAAAAAAATAAGAGTATTGGATCATCCCATAAATAATACTTTTTTAAGCTCTTTTATTTTCCAAAATTAAGATGAATAAAACATTTTCTATCTAAAATATAGTTTCCTTCGTGTTTTAAAATTCTCTCCAATTTTTCTGGTAAACTTTTAATGCCTCCTCTTCCAAAATTCACTTGTCTGTGACGAAAAATACTTCTCCAGTACCGTTCTGACATCGTCTATAGAATTCATATTTTCTTCTGTTCAAATGATTTAGAAGACTGCTGAATAAATGATAATTAGATGATGCAATGTCCAAAGACTATGGTGGGTGGGGCATCGTTTCCTATTCAAATTCCTCCAGACTTTGTAATAATATTTTTACTTTATGTGGCTGCGTGTAGTCCTGTTGGAAGGACACTTTTCTTCTTGAAACCTAAAATGTTCTTTTTTCTGCAAGCTTTGACTAAAGACTCTCAAGCTCTCAAGATGATCACACTAGATCTCCTTCGTTATGTTTTGGTTTAGGTCAATAAGTCCAAAGTGACATTCTATATAGTGACATTATGAAATACCTTTCATATACCACCAAAGCGATAACAACACCTTCTGTTGATGAAGACCTTCTTTAACCTGGGGTTTTCCCCTTTCCCTAACCCTGTCTTCGCGCTTGACATTGTTATAGAGAACCCATTTCTCATCACCAGTCACTATTCGGGTAAAAAAAAGTTTCATTCTTGTGAAGGAACCACCAAAGACAAACAGTCCTTTTCTCTCTGCGCGTGATAATACTCGGAGAATTTGTGGGGAACACATAAATCCAATTTGTAGGCTTTCAGATAGCACTCAGGAGTCGATGACTCGTTGAATTACAAAATCTAAATTTCTAGGCTAGTTCCTCAACAGTTAGCATGGGATTTTGTTCCACTAGAGTTTGCTGGACATTTCCGTAGAGCTCTACAGATCTTCCAGGTTGAGGCTAGTTTTCCAGGCTGTAGTTTCCTACTCGGAATTTCTGGAATCACAATTGACACTGGTTTACGCTTATTGTCCGATTCCCATATAATGCATCAATATTCCTCACACCTTCCATTGTTTTATGTAACTCATAAAGCAATATATGCCGTATATGCTCCTTTGTAACTTCCATTATAACTTTGATGAAATAACTGTTAAAATCGAACTACACTCTTCAAACTTGCACTAAGAATAAGAACAAGGTAATTTCGAGACCTGCGTTTAAAGCAAGATAATGCTGGTTGTCAATTCCCTCCCCCTTCAGGCTTTTATTTTATGAAATTGAAAACCGCATTACTTATGAGATGTGTGTGTGTGGTCCAATAGTTATTGCCAAATAGCAATGCAATGTTAATATCAACTGCATAAAACAGCTTAATAGTAAACTTTTGATTAATGAAGCATTGGTTTAACCCTAAAGTGCCGTTATATTTTACCAACATATTTGACATTATACAATCTATCAATATACAATTAGTATTACTAGAACCAAGTTATCGTTGTTTCGCAAGTTATCATTTTTGAACCTCAACTAGTCATAGATTTTTCTAAGAACTGTTTCAAGAAGTCTGATGAAGAAGTCCCTTAACCCATTAACGACCGCACTACCTTCTGTTTGAAGGAAATGGACAAAAATTGTTTTTTAGACGTATTAGAGTCTAATTAAGAAAAAAAAGTTACAAGAGAAAAGAATATTTATTTTTTATAGAAGTTACAAAATGTTGCGAAAACGCAACGTCAGGCAAAACCGATTACTTTTTGGATACAGGAAAATCTTTAAAACAATTGCTATGTAAGAGCACATGACATTTAATACAAATATCTGCTGCCATCTGTGAGATCTATTTAAAATTAGAAGAAAAATAGTCCGGAAAAAAGTCAATTTAAAAAATTTATTAAAGAAAAAGTTTCAGTGAGAACGAAACAGTTTTTTTTCCTAGAATCATAGAAGATTTGTCTAATGTAATACAAAAATTAATTTTAAAAAATCACTTTATAGTAAAAGAAAAAAAAATCATTACAATAACATTGCGAAAACGCAACGGCAGTCGTTAATGGGTTAATTCCTGAACCTTTATATTCATCCATTGTAATACAAATCTTCTAATTTATTCTCACTTTTAATGTTATTCATCGTTTTGCAATGAGCAATCAACATTTGCATACTAACATGAAATGATTTTTTTGACTCTATTAAATGTTGTATTTATCATCTAATTTTCAATGGCATATTGGTTTACACTGTGTTGTGATTTCACGTAGCTTTTCCTACTTGAAATGAACAATACATTCCAAAATTAAACTTGTGCACTTGACCTTGGTCATGAGTGCAAGAATTTAAAAATAAAAAAAACACGGTCACTTTATACACAGAGAGCACTTCAGTATTGGTAAACATTAGCTCAGATATTTAAAACAAAAGTTTATACAACCTAGTCGTTTAAGTTTAAGTCGATACAACCTAGGCTGCAAATTTTATGCGAAATAATTTTGCGCTATGAGGGTGTAATTTTTTTTAACAAAAGATAAATAGTAATTAAACCATATATAATCAATGAAAGACTGTTCTTTTCTTCATGAATCACTTTTTATTCTGAGTATGAATGAGTATGACTGAAAAAACAATCTGAGCTTGGATGCATTTTTTAGTCAAAATTATTTCTACAAGTCATTCAAATTTATAAAAAATGCCTTAAAGTTGAACCGGATTCCTAGAAAGAGACCACAATGGAGTTCTGATAAACAACTTTATACATACGTTGCTTTCTACTCAAGTTTGTTATTGAAATTTCTTGAATTTTGACTGAGAAGATCATATTAGTTCAGTAACAAAAAGCGTGTAGTTAATACAAACATTACAATTTTCTTTAGATGAGGACGAGTTTGAATTTCTTCAATCTGATCGGCTGATTATTCGTTAGATTCTTCTCTTGGATAATTTTTTTCTTTTTCCCAGTTAAAAGAAGAAAAGCAAAATATTTAAACTTCATTATAAAGACATAACTATGGCATCAAAGCAAGTTTTTATTTCTGCTATAAATTAAATCTTCTTGCTTATGAAATTCCAAATAAAAACTATCTGATAACAGCTATCAAAGTATAGAAAAAACGCTATCGTCCTCAAACAGAAGAGTGAGATAAATACTCTCATTCTTTTATAGAATCTCTTCAATGTGTTTATAAACTCTAACATTATCTGCGAAGATTTTCTCTTCGTGATTCTGCGAGAGTGTTGGTTATCTGGAGTTTGATAGTCCAAAGAAAGTCAGTATTATCTTTATTTTTTTCCTTCTGTTTTCTTATTTCGATCTTAAGAAAGAAATTACTGTTTCCGACACTTGTGGTCACGTTTACATCCACCGAAAGTCCATTCAACCACGGATGAATAATAAAGTCTTAGAAAGACAGGAGGAAACGAAATTACATGTTTGAAACCACACCATGCTATACCGGACTGAAACCTTGGATTTAAAATCTGTCTATATCACTTACAGCGTCTTAATGAATAAGGATTTTTTTCTGACTTCTTTTTGAAACTATCTCACTCGATTTCACTTACTGGGACAATTGATGGTTAAGATTCAAAAATGAGAGGTTTTGGATGCAACTCTATTTTTCAAGACACTGTTAGTGTAGTTAGAGAATAAACATAACCAAGGTTGGATGAACTTCGGTTGTCTGCGAAAATGAAATGAATTCAATTCAGTGTTTATCTGATATCATAAAATGTTTATGTCTAAAATAAATTTAACAAAAGCAGTTTTAAAAATATACTTTTATTAGGATTGAATATCTAAAAAGACAAAAAATAAGGAAGAATATCTAAAAAGACAAAAAATAAGGATGAATATCCAAAAAGATAAAAAAAATAAGGATGATTATCTAAAAAGACAGAAAATAAGGACGAATATCTAAAAAGACAAAAAATAAGGATGATTATCTAAAAAGACAAAAAATAGGGATGAATATCTAAAAAGGCAAAAAATAAGGACGAATATCTAAAAAGAAAAAAGAAATAAGGGTGATTATCTAAAAAGACAAAAAATAAGGACGAATATCTAAAAAGAAAAAATAAGGACGAATATCTAAAAAGACAAAAAATAAGGATGAATATCTAAAAAGGCAAAAAATAAGGACGAACATCTAAAAAGACAAAAAATAAGGATGGATATCTAAAAAGACAAAAAATAAGGATGGATATTTAAAAAGACAAAAATTAATAGAAGCAATTTAATTAGTGTGCGCAAGTGCAGCATCATCCAGGAAATATTGCAAAGTACAAAATAAATAAAAATACTAATAAAGTGAATTTTATTTGTGGAAGTGTTAAAAATTCAAAAATAATAGCAGACAAAAATAAGAAGTAAGAATCTTTGGATGACTTCATACTCTTCTACTTTTATTAGCATACTAAAAACTAGAAATTATTTTTTATTTTAATTATTTTCGACTTTTTAGTCTTTAATTTATAATTCATTATTATAAAGGATGTGGAATCTTGAAATCAATTTTTCTCACATTCACTACCCGTTGGCGTCACTCGTATGGAAGCAAGTTTTAATTAATTAATGAATTAATTGATAATTAAGTTCTGAAAATATTAAAATAATGAATTTTCATCAACAGCACATAAGTGTATAAAATTTGAAACCCCTAGTACATGACCAAGTGAGTGAAACATTGATTGCAAAATTCCATCATTACAAACATGAAATAAATCACGTTAAACAAAAGTGTGAAAATATAGAAAACAAGTCGTTTATAACTTATTTTATTGTAACAAATTTTAGACAGAATTCCAATTTTTTCCCAGTTTTCGAAACAAGAATTCAAAAGCAGGCTTGGCAATTAAACAATATGTTAGTTATACCGAAAATTCATCAACTATCTATAACAGCTTGAAATGTCTTATTGTTTTCTTTCCTTTGAGGTTATTCTAATCTTGTTTTCTTTAATCAACATTAACTAAAACAATGTGTATTCATTTGTGTTGTTTCTTTACATGAATTCATCCTCTTATATCTGTATCTACCGGGTGCGTCATAAATTCGTGCAAACTTCAAAAATTCATAATAACAGAAGTAATGATCGGAAAAATTTCGATTTGCGCGAATATGATCAGAGGGACATTGTATTTTTTTACATGTATAAAAAAATCAGTATCCCATTCAATAAAATAGGGCTTTTTTTGCGCCTTCAGTCCTTTCTCCGTGCGAAACTTTCGCAATGCAATAGTTGTGGTTTCACCATTCTTGTAGAAAAGTTTAACCACCAACGCTCGATCTGGTAACGATAGTATGCTGCCGTGATCGAATGACGAATCCATTTCCCTCTAGCCAGGTGTTTTATTGCTTGCCTGATTTGCATAAAACTTCTCAGTATGACGTGTGAGCGCCCTCTTTCGTTTACTTTTGGAATAATTTTTTAATGGAAAAAATATAATCCAATGTCCCTCTGATCATATTCGCGCAAACCGAAATTTTTTCCGAGCATTACTTCTTTTATTTTGAATTTTTGAAGTTTGCACGAATTTATGACACACCCGGTATAAACATCTTAAATGCCTTTTATATAAAAAAAATACGTATAAAGGGTTAAAAAACATTTTTTGTTTAAATAACATTTAAAAATAATACAACATTTTAAAATAAATAAGTAAAGATGTAAATGTGCCATACCAACTGCACAATTTTAAAATTTTAAGGTTAATTGATGTTTTATACATGTAATACATGTGGGTGTCGGGATGGCCGATTAAACAAAACTTCTTTTCATTTAAATATTTAATGATGATTTAGAATAACAATAAATGGCTAATAAAGATGAAATAATTGACTATGTACAGAATATCAACACAAAGGAATTATGGCTGCAGGGTTAAGATATCTTCTCGTCGTTAAAATCGTCCGTTGGAGTAAGCGTCATTTTCAACATCGTGTCTACTCACGAGTTCTGGTCGGATCCGCTAGAGGCGCCACTCAATTGGCGGGAATGAAGGGAGCTGCCGTCAATCTGGCACCACATATATACATTGGGCTAAAAAACAATCAAATGTTTTCTCAAGTCGCTATACCGCGGAAAAGTTGCGAATTGATTGAGAAATAAAGAGAGAGAAAAAATTAACAAAATTAATT
The DNA here is from genome assembly GCA_013235015.1 of Araneus ventricosus. NCBI lineage: Eukaryota > Metazoa > Arthropoda > Arachnida > Araneae > Araneidae > Araneus > Araneus ventricosus. The sequence continues at coordinate 4,202,565 of BGPR01000001.1, forward strand.
GATATATTCCGCTCCCGCACGGTCCTTAAATACCATAAAAAGTTGTAAGAATCTATTATTTTTCATTAATCCTTAGAGTTTTAGATTTTCCCTCTATTTGTTTATTATAACCTTAGTTGTTAAGAACTTACGCGTAATAAAAAGTTTTTTTTTTTTTTATCAAAATCGATTTATACTTTCGGTCGTGCATGTGGGTGGGTTGGTGTAGCAGTTCTGTTTTCAGAATGCACAAATTTCAATGCTCAACCTCTGCAATTTTTTCAAACGCCTTCAATTTCATTGTCACCTCTACTTGGTAAAACGCCTCATGTTAATCTTTTTGCATTTTTAAAGTCTATTAAGTTTTATTCACTCATTTAAATTATGCTAATATTCTAGAATATTTTTCAAACCTCTCTTACTTTAAGTTTTATCATCCTTTTATATTACTTTACCTTTACCTTTTGTTTGGCGCCTTATGGGCAAATCCATGGCCTTTGCGCCACAAAAAACCAAACCAATCATGTAGCGGTTCTATGCCTTCTTGAGTTAGCTGTAAATAGTCGTCACCTGTGTCACTTGGAGCTCTAGGTTCTTACTCGACTGTACCCTCTAGAAGCTGATATTATTCTTAGAAAGGCAATCCACAGTCTATGAAATAAAGAAGAGCTCACATTTAACCGTCTTGCAACGTAGGGTTGACTCTGGCCAGCTTCTATTCGCCTAATGGCACTCCATCGTAATATCAGATAAATGATGTCTCGTACCCATATCTAAAAAATAATAAATATGAAACAAAAACTAAAAAAAACCGCTTTTACCAATACATTAAAAAAGAAAATAATATTTTTTCTTAAAAATCTGGAGGTCAAAACGAAAATTGTAAAAGCGTGAGGCCCAGATTGAAATGCTGTAAGTAAATTAGAATTGTAATCACATTTATAATATATTTTATATGATGAATGTTTAATAACATTTCGTTTCTTATGATAATCATTGTGGTTTTATATTTTTCTCTTATTGTTTTCAGCGCCTCATGCTTTTACGATTTTTGTTTTGACCTCCAGATTTTTGAGAAAAATTATTATTTTCTTTTTTAATACGTAAAAGCGTTTTTTAAAGTTTTTTTATATTTATTATTTTCTAGTTTTTGGTCTATTTTTATTTTTTCAATCAATTATTTTATTGAAAAAGGTCTGATAGGATGTACGTAATGGACCCTATGCTTTATTTAATTCCAGCAATAATTTCTTTAAAAAGATCTGTAATAGGATCTATAATTTTTATTGAAACATTTAAATTACTGTGCCAAGTATTTTAGTTCTCAAAAATACTATAGATGGCGCCACTGAAACCTACCGAGTGTAAACGCAATTTTGCGATTTTTTTTAAATTGATAATTGAGAGCTCTAAAATTATTAAAATATTGCATTGCCATCAAGACCCAATAAATTTACAAAATTTCAGAACTCTAGTGCATTAAGAAGTGATTGAAAAATCGATCACAAAATTCCAATCTTACATACATACATACAAACATGAAGCATTTCGAACTTAGTTAAAGCGTTTAATAAAAACGGCTATCTCGAAATTTCATTTCGCAGTTTCTATTTGCAGAAACTGCAGATGCATTTTAAGTCGGTTTTCGATCACGTGTCCAGTGATGTTAAACGACTGCAGCTTCACTAATTTGCATATCATATTCTAATGTAGCATTACTTTTCACGTATACCACGCAATTTGTATGAACATTTATTAATTTTTGATGATATAATCAGTCTTTTTTTCTGAGTTTTCCGTAATGTTTGGAAACTAGCGTATTTGCAATGAAAATAAAATCAAAGTAAGAGAATTGTGAGAGTCTGTTAATAATCATGAAAAATAACGAGTAAATTATACTAAATTTATAGATTCATGTTTATGAATAATTAATAAATTAACTGCATTCTGTGAAGCAAAATTCCGCTTAAAATTTTTAGAACAGGCGTTTCTTTCAATAAAAAATAAACGACAAGCTTCTAAAATGATAAAGAATATTGAAAGTTATTTATTCATGTTTTCCTGGAAGAATCAGCTTGAACAAAGATTCTTCCTCATTGTATTTGCTTCTCCATCGAGAGCAACACTTTTCGCTGCTCGGCAGTGAAAGCAAATACCAAAAAAACCTTTCACGCCTATCTTATTCAGTTAAATTAAAAAACATATAGGCAGCCAGGATATCTCATATTGTCATTCACATTAAAGATATTTTTAATTTTACACTGAAAAAGTTCAGTTGGCTTGTACTTTTTTTATAATTAAGAATCTATAGCGTTCCAAATATGTGATGAATAGCTTTGTTAAAGTTTTAAAGACATACACAATCTTGCTTTTCAATATAAAATTAATCAAATGTAAATTTTGATTAACCACTAACTTAATTTTTCATGTGTATCTACAAAATAAATTATTTAGTTTTTACTGTGCAAACTTTGTTTTCTTTATCGAGTAGTTGTTATTCACATAAAATGTGATAGTAGATTTATTTAGAATAGATTTAACAATGACAGTTTTTGAAAACGCATTTTTATTAATACACTAAAAAGTAGATTTTTATTTTAATTATTTTAGACTTTTCAGTTTTAATTTTAAATTAAATATTATAAACATTATCACATATTGAAGTGAATTTTATCTCATATTCACTACCAGGTGGCACCACTCGTATGGAGTCGAAATTTAATCATATTAATCGATTGACTGGTAATTAAGCTTTGGAAATATTAAATGGTGTATTGTTACATGAGCGGTCAAAATTTGATCACTCTCTCTCTTCACATCGGGAAGTATGAGAGAAAAATAGAATACAAAATTCCAACGCGAAGTAAGTTAACTTTAATAAAAGTATATAAAAATTCCTATTTCATTCTCAACCTAAGGCGTATTTGTCTTTCAGTTTAACACATTAGGTTCGATTTGAGAAATCTTTGAATTTCTTGTATCGGCGTTAATTTACTTATTTTAATTTAAAAATTACTTTTTAATATTTAAAATTCTCTCTTTGCCAGTACCTACTTCGAAATACAGAGTCTACAAATACGCACAAGGCACGCACCAGAACAGAAAAAATTCTTGCAATATGGTACATAGAAATCTGTATCTTTTTGTAACAGTTTGAAATAATGCGATAAAACATATTTTGAATTATTCAGCAAAAACGGACTTGCCCATTTTTCTAAATTACTCGTTACATCTATTCTTTGGAGCACTAGAAATTAATTTAAAAGAAAAAGAAATTGCGGAATAAAACAGTATTAGAATGGAGTTGACTAGTTAACATCATATTTGAATGAAATTAAACGTAGAGCCTCAAGTAATCTTTTCATTAAACGCATAGCAATAAAAATACGATCAACTCTAACAATGGCACATAAGAAATACCAAACGAAGTTTGCGATATCCATTCTAACAAACCTTATAACACTCCATAAAAAGTACAAAAATGTTTTTATCTGATAAAACAAAGTGTCTAATTTGGAGGAACTTGATGGTCTTTGATATTACTCGTAGACTTCCGCTAGGATAAATCTTATTTTTCTCAGCGCTAGAGTTTGGAGGTAGTTTCGCCGCAAAAGGAACAACTCCAATTGCTTTTATACGGCCCAGAACAAATTCAGAAAACCATCAAGATATATTGGCTGAAAGTTTATTGCCTAGCGTACCACTCATCACGTCCGATGAGAATATCTCCTGGCAAGATAATACTTTCATTCCCATTTCAGCTTCAAGGAAATCATGATCGAGAACAATGACAATTATTTGACTGCCAATCGAAAAACCATGTGGGGGGATAAAAAAATGTGGGCTTTGCGATGCAGAGTAAAAGTACTAAACAGTATAAGAATAGATAAGAGCTATTGAAAGCCACCAAGATTGCTTCCCTGGAACTTTTCTACAATTTCTATCATTAAATGGTTGCATGATTCATGAAACAAATCAAGAATTGAATCAATGCTATAGATAATCGAAAGGGAAATTCGTGGATTTGGCGATGCAGAAGGAAATACCAAACCTTTCAAAGGAGAGAAATTGTAGAAAAGATAAAAGCTATTTAAAGCACTAAGGTGACTGACTACCTTAGAAATTTTCATGTTTTAATGGTTAGATGAATAATAAAGCGAATGCAGGTTTCAATAAATTTTATCTTTAGTCTTTAACTCATATTTGAGCCAAATACCAAATGAGTACAAAATTCTATTTTCTGGGTGCATTGCTTATATGTTGAAAGAAACACTTATATCTCAGTATTAACAGAATTAGTCTGACTTATTAAAATATTGTATAAAATTTAATTAATATATCATTGAATTATTGAATACAAGAATACACAGGGGAACATTTATAATAAACCAAGAAATGATAAAATACCAGCATATTACAAAGAACATAATTTTTTAAGTGTTTCTGTTTGTTGTAAAGTCTTGAAGTTATTTTTTTTAAAACCTTTTCTACTGTAGTTTCTTCTCTTAGCTTATACCGACCCTAGAAAAACCAATTGCTTCAATATAAAAAGTGCCGGGAAAAATTTTAAATAAGATAGTTCTTGATCCATCAGTTGATTTATATTATCTGTTATTGATATGAATTATTTTAATTAGGTTGTAAAAATGGGTAATGTAAAAAAAAGTTGACGGTTACATTACAAAAAATTCAGGTAATTACACTGGTGTCCAAAGATAATGCATAATTTTGAAGATGCTACAAAATTGGAGTAAATATGGATATTATGGTTCACAATCAGTTGTTGAGAATCGTGGGACATATTATCGTCGGAACTCACATTTTACAGTGAAGATTCGGTCACGAGGGCAATTAAGGGGGGGGCCCCCCCCCCAGAAAGGGATGAAGGCGAAAATGAAGTTTGACCCATCTTGTTTCACAGAATGCTGATACGAGATGTAACTTTCATCAATAGTTATATTAGATGTGCATAATATTTACATGCATTTTCATAAATACAGCACAAATATTCGGGAAGATATAAAGGTTTTCTTAAAAATTCACAAATTTTCCCCCATATTTTTTGCATCTAACATGCAGAGTTTTCCACCAAATTGTATGAAACTTGCACAATGCTTACCAATATGTAAAAGAAGCATTGTTTTAAAATTTGAATTTAAAAATTTGAATTTTACAGGAAATATGAGCATTTGTGGTAAATAATTTTTTACTCCGCATGTGTGAAACGTAGCGTGATTTTTTTCATAATGGCGCTGTTTTAGTTTACACAACTGAGAATCAGACAAATGACTAACAACCAAAAAATTTAAGTGCAACATCGCTTTAATGTAGCAAGTAAACTGCCCCAAAGGGTTACAGAGATGATATTTCAGTACACCATAGCACTCCACTGAATAATAGTACTTCCTTAGGGAACGCAGAGATCTCTTTCAACGTGACAACCCTTCTTTCAGACATTGCATCCTGTACACAACATTATCGACGGCCGAGCGTATCATATCAACAGAAATGTTAAGCTCAGCCGGTGATATGTTGTCCTTTAACCCTCCGAGTGGCTCAAACGTCTTTTTCCGTTTTTCATGTTCAATTCAAAAGCAGATAGCTCGTATTTATATGTATATTTTCTTAAACAACCATGGATAAGTGTTCTTAAGATTTCAAAGATATAATTAAATACAAAAGAGATCAATTCACTTCTTTTAATAGTTACGTTTTCTAACCTAATAGCTAAAAATACGAAATAATTGGGCGCTCAGAGGGTTAAGGTCGTTCAAGTCGGAGCACCACCAAGATAGTCCTTGGATTACCAATAACCCCAAAGGAAAAAGTCACATGAGATTAGATCCGGGGAGAATGGGCATGGAGAATGCCTGCAAGTTTTACCATAAAACGTTATTGTCCCTTGCTCTTAAAAAAAGAGAAGCTACTATAACCAGCTTTTAAAACATCTATACTATAAACTACATATTAAACCACATATTATCGAAAAAGTATTGTATGCGAGTTTTTCTTCTCAGGCCTATAATAACCTACCGCCACGTGCTGCCACTTGTCAGTTAGACCTCGTCTCATACATTTGGTCCACCTTTCGACATGCTAATATTATCTGTAAAAATATCAGCATAAGAGAGGCTAATAAAAGCTTTTACTTATGCCCTTTGCAAGATGCCATGTTATTAAATATATATATCATACTGAAATAGGATACACTGTTCTTTTATATATAATAATTTCAAATGTAGCTATTAATACTCCATGATGATCGGATGAAAGACAAATAAACGTTTTGAGGATCTACAAGAAAAAGCATTTTAGATTATTTCAAATTTGTTTTTACCTATAACAATGACAATGCTAAAAAGATACTACTATAAGATTGAGACTAAAGGTATTCAATGCCTTTTCTCACTCTGAAATGTAGTCTTTCCGTTAAAAGGAATTTCGTCTACAAATTTCTGGCTGGAATCCAAGACACTCTCTTCTGAATAGTAGCCTGTGAAAACGCTGCGAAAAATTTCTTTTAAGTAGTGCAATTTAGTCATAAAAGAAAAAAAATCCCGCTTTAACTAAAAAGGATGATCGCGTACTCAAACCTTGAGTTGCTTTTGCTGTTTGGCCAAATTAAGAAACGTTTTTTTTCTAACACTTCGTCGGAATCATTCTTCTGTGTGATTTTTTAATACGGTTTCTATCGCACTTTTTTGATACAATGTATTTTACTTGGCTTTTGTTAACTACTTTTATTGCTTCTAATTGTTACATACGTTTATTGCTTCTAATTGTGACATGTGAGTTGAATCAGAACTCATTGGGAAAACTTTATGGTATGGTATAAGACAATCAAAGGAGCATTTTTTGGATGGGAATGTATGGGCGTAAATGACCTGTTGGGCACAAAGACCAGAAATAGACCTGAGAGTAAAAATACATTTTTCGCAAACAGAATCGTTGACAAGTGTTTCTTCACGACGGGGTTTACAATAATAGCCCAAAACTGCGTGCATGAAGTGTCACTGGAGTGATAGGCGCACAGCAATTTCAAACACGCCAAGGTATTTCTCTCAACCTCAACGAATATTTGAGCGACAATGTCCTCAAGGGAATCACCACGAAGCTTCCAAGCTGTGGTTGGACGCAATTTTGAATAATAAGCCTTACTGTGAAGAAAAAGTTGTCAATGATGCTTTAGAAAACAATTTATGTTCCCTTTCTTGTGTGTCTACCTCAACGGATCACTCGTGCGCATATCCTACATAAAATATACTTGTACTCTATGACTTCTTTTAAGTTTTGGCTATGAGTTCTCATTCATCCCTATTATTAACTACTATTAAAAACATATTGCAAAGACTGTGTACTTCATTAAAAAACATACTTTAAGATGCTGTTTCCCACTAGTATGTTACTTTATTTCGAGCTGTCCTAAGCATTGTCCATTTTACATTGCTCCATTTTTAATGGGGGAGCATTTTTGAAATTCGCTGAAAATTTTCATGAAGTACCATAACACATTTACAAAATATTTCAATGAGACTGAAATTTCATTTATAAAATCTAAATTTTGTCAAATGATGGAAGAATGTCCACTGCTACCGATACACGGATTTCAGTTACGATAAAATGATAACTGATTTAAATTTTTATTGTTATTACAATATTTTTCTCATATTTAAAGTTGATAGTGTGAACTACTAGTACACTTGCAGAGTAACTATTATTCACAATTCTACAATGACTGCTATCTGATGAGCACACGAGTTTTATTTTAACTACAACAATAATTTACACAAATCTTGGATTTGATTTATCACTCATTCATATCTACTAACCACTCTCATTCAATTGAAAGTGCAGCCATACAAAGCTGCAGGACCTCAATGATACGTTTACAATGAAATAAATCAATCTCAAATAAATTGAACTGTTTATTAACATTGATTTGTTATAGCCTGTGATACAACTTGAAAAATAGGCATTAATTTGGCTCATTAAGAAATTATTTAAAATATTCAAATCATAACATTCAAAAGTCAGTGCTAATTACTAAATTTGTAATAGGAATATCAATCAAATGAAATAAATATTAATTTCAATTCGATGAAGGCGCTTACCTGGAGCAGGTTAAATTTCGTAAACTGAGAAAAATGTCTTCTGTAGATGCTGAAACATTAAAGCTAAATTTCAACCAGAAGAAGGATTCGGCTATTCATAACATTAAAAAATGATATAAGCAATTTTTAAACACACTTTTATTAGCGCAGTGAAAAAAATGTTTTATTTAAATTGTTACTGTTTTCTGCTTTTTAGTTTGTTTCTCTACACAATCCATTTACGTTGATACATTCATCCCATCTCTTTCTCAGTTTTCCAATACCTGCTGCGAAAGAAAGTCTTCTTCGAATTGCATGCCGGAATTTCGATACCATGTTACAGTAGACCGCTTCACCGATGCTCACTGTAAACAGAAAGTATTTCCTTGTGAATATCCTTTTGCCCACAAGAAACGCACACTTCTCTGCTCTTCTAACGTACACTCCTCGAGCGCAGTCGCCATTTTGAAATGCAGCTGAGCGTGTGTACAAGTGCTATCTCATAAATTCGAAGAGGTCCTCATCCTGTGTACCGTGAAACGGGGTTACTTTGTACCGATTTTCATGACTTCAGAAGGACTTTCGAGTTTATTTCATGTATTTCTCTAAAAAAAATGGCTTTTTTTTATTTTTCCTTGTTGAGTGATTACTAGAGAAACGTTTTGCAGCAAAATTTGACCATACAGTAATTTGATAATTAATTGTGATTTCTCAAAATTTTGGTGCAAAGTTACCTAATAGGTGGGGATTCTTTGCACTGATTTTTTTTCAGTATATTTCAAAAACAAATTCACTGGATCCCATTTTAGATATATTTATTAAAATCCCGGATGGAAATATAGAAGAAAAATAAATTTTATAAATAATTTATTATAATTAACAATTTTACGCCATTGTATCCGGTCAAATCAGGATGGTGTTTCAGAAATCCTTTTAACCAATTATTGCCGGATGTGTTATTAATATGCCTATGTGTTACCACACCTTCTTAGTTAGACAAATATTTAACATCATTTTAAGATCTATACTATTGACAGGAAAACCAAAGTCACTGAACTGGATTACACATTGTAACAGTCATTTCTTTCTCATTGGAGAAAACCAGGGGATTTCCATGTCTACTTATATGAATTAGCCTTCTTTTGTAACAAACTCTTCTCTTGGGGTACCAGAAAAGTTTCTGCCTCTTTAAGAGTACCCTAAACTTCTGAAATGTTTTAAATCAAGCTTCTAAGGTCTCTGGAGAGGACTCCGTATATTTACAAGTTCCTAACTTCCTTTTTTCCCCTGAGCATATCTTAAGCTGAATCAAACATTGTTCTTCTTATTATTTATTACAAAAATAAATTTAAAAAACCAACAGAGGTTACTTTGCAGTGAAGATTTCCATGGCGCAAAGAATCCCTCCTTTCCGGTGCAAAGTTGCCCTAGCTCAGAAAAAAATTAATTACAACTTAACTAACAGATATAATTGACATCCAAAGCAACAAAATGAAAGCTAGGTTTATTATCTTTCACGTTTAAATGCACTTGCCTTCAGAAATGTCATACTTTCTTCATCAGATACAGATTTTTCAGCACTAAAATTTTCGCTGAAAAACTGGCTCTTTATCTCTTCCTTCTGTAACCTCCTGAATGATTGTTATATACGTTTAAGGAATGCAATACACTAGTCAGTGTTCCCAAGAAGCTAGAAAAAAATCTCAATCCCGTACCTCTAATCAGTTGATCTCTATTTCATTTTTCACACAAATTTTACACTGGTGTAAAGTTACCTCCAAGAGTGCAAAGTTACTCCACTTTACGGTACTTGCCATTATCATATTTGTCATGCTGCGTACGATTTGTAATGTTTCTATTCATGTTATTAGGTTGTTGTGCTATTGTAAATTTGTATTCCATTAAATATGTGTTGCATATTAACCCGGTGTATGCTTTTATTTTACTCAATTCACTGACAAAGAGCTCCCTAAACTGCCCTCCCCCTCCTATGCGTTCCGGACCAGATTTCTTTCCACAAAAATTTTACACAAAGTTACCTCCAAGAGTGCAAATATGGTAATTTAGCAAAGTCTAATCGAAGATTAAAATTCGTAGACTAAAGTAAATTCACACTCACTTGTTACACGCCCAATGCTAATTTTGAAATCCGTTACTATCTTACAGAAGGAAAAAGGAATATGCCTTCACAACACAGCGAAGGATAACGTATATTTAGATGATATGAGAAATTATGTTTGTCATGTTACTGTGACGTCTTGCGAATTATTCACCAAAAATCATTTTTCGTGGCAATTAGATGTAAATTAAAATGAAATATTATTGACGGAAACCAAATATAAAACTAGATATATATTGTTACATATAATAAACATATATTTAAAGTTATCCGTGATTCGAATGGTTCAGTAAAAAGATAAGAGTAAAAAGAAATCGAGTCGATAATTTCTGTCTCTTCATAAAATCTTTGAAAAATAAAAAGGGGTAAGATTGCATCACCATCAAATTTTAAAATTAATTTTGAAATTTGGATTAACCAAATGAGTTAACTTGCTTTTAATGATGGAAAATTAAGATTGTACATTAAGTAATTTAAATAATAAATAAAATACGATAATAATAAATAACAAAATATAACAAAAAAGGATTAAATCACATCGTAAGCACCTTGAATTTAGACATGGCCTCTTTCATTCCATCTTGTATTTGTAAAAATAAAGGATAATCTTTAAGACTATAAATAATTGTGCATTTCCTGTGTTTCTGCGTACCTTTATAAAAACACATCTTAAAATCTTATATGAAAACCTGAATCCCAGTTATATATTGTTTTCTGAAAGAATTAAGTTGTCTTTAAATATACAGCTAAAATGCTTCAAAGATCTGTAAATTTTCAACTTCGAAATTTCGGCAACACTTTGCAGGGATAAATCATTTTTCACTTTTCCGAAATTAATCTTACAGACTATAATGCATCCGAGACAAAAAAGACAAATGCTCACGCTATAGTTGGAAGCAAATACATAATTACTTTTCAAAACTTCTTTATAAGATATATCATTCTTTTCTGAACACCAGCAGATAACCAAGGTCCTTCCCATCTCACGAAAACATGAAAAATCTGCCATTCTAACAGTGCGACATCTCTATAAATCAGATATATGAGTGCGTTCTGCTGATAATTGCGAGGTAAATCAAATGGATGTGAGCGCTAATGATGCAAATGTGTCGAGATACAGTTGAAAGGATATAATTATGAAACTCAATCTCATTACCAAATAATTGAAAAATGCTTTGTCTGCATGGGAATGTTTATTTAAAATTATCCATTTCATTTCAAAGTGTATTTATTATATTGATAAATGTATAGGAGTAATATTTCATGAGATCATTTAGTTATCATTGCCAGTGGCTATATATAATGGTGTCAATTGTTATAAATAGTATTATTTCATCATGAAAATGTTTTTTTATTAATGAAGAAATTATTGTGAGTTATTTTTATCTATCTATCCTCCCTTTGCAAGAACGCTTACATATTACAACTGACACAGTGCTACAAAAATAACCGCACATTTTACGAAAAATTCGAACCTCCTGCATGAGGTAATCTAAATCCTCAAATCTGTCTTCTAAGTTTCGTAACACATATTTTTTATGGCCAAATAGGGTAGTTGACTGTCGTATCTGAGTGTATATATTTAGTGAAATCTTCCTGAAAGATCTTCTTGTGATACATACAACTCATTTGATTCCATCACAGTTTCTACTTTGTCTGAACTACTTCTTAGTAGGATCCTCGCTCGAATGACCCGATAGAAGATCGTTCAAAAATGGAAATGAACTCCGAGACTTTGAGGTATGTTATTCGCATGCCTTTGAACTGTGAGATAAAAATTCTTCATTGTAAACAGAGAGGGCATAAAATGTTCTTGCAGTCGTAAATGCGCCCTGGGTGGGCAGACTCTCTGGCCCGACTCCTGAGGAGAACAGAAATGGGTCTTCAGGACAAAGAGCCAGTGTTCTGATTAACCTGGCCGTTGTGGGTATAATGCTTACAGAACATTGTTTTCGGTAACCAGAAAAATAAAAGGAACCACATGTGAATTCAAGTTTATTTCAGATATCAACATGGAGTTCAGTACTAAAGCATCTTGGATCGATCCGATCTGAAAATACAGTGGAGTCTCCCTATAACGAAATCGCTTGGTTCCAATTGAAAATTTCGTTATACGGAGATTAGAGATTTTTGCAGTTATTTAAGTAAATGTTCCAAACTTTTCAATAGGTGCGATAAGTTCAAATGTATTTAATTATGATTTTCAATTAAAAATGAAGTAATATATATTATAAATTTGTTAAAATTATACTAATTTTTATTGTATAAATAAAATGCTCAAAAGTTAAGACAATTCACCAATTTAGGGAATAATATGTACTAGTATGTACTTACGTTTATTTTACTTGAAAAATTCCGTTATTTTACATTGCTTTGCATTTCGTGATGTAAAATTTTCACATTTTAAGAGAGAGTGGTTCCAGAAACAGGCACGTGTGAGCGAATTGGTTGCACAGAAATTATCAACTTTCTTCGAAAAGATAAACCTCTGAAAAAATTCGTTATAGGGAGACAACCACTTCGTTATATGGAGAATATTTTGAATGTTATTTAACTTTCTGATTAAAAAATTAGTTATAGGGAGAAATTCGCTGTAGAGAGACTTCGTTGTAGGGAGACTACTGTATATGCGCTGAATTAGCATAATGGTTTCTCTAGTTTTCAAAGTAAAGTTATCTAGTTACAGGACATTAAAAAGCGATATATCATCATTTTAACAGATGTATCTTGGTGAAATAATGGAGGGATGAACTAAACGTTGAATATGGTCAAAGAATTTTTATTTTTATTTCTGACAAGTCATAGAAACCGTTCTAAGCTATTCAAGAAAATTCATTCTGAAGCTGCTTCTCGCGTTTTATAAATACAGTTAATAATTTTATCTGAGTCCTTCAGGTATTTTTTAATTAAAAACGTGATTTAAAAATGAATAATTCATCAGACAACTGCCATTGCAGTCTCAAATTGTTCATATTACAAAACAGAAAAACAGTTTAGGCTATAGAAACTTCATTTATATATGACTTTTATTACATACAAACACAAAGGCATGATGATAGATGTTCAGGACTTCTTAACATGTCTCGAAAAGTTAGACAACATTAGTACAGTGCGTGAACATAACAAAAGCATAAAAATAATAAATATTTGTATTTTAATATGACAGAGCCTTATGACTCCAGTGTGACTGTAGAAGTTGGATATTATTGTATTATGGCTTAATGATGTCATCATATGAGTTTCCAAAGATTTATCATTAGTTTACTACTTCTTCGAAATGGCGTGACAAAAGAATATGAAGTAAGAAGAGATCTATTGTGCATAAGGAAAAATGGCAATCGGATGGAATCAATGAAAAATACGAACAGAGTTGCTAAAATGTTTTTCTAAAATAAATGTAGGAGTTTTATTTTGGTATCACAGAAAAAGGTCACTGTGGAAGAAATAAAAACTTGCTAATTACGACTTCAAAAAATCTACCAACAGTTCTCGTTGCATTTTCAAACAGCATTTATGTGACACTGACAGTCTGATAAATTGTGATGTGACTGAGATCTGTTTATGACTGCGAGTGAGTGACATTAGCTAACTTCCTGCCTCCGTAACGGTGCTTAATAAGCATTTATGTTGTTGTGGATGATGTTGACAATTATTTCCTTACTGCACCATCAGAAATTTTTAGCCCTTGCTCGATTCTACATATGGAAGTTTCATTGAAGAAAATATGAGTGCTAAAAATCTTTTTCTAAAATAAATTTAGGAGTTTTATTTTGGTGTCACAGAAAAAAGATCATTGTGGAAGAAATGAAAACGTGATAATTAATACTCCAAAAAAATCTACCAACAGTTCTCGTTACATTTTCAAACAGCATTTATGTGATACTGACAGTCTGATAAATTGTGATGTGACTGAGATCTGTTTATGACTGCGAATGAGTGACATTAGCTAACTGCCTGCCTTCGTAACGGTGTTTAATAAGCACTTACGTTGTTGTGGGATGATGTTGACAATTATTTCCTTATTGCACCATCAGCAATTTTTAGCGCTTGCTCCATTCTACATATGGAAGTTTCATTAATGAGAATATGTGCAAATAATGTAAGTTAATAAATTGTCTGCTAATTAAATAATAAGAATGAGTTTTTGTAAAAAAATTGTAAAACGTGTTTTTAGGGTAGGAGTGTTTATAGTGCAATAAAGAATGTCTAAATTATGGGAGATGCTGTTCGGTACTGGAAACGAATTAATGAATACATACATGATAGATGAGTTGGTAAACAAGTTTCTGGAATGAAAATTGCTAAATGTGGAATAATTGAAGTTGAGAAGTACTACCCTGCAATGAGAATCGTTAGGAATAATTGTTATATAAAATGCATTACAGCTTCAAATCTTTTGTTCAATTCATTCGTATACGATAAAAGTCAATAATTAATACGTTGGATTTACATGAAATAACTCTTTAAAACAATTCTGTGCATTTTCTGAACGTATTCAGAGTCATACGGATCTAAAAATCTATCCGTGAAATATGAAAACTATCAGAATATATTTATTACAGAAAAAAGTGTCATGCTTGCGATACCTGTACCACTGCAGCCTAACTTCGCTGGTATTTTACTAGTTTTTTGGCACAGAAATGCATATTTTCTCTTAGTTTTGGAGCTCCAGTAGTTTTAAACATAATGGCGCAAAATAAAGCATGAAATACTTTTAAAAAGTTTCATTGTGAACAAGCGTATTTTGAGTCAAACACTGAATGCTTTTTAGTATGAAAAATTGATTCTTTTGTCAGCTTTACATAATTTTTTAAAACGTTATAATCTTATTATTAAGCAGCTGTCATACTTGAGAGAAATTGCATGCTTCATTAAATTGAATAAAAAGTCAAAATATTTGAACTCAATTATTACTCAATATATTTGAATTCACCACATACCAAACCAATATCTTTGAATCAGAATTAATGGATTCTTAAGTCATTTCTTAGTCATTAAAAGCTGATATCTTCCATTCTTTCTTCAATTGTAATTCTACTTCCCACTTGTATATAAAAAAGGATTCTTCACAAAGAAACAATAGTAAATTACAAATGTTAAAACAATAAATGTTAAAAACCAATAGAAAATTAAAATTAAAAAAAACATTAAAAAAACTAGAAAAATATGAAATAGAAGAAGTAATCAATGATGATAACAATATACCTTTTTACGCGCCAAACGTTCAAACGTGTATAATATAAAGGGTTTAATTAATATTTAATTGATTCAAAAATTTTTTAATAATCTGTTTAAATTTATTAATTATAACTATTATTCTTCACAAAGCACTTTATTGACTGTTAAATAAGTAAAGATTTTCGAAAATATTTACTAAATATAGATAAAAAAGATTGATATCTTCGTGTTCCTTTTTTGTGAATGTAATGCTTAAAAGTCGTATTTTTACTCCACAAAGAGGAATCAAACAAGACAGTTTATACACCAGAAAAAGAACTCAATTCACACAAGCAATACCTTGATACAAAAATAATCACTTTGATAATTTCTTACTTCGTATCAAAATATCGCAGGAACATTACAGATTAAGAGGCCACAGCCAAGAATCCTACGTCATAAACATAATTCATGACTACCAATAATTCTCCCCAATCCTTTGGGTGCCATCAAAAAGTATTATCTTGCTAGAAATAAGGACTGCAGATTTCGGCCTCTGCAGTCTACATTGCTATCAGTTCATCTACGAAATATATATTTTATCTCTGTATAATCATTTAACTAAGAAGAAGTTCTTAGACAATGAATATTTATTCTTCATAAGTTTCCCTTCGGTTTCCCTTTATAATGTATTATTCTAAATAAAATTTAGTTTTGCACCAACAGTAGCAATCAAAATGTTAATAAAAAAATGTTGGAGCATCAGTTGGATGCTGAATTTGATACAAATTTTGTCTTCTCGAGAAGATAATGACACTAATTAGGAAACTGCATCTCTTCTATTTTTCATCTTGGAGTTCTTGCAGATTATGTGTCTTTTTAAAGAGACAAGCATGAGAAATTCTGCACATGTATATATATATATTTAATTAAATATGTCAATTAATCAAAACATGTGTTATATTTTCAATATATACAAATAATAATCTAAGAATTAAAATTAAAATCAAATTACCTTATCAATGCATATATATATATATATATATTAACAAAAGAAAACATTTACAGAAAAGAAAAACCAAAATAACAAAAGGAAACATAACGCTAACGTCCGGAACGCGTCATCAGCAGGGAAATCCCGAACGAGCGTATACTTATTATCGGTGTTTTCTAAACACAAACTCTAGCAATAATGCTAAAACGAGTTTGTTTCCCCGGAACACCGAATAAAAAAACAATATTTTGAAGCAAAGAAATATCAAGCAAAAAGTTCATGTCTAGTTGAGATAAAAAAAACATGAAACCAAATTCAAAACCAATAATGTAAAAAGTTCATGCCTAATTGAAATAAAATACATGAAACCAAATTTCAAAACCAATAATGTAAAACAAAAATGAAGAAAAAGGTGTCAATACTCACCTAAAAGTCCATTAATGGACAAATAATACAGTAGTGGGATTTAGATGCATAAGCACGCGTACATTGGAACGTTCAGAAGTGCTGACGTTTGTCTTGGTTTCTGTATTTGCTTATTATTGTATATATATATTGTTATTTTCAAAAACCTCGATATATAAAAATGTATCCAACCGAGTTATTTTAAGAGATTTTACCAATTTTTGCTTAGTAATTTTTTGAGAGTATATGCCCACGTGAATTATAGCTAATGTTATAAAATATTTCCAAATAGACTTGGAAACGAAAATTGAATCGTATAGATATCAAAAATATTCAGCGCTTTTTCCTCATACCTTTAAAGTAGCTTGTCTTCCCAAATCGAAAAGCTTTAAAGAATAAAATGGTTTTGATGATTAACGAAACAAGATTTTGGGAAAAGTAAGAAGCAAAAACTATTTCCCAATTGAAAATCGCTGATTTTGACTTTTATAAACCATTCTTGAAAATAAATTGTTTACTTTAGTTGTGTTGAACATAAAAATAGATTACTTATTGTAGATATTTGAAAAATAGTCAAATTGCTTTAAACTAATTCAAATAGGGGCATGAACACTTCATATTCAAATCAAGTCTTAAATTGATCTGAGAAATAGGATGTAAATAGTAAATAATTCGGAGAAAAAATGAGATTCGGAGAATAAATCTTCAATGAAAAATTTTCAGATTTATTTACAATTACTACATTTTAAAATTTAAAAACTTAATCCTATTTGGACTTATCAATTTCTCAGACTGCAATACGAAGAATATTGCATTTTAAATAGGATAATTAACCATGAATGTAGACTTCAAAAGGCTTTTTCTTTTCAATAAGATTTCAGTAATTTGTAGGGTCTTTTCTTCTATGCATTTGTTCTCTATTGTTGCAGGAAAAAAGAGTTCAATGAATATGAGAACGGATAATAGGTTCAAAGCATTAGAATTCGCTATGCTTGTAGCTGTATACTTATTTACAATGTTTCCACGAACGATAAAGTACCGTCATAATTCAAGCAGACAGTCTTAGCCTTCTTTTGAGCAGAAATATTTCCTACTTGACCAGCAGTCAAGGCTAATTTCTCGCAGACAAGCAAATTTGGTGGTGATGAATTACGTAAACTTTTTTGAAGACTGCATTGTTGGTTGGTTGCACGGTTTTGGATTTTATGACTACATTTTTGGCTTTACGAAACAAAACAATTTGTAAAATACAAACACATTTTAATCTTAGAAACAATAAAAATTTAATTATTTAGTATAAATTAAAAGTAGATGAGCAGAATGAAATGTGTTAATTGGGAATAAAACTCGCTCATTTTTTACTTTCTCGTATACGAAGTATACAAAGAGAAAGTATTGTAATCGTCAAAAAATTCGAATTCGAGATTTTGACGAATCTCCACGTTTTAGACCTCCCTGAGTCCGAAAAACACAATTTTGGAATTATGTCTGTGTGTCTGTCTGTCTGTGAACACGATAACTCGAAAACTATTAGAGCTACGGAGATGAAATTTAGTATGTGGTGTTTAAACATAATTTGTAGCTTTCTATCAAACTTTGGACAAAATCCGTCAACGGGAAGTCTGTCTGTCTGTATCTCCGAAGTCATTTGAACACTATAACTGAAAAACTTGAATAGCTAGATGGATAAAATGTGGTACACAGTTTTATCGTCATGAATGTATGTCCATATAAAATTTTGGGTCAAATCCGTCAACGGATTGACTGTCTGTCGGTCTGTATAATCACATCTCCAACGAATCCGCGATCTCCACGCGCATGCGTAGTGGCCGCAATCTTCTGTGCACGATATTTATTGACTCCTGATTGGCGCTTTTTTTAATCGGATTCTCCAAGCGCATGCGTACTGGTAGCAATCTGTGCACGCAGGATGATTATGTGACTTTGTCCTTGAGCCAACAAGAGTAGAAATCGGTACTCATTTAAATCGGAACGCATCTTTGAATTTGATTCTTTAGCTAAATATTTTCTGATAGCCATTGGATCCTGGGTTACAATAGGTTCGAATTTTTTTTATCTACACTGGGGGAGGGGAAACAGCACCTTTTTCGAGAAGTATACGAGATAGTTTAGGCGAGACCACTCCCGCTGGTTTAATTTGAAATTCTCAATTTTTACTATCCACAGAGTTTCTGCAAAAATTTATCATTAAATGTATCAGATGAGGATATTCATGAAAAAGTCCTGCGATAAATATTTTAGATTAGCTCAGCCTCGAATGGAAACAACGCGTGGGCTGTTTTAGGAGTTTTAGGATGGAACTTTTCATTTTGAGCCTTGGTTTAGATGACGAGAATGACGCCGGAGCCCTCCCTTCCCACACTTCCACACCACACCAGCGGGAAAACGTTTGACCCTCAACTTCAGATTTATCAAGCAAGGGGTCCACTTGCACGTTGGATCTTTCATGGAATCAGTTTTTTAAACTTTAATCCTTCTACCTGCGAAGCCGAGACCTCACCAACAGGACATCACGGATCCCTATTATAAATAGAAGATACTAGCAGTACGCGCTCGGCGTTGCCCGTGCCATCATGACTTCAACAAAATGAAAAAAAAAGACCGCCCACAATGGCACGAAAAAGTATTGAAATCAAAATAAAAACAAAAGATACACATTATTGATTTTTAGTAAAACAGTACCGAGTACGTTAATCCAAAAAAATAATAAAAAAAATTCGATGTGAAAATCATTATTAGACAGCAAGCGAAATTTGCGAGACAAAGAAACATGTTAAGTCACTGCCGAAAATAATTATTGGGTCAGTCAATCAGTTAAAGGTTATGACAATGTTCTTCGCCGCCAGCCAATGAAATTGAAACAGTGCATTCTGGGAACGGAGAATGTCGCTCCGGTGAATGTCTCGCTAGCAAAAAAACTGTTTGAACTGATCAGGGAAAAATTAATTAAAAAGAACGGGAAAAAGGTATTTTAACGGTTCTTGTTTTAAACACGACAGAAACGTTTTCCAGTTATAAGCTGGAAAAAAATTGAAATATATAGTGTTATTAGAACGTTTGATGCAAGGATTTTAAGAAATCCGAATGAAAAATTAACATAAAAGGGACTATTTTTCAAAAATTTCTCAAAATTCAGCAAATTACGTTACAAATTCAAAACCAACTTCATTAGAAAGAAAATTGTTTGTTCTTTCCGATAGTGTATCTATTTTTCTTCCTACGATTATCAAAACCGATTTTATTTAGAAATAAGCGCAAAAAAATTACCCAAAACAACACAAAAAAATAAAAAAAAAATTTCTAGATTGAATTTTAAAATTCTGGCATCAAGGTCCATTGAGTTATCATTAAGACTACCTGTGTGCCAAATTTCAAGGCTGTGAGTCCGATAGATTCGTCTGGACATCGCACACACAAACATTGCCTTTCATAAGTATAGAAGGTCATACTTAAATTTGGGATAGAAAAAGCTATATGAAGCTAATAGAAGTTTATAGAATACAGCATCAATTGTTCGAGCTGAGTGGACCATGAGCAAACTCAGATTATCGAAGAATCCAGATATTTCAATGCAAATTGCTAATTAGATTTCTTTTCAGTTTTGTAAATTTGTTTTAAGTGTGCCAACATAATTCATAATTTTCTGAAAAGCTTTGAATTTTCTCTTGTACAGAATGCAAAACATACAGAATGCACTGCTTTAAAAATTCAATAGTCTATAAATAATGCGAACTACAATAAAAGACAAAAATAATTTCCATAGAATAAAAAAGGCAGTGGTTATCGTTGCCGTATTTTCGTGTTATATAGAAACATTTTTTCCCTGGTGTTTCAACACTGATTTTTAACATAACAGATTACAATCATTCTGCATCTGTATACAAACTTGAATTTTTTGTTTCAATAATTAAGAATTTAGAAAAATTTGTTTCGCATTTCGATTTGCAGTGCACACAATTCTTATTTTAAATGACTTCAAAACATTATTGCAGTATTTTGAATCTTTATTTAGATAAGATGTTTCCTTTAAAAACTGGTAGGAAAATCAGACTTTTCCATGAATTCCGATAAATAATAATAATAAAATACAAACAACTCAGTTTAATTTAATAGAGATTTATTTATTCGAAATGTCAATGAACTCAAGATCGCAACAGAAACAAGAAAAATTAAACAAATGGAAACAATGGAACGTTAGCAAAACTAATTTTTAAGAGAATTTTTCTCGATAAAAAGTACGAGATCCGGAAACCGACGGAACAAATGTTGCAGAAATCCAAGGAATTCGCTGACTCATTTTTAAAAAAATCTGCAAAGAAAAGAGTAGGAAAAAATTTACTTTCAACCTACCTTATTAGAATGGGGAAATGATGGAAATAACCACCTTCAGCACTGATAATGGCATCTTATGAGATGAAAGCTGAACGGTGATAAGGGATTTCAGCGGAAGTAAATGCATGGGTGTTAGGATAAGCATAAAGTAAATGAAAAGTTATCGGGTTGCATTCGACGCAAAACTTTCTGAGCTCTTCACATTCGAGAGAACTGAACTAAATTTGCCTTCTTGAATATTACCTACCAAAGATTCTCCATTTACCTCTAGAGTTTAATTCGCAATTTTTTCTACAAGAAACTAATGAAAACGTAACGCGTTATTCTGCCCGCTACTTTATCAGTTGTATTAACTTGTGTGAATTGCTTGTTTTTCTCAAAAATGTTCTGTTCTTCTCTTTCATTTGACAAAAGATTGGATTTTAATTTTTCTGTCAACCGACTTTCCTATTAGTCTTCTAATATTTCTATTAAAATTTATAGCAACACTATTCTCACTCAATTTTCTCGTATTAAATCTATTTGTTCGAATGAAAATTCAAAATCGAGACAATTAAAGCTTTTGTATGATCAACTTTTAAATAATGGTATTCCCGAAAACTTTGTACGACGATATCTCAAGCAGTGAATCAGGGGCTATTGGCAAAGCCTTTTTCTCCTTCTCTTCCTCTGTTTGGCGACAGCAATAACTGGTTTGGCGCCCATTTCCTCGTGCTTCTCACAGACCTGTTTACTTATTCCTGGCGGTGGTAAGCCTTTTTCGCTTTTATTTTTTTGTGAATACTACTATTTTATTTTATTTTATTCTAGGTCTTTTGTATTCGGATTTTTTGCTTTCGATTTTTTAAATCATCTTCAATGTTTTTGTCTTTTATTCCAGAATTTTTCCATTTTTAAATTGTCTTGTGCTTTTTGAAGGGATGACGACATATTTTAACGGGTTTCGTATGTCGTTAGCAGAAAAAAGCACATATAAATATCATATGCGAGCTTACCTTCCTCACGAGCGGCTAGCTATGATATTTTTCAATTAATTATAATTTTTGTCTATTTTTTGCCTTTGTGTCTTGGTTGTTTTTGAATTGTTGCTTCTTGTTTGCTTTGATATGTATATATACATTGATATGCGGGAACATTCATACAGTACGTAAATTTTGATGATTGGAATGGCTCAAGATGTTCACATTCTCTCATATATATCTCACTGTAACCCTTGGCACAGGGTATATTTTTCAGCAATGTTTAGTCAATAGATAATTTGAAAATGAATCAGACAGCTAATCTTCTCGTCTAAGTGATTTTTACTCTAAGTATGTGTTGTGTGATTTCTTTAACTATTAACTTATTGTTTTATTTTTCTAGTCTCATTAAAAATGTTGAATTTTAATTAAAATAAAAGTTTGTTATTTTGTTAAACTTTTAAACTTTGATCTGGAATACAAATTTTTTTGATAAAACAAATTTTGTTTTGACCCACACATGTTAATCATCATTATTCAATGTGCCTCAAGCGTGTATCAATGTACCCCTAGTATGGGGAAGATTGATACTAGTCCATTTTTAGAAAAAAAGTGTGATATATATTTTATTATCTCATTTATGACCAAAATTCGACTGAAATTCTATATTAGATTTACAAATGTATAGATATAGCGTCTTAATTCTAATTATTACCGTTAATAAAATCATTTTTTAAAAAACTGTCCAAAAACAATGTATCAATGTCCCCGCATTTCCCCTCGGGAGGAAATGTCTGTGTGAGAGGAATTTTAAATGTTACTTGGCCAGAATTGTTTAACATTTCGACATGCACTAAACAGTAAAGCAGTGAAAAATGTGATTTATGACTATTAAATTCACCTTACGGGACAATGATAGCATCCTTGAATTTGAGGACACATTTATAATAACTCCAGAAATAATTTGCTGATGCTTACTACCATCTTTCTATGCAGTGTTTTCACCGATATTTTGTTGAAATCGTATACCTTACATGGTAATTTAAATTTATTGCCGAATTTATTTTTTAAATTATAAATTTTGATCTTTAGATTTTTCCTACAGCTTCATGCATTTGTTTAGAACAGGGGTTCCCAACCTTTTCTCCCTCGCGGATCCCTTGATTACTTTTTTTTTGTTTTCGCGTACCGATCTATTTCCTACAGCTTCATGCATTTGTTTAGAACAGGGATTCCCAACCTTTTCTCCCTCGCGGATCTCTTGATTACTTTTTTTTTTGTTTTCGCGTTCCGCCTACTATCATATCCATCCCCAAACATCCGTCTACGCAAAGAGGTTTTTATCAATAATGTTAAGGCTGGCTTAAAAGTGGAATGACTTAAATTAATAACATTTGCAGAACTTATTTTTGATTTAACATTTTATACCATTTTTACAATAGTATTAGCCAAAGCAAATGAATCCAGTTTTATAATTATTTCGTTTTAACTTATGAGGATAGCTGAAAATCACATTTCGTAATAATCAACTATTCAAGTGACATATTTATTAAATAGCAAGTATTTACTTGGAAAAACAAAATTCTCTACCTTTTTTAATCCCTTACGTTTTCTTGTTTCCACCATTAACAAATTTGGTTTCGCGTACCCCCAGGGGTACGAGTACCACAGGTTAGGAACATCTGGTTTAGAACGACATGAAAAATCCTTCATAAAATGAAAATTGAACAGTTCAATTTCAATTATTTCTGAACTCTCATAATGCTATAACAGTTGGAATGAATATTATCCAACCATGAACTATATTAAGTGTAAATAGTTTGCTATGTTAAATTATTGGATGCTTAAAATTTATATCTCAAGTATTGCACTAAATTTTCACAAATGATTAATTTTATTACTTAGATAAATTTACTGCTAATAGCAGATAATGAAAATAAAAATGCATTTTAATCCGTTTTTATTGTCTTTACAGCTATGACAATGCTATTTAAAGCGAGGCAAACAAATGACTTATAGGATGAAAATATCATTTATTCTGGTTTGGCGGCAGACTCTGGTTTGACTCAGAATTATTACTACAAATGCTTAAGGGAGGTACATATGTGTGTAGCGGATTCGAATCAAAAGATTCGGACCTCGGCGCTGATCACCATGCTGCCGATCTCTGTCGTAACTGGTGCGCCGTAATTGTGAACCAGCTTGTGGTAACTGGCGAATTTACCGCCAGCGGAGATATATGAAGACGCTCAATCGGGAACTCTCTCTCTCTTACCTTTTTCTTTCCAGGTTGTTTACACCCGGTTGCTCCAGTGGCTGATATTTTCTTCATCTGTACATGTTCTTACCCTAACATCTATAGTCGTCATGACATACCGTTTTAGATTTGTTGTTTGTATTAAATAAATTGTTTTAATTACTCTCTGACATGTGCAACATACACCCACATGCACCACACGTGACATCAAAAGGAACGATAATCAGAACTATTATCGCAATGGAACCATGACTGGAAACGACACCAGGAAGTGTTAGAAGATACAGAAGAAGCAGTAATGATTCAAAACTGTAATTAGTAGAAAATATTTATTGTACATAATTTAACAGATAGACTAAATGGATTTAATAGTGTCAGAAGAGATCAAAATCAAGGATTGTTTGCAAAAAGAGGGCTTGTTTCTGTACCTCTTAATAGACGACAAAAAAGTGCCAGTTTAAGTTGGCCAAGAGAGCACGTTACCGGACCAGAGAGTAATGGGCTTCTGTACTCTTCACAGATAAGTCAATTTTTACTCTGGAGAGTCATTCATTTCGTGTGCTACTATGAAGAGAAGAAGGCACCCGGTACCATGAATCTAACATTGTTAAAAGACACAGTTACAGAGGAGGTGGGATTATGGTTTGTGCTGGGATCTCTTTCGATGGTTACACTGACCCCTATGTGCTCCATGGAGGAACTGCTGTGAGATACATAGACGAAATCCTTGAACCATACATCAGACCATATGCTGGTGCTATTGGCGGGGATTCATCCTAATGGGTGATAATGCTCGACTTCGTCGAAGCAGACTTGTCGAGGAATATTTTGAAGATCAAGGTTTGGAGCGAATGGGCTAGCCAGCTGAATCTCCGGACCTCAATCCGATAGATAATCTTTGGTACTACCTCGGAAGACAGGTGACTGCTTCAAGTACACCTCTGAGATCTCTAAACGAGCTTCGACAACCGGTCTTTGCTGCCTATTTAGTGCCCGACAGCTTAATTGAAAGTATGGAATAACCGATGCCGTCAATGTATTATCAAAACTCATTTATTTCTTTTTAACTGACAAGGGACAGATGCCGAATTTGGACCGACGCCTAGAATGTACCGGTATCATAACTTCAATTCTATTAAATATTTGGGTTGCAAAATCGACAAATTATATTGTAACGATATAAATAGGGTGTATAATATCATTTTTTGGATAAAGTACTACGTGGTTACAGTTATAGAAACGATGTTTAGATTTGGACATCAGCAATCGATTATTTTCACAAAAGACAGAAAGGCCTTAAGTTGTTATAAATGAAGTAGGAAAATATGTTATCCTCATATGTTATTCCAATTCGTATTGTCAGATACGAATTTTCGTTAGCTACCATTTATATAATCATTTTATGAAAATACAGTAGAACCCCGGTAATCCGAACTAATTGGGCTGACCTCTGTTCGGATTCCGGGGAATTCGGATTATCCGAGAAATTCGGTAAAATACTCTTGATATACCAAATGCAGTAGAGTATATTGACTCTAGGTGCTGTGTGAAAGCGTACGGAAAGGGCACGCGGAGATTCGCACGCTACTGTGGCAAACAGGTTGAGGGTAAAAAGAAGATATCTGAGTTTAGTTCCACTAATTAAGGTGCTGTATTTATTCTTAAAGACTACTTCAAATACTTCTTTTAAGTTAAGAATAAATATTAGCTTTGTTTCTGATTCGTAATTGTTATTTTTAAGTCATTTTTTAGTAAAAAAGTTTTCATAAAACTAAAAAAAGATGTTCGTATTATCCAGAATTTCGGATTACCGGGGTTCGGATTTCCGGGTTTCTATTGTAGTTTAAAATTATGGTTAGGGGAATTTTTTGTTATTGTTGTCCAAAGGTTGCCTAGATTGGACCATACACAATAAGCCTACATTGGACCATTTAAATCAATGGGATTATCATCTTAAACAACAGGAAATAACTCAGAAAGCAGTTTATCACCACTAGTAGTCCTCCTAAATTGGAATTGGAACAAGTCAGAGCAAAAATAAATAAATAAATAAAAGGTATCTAAAGCCATCAAATGCCAGATTGAAAATTATCTCATCTCATCTCCTCATAACGAATAACTTTTGCGATGAAAATTTTTCGACAGATGCAATTTACTTGGAAAGTTATGAGCTAAAAAGTGATTTTCAACCCTAACTTCTATTGCTTTTTAACCTATCCATGTAACGCCTTGTTGGAAAGCTAACATCAGTTCCGTTCTCTTTATCCTCACAGCTCCAACTTTTATGAAATTAGAAGAGGGAATGCTGTTGGAGGAATAAATTTTCTTTTCCTTATATCTCCGGACAAAAGAAATCTACTTTTAATTCCTTGTCCTCAGGAATTGTTTGAAAAGCTTTGGTCTGAGAAGCTTTCGTAATCTTCTGAATGAAAGCAAGATAAGTTTATTCTTCTGTTTTTTTAATGGTTATTGGTTGCGATTTTATTACCTGAAATTATCAAAGAATTGTGCTGAATATATGAAACTTCAAAGAAGTCGTAAAATAGATTACGATTGGCGTCATAAAATAGTTGGCTTTACGAGTTTCACTTTTTATAAGAATCGGATATGCCTTTAATAAATATACGGAAAACTTACGTAATCATCTGCTTAATATTCTTCGGAAGACATTTTTGCATTTAAAACAGCTTCAATCTTCACTGGAATGAACCCACTAAATTCTCGTAAATAGTTTGAAGAATTTGACAAGATATTTTTAGAATGGCATTCTCTAGTTTCTTATATTCTGGATTTTATGTTTGATTAGCTTTTTACTTTTATTCCAAAAATGTTCAAATGGACTAGAGGCCATAAAATGATTTAGAATATAATTCGAAGATCAACTGCCCGCCATGTTTTTCAAACCATCTGCAAGTTATGAGAGCTAATTTGTGCTTCAATCTTCATTGGAATGAACCTACTAAATTCTCGTAAATAGTTTGAAGAATTTGGCAAGATATTTTCAGAATGGCATTCTCTAGTTTCTGATATTCTGGATTCATATGTTTGAT
>BGPR01000001.1:4229937-4281275 GCA_013235015.1 Araneus ventricosus
AGAATGATTTAGGATATAATTCGAAGATCAACTGCCCGCCATGTTTTTCAAACCACCTCAAGTTATGAGAGCTTCATAATTTGTTTCTTTGCCCAGCTAGAAATATCCGCTTCCAGTGGGCAGGAAAGTTTACACAACTGGTAATACGTAGAAAGCGAGATCGCATAAGTACTAATGAGAATTCAAAAGCTGTCCAATTTGAATTAAAAGATTTAGATAGCGTCAGGGAATCGATTTAGCTGGATCATAAGACCTCGGGTAACTTGAAAGTTGTTTTCATTCCTCTTTACTGATGTTATTTACACGTTCTTGATTTAAAAAAGAATCAGGAAAATAGCGTATTTTTTAATTTGTGAGAATTCAATATAATTAAAAAGTATTACAATGAAAGGAAAACGGCCATAATCAGTAATTATGAAATACTTTTTCAAATCATCATCATTTCATTGTAATGAAGTATTTGAAATTTTAAACACTTCTAATTCGAAATTCATCGTCATAGACATATTCAAAAATATAAGAATTAGGTAGCCGCTAATTTTACTCAGTTTAAAATTGAAATAAAAGAGCACTGAAACTTATTGTCAAGTAAAGAAAAGGAACCTAGATAATTCTTTTTTTATGTATATCTTAAGGAAGCGTGCACATCCACATATCCATCAGATTGAAATTCATGAGGTTTTCCTTCGGAAAAAATCTTCTTTCTTTAAGCTTTCCTTCAAAAAATCTCATATCATGAAAGAAGTCTGAAAAGCCAAAACAACAAGTAAAGTTTTAATATTAATCACGATTCGATTTTCTTTTGCCTCCATCGCTCTTGAATTTCGACTTTTTCAACTTCAACTTTCCGATTTTTTTTCTTTTCCTCTTCGTTTTTGTTTGGATTTTATGATGAGCTCTTGGGTTTTCTCTTAACATTAGAGTGAGAAAAATGAGACAAAGATTGAAAAAAGCGCTTATCCATGATTGGAAGAATATGCCTTCAATATCATGAAACCAAGTAGTATACCAGGGTAATCTATAATTCTTATCTTTTATGAAACTATAATATCTTAAACTTCTTTAGAACGAATGTTTTTAAAAAATGTTAAGAGCCAGTTTTTATATTTCTAATAAAACTCATTCTTTGTTGATTAGACAGATTATATATACCATAGTACATTAATAGACTTCTAATTATTAAACAGACCTGTTTTAACATTATTTTCTAGAATTTTAATGACCATCAATATAATGATAGGAATGCATAATAACTGTCACAAAACAATTTTCGTCTGGTCCGCAAACAAACATGAAAAAGTTTCAGTGTCAAACGTTTTAATCATTGACCAGTCGACGAATTTCTATGTCTCAGTCCAAAACCAATTCTTAAATTGGAATTTCGATTCTATTCAGCAACAAAAGAAAAAGATATATGAGGTTAAAAAATACCAGAATGTTTGAGGTCCTACACGTTTGGGCTTTTTTAAATCAAACCGAAATATTTTTTTCTGAATCTCGTAGGTTCCTTTCGGCATGACTTCAATTGACTTTTTTATTCTATTACTTTTATGAGGGTATTAAAAGACAGGAAAATAAAATAATAAAAAAAATTAAAATGGAAAGTTCTTAATTAAATGCTTTTTTTTCTTCTTACCCCTGTTTTGTAATAGTTTCGTGCGATTTATTGAGACTATTCTTTATTGTATACAATTTATACATTTGATTCGAGAAGCGATATTTTCTATTGTTTCGCATTTTCTTAGCCGATCCGAAGTTAAAATCTTTGATATAGAGGGTGCCGTTGCTGTACGAAACTAAGGTGCAGGCTACGAAGGTTGCTAGTGTTAATTAATAAATTCTATTTTTTGTCATTTTTTATCAGTTTTTGATGCCATTAATTTTGCAGTTTGGAAATTGATAAAGTAGATAAAACCGAACAATATGCACCTGGGTATTGCTTTTTAACAGAGCTATGAATAGGATCAAGCATCGGAATGCTGATTAAACCTGTTACAAAAATGTAATGTCGCTTTCCTGCCTCAATAGTCTTATGGTTGGGATGAGAGTTTTACAGGGGTAATTATGGAATGACCGGAAGCGGCCAGGCCTGGAGCCTAACCTCGGCGGCAAATTCCCGAAAATGCGATCATTTTCTCGATGTCTCTATTAGGAGAGGAGATATACAGAATGTAATGGATGATTCCATGTGATTTCACGACCAGTCGAACTAGGGTATGTAAACAGAGGCAACTGAAAGGAGGGATGACTTTGGAGTTTCGTCTGCAGTGCGAGCTGGAAAGCCGGCGCTATTGAAAGTGCTGTTACTGTCATTATTTGTGATTTGCTGATTGTTTGTGTTACTAAATCTGAAAGTACTGTTACTGTTATTACTAGTGAGTTGTTGTCTGTTTGCGTTTCGTATCTGTACAAGAGCTATTGTACCTGTCATCTATGCTTCGTGTTTTCCTGAATATTTGGGAATAAAGCACCATTCTTCATTATCCTGCTTGTTGGACTGCTTTCACCGAACACACACCGGACAATTTTTGTAACACACTGTATATCAGTACTGAATGTGACGCTAGAACAAGTTGAATTCGATTAAGATTCAACCGTATTCAAGTTGTTACGACATGAAATAATTTTTTGAATCAAATATAGAAGTACTGGCCGTTTCGGTATTGTCGAAAAAGAGAAATGAAGCATCCTTTAAAATAAATTACTTTTTTAAGAAACCGTTATGAATAAAGAGTTTTTATTCATTCAATTCCCAGGAGAGCCGACTCAACCTTAAGTAAAGAATAAAGGGTTAAATCTAGTGTTCGTCCTTCCGGTTGTTTTCGAAGAACATAAACGAGACATACGTTGAAAATAAGTAACACTTGGGAAAACCTCGCCTGTTATTTTCCCTTGTCGGATTTTAAAACGTATACGCAATGCTGTTCTTTTTCACACTGATTCTTCTTATTATTTTTATGTTTTTGGAAGGTTTTGCTTTTCCTTGAATGATAGGAACATAAATAACTGATGCACCCTTTCCCTTTTTTTATTTATTTTGTTTTATTCTACATATAATAAATCATCTTGTTGGATGTTTTAGAAGAAAAATTTTCATCAAATAAAAATAACCAATACATATGAAACAAAAAAAGAAAAAGTCTCGTCTCTGCCATGTTTTCTTTTTCTCTCTCTAACACTCGAAATAAAAAGTAGTGAAATATAGTGGATAATATTTATGACCAATTAAATAGCATTAACACAATCTTTTTTTAAAAAAACTGCACTTCTTCTCAAAACAGAAAACTAATAGAAGTTTTATAGATAATTTTTTCGTTGGCGTTTGGTGGTTTCGTTTATTTTTTTCCACGAATGTCGTGTATACTTTTTGGATTCAAGAATTTATTCAAAATTTAAACTCTGAATTTAAAAATGTATTAAAAATTTTATTATTAAAACTTTTTAAAAATATTTTCTGAATAAATTTTTTATTTATTATTTTTTTAATTAATTTCTTTTTTTAATTATTTTTTATTTTTTAAAACATTTTTTGTGTTCATTTAATTTTTAATAAAAATAGAATATTTTTTGAAAATTAAAAAAATATATAAAATTATTATTCATTTATTTCTTTATTTTTTAAATTATTTTTTCAAATTATTAAAAAATTAATAAATAAATTATTTTTAATTTTTAATTTTTTTTATTAAAGTTAAAAAAATGTTAATAAAATTTTTAATAACTTTTTAATAATTTTTTAAAAAATTATTTAAAAAAAAATTATAAATTTCTTTATTAAAATTTAAAAAAATAATTTAAAAATTAACTAATAATGAAAATTATTTAAAAACATTATTCTAATTTAATTAATAAAAAATTAATTTAAAAAGATAATTTTTTTAATTAGACACAATAAATTTTAAAAACAATAAAAAATTTCCAAATTAGAAAAATAAATTCAGAGTTTAAATTTTTAATAAATTCTTGAATCCAAAATGTCTACACAACACGAAACCAATATTTTTAAATAAGGAGGTTCCACCACCACCAGCAGCAGCAAATTATAGATATTTAGGACCCTTTAGCATGTTTTGCCGACATGAGAATAGGATAAGAAACAAGAACACTAAGATTTTTAGAACTTTTTTGTAAACTGAATCTAAACATGATATCCACTCATAAGAGTACCTTTAAACCTAATGAAATCATGTAATCGTTGTTATAATAAAAATGATAATAAACCCATCATAAGAGTTTCAATTTTCAGAAATCTCAAGTGTGTTCAAGCTGTGATTTTCTAGTAAACACACTCGGCATGGAATAAAAAGTGCATATTTCATTTTTAAAATTTCCACTTTTTGCTTTATTTTCTTTGTTCTGTTCGTTCCTTTTCTTTTTTCTTTGTTCACTCTCAGCCAAATAAGTAATAAAGGCAGCGCGAGTGATTCTGTATGCAGATAACTTCCTACGCACTTCAAAACCGAATATTTTCATGCTTCCATCAGAAGAATGGGTTAAATAAAGCGAGACTCAAAATATGGCTAATTTGTTAATTCTAGAAACAAACTTAACAATGGAGAAAGGAAGAAAAACAATGCTTTCGTCGATAAAGTTACAGTTTGTCTTTGAGTATTTTCTCTCCATTAAATTATTAAATTCTATTTCAAGGCCACTTTCTTCTTCGAATTCTTGATAAGTTGACTCCCGAGTAAAAATAAATCTGTTTAATGTATCTTAACTAGGCGAGGAAAATGCGCTGATCGAAGACAATGTATGCATTCGTAATAAAAAACACGAACCAGCCTGCATCAACACGTGAATTTATCAAACCAACTATTAGGTCTTGATTCTTATCTTAATTCTTGACATGTGAAAATAGTCT
Source organism: Araneus ventricosus (assembly GCA_013235015.1). NCBI lineage: Eukaryota > Metazoa > Arthropoda > Arachnida > Araneae > Araneidae > Araneus > Araneus ventricosus. Next base: position 4,234,799 of record BGPR01000001.1, read on the forward strand.
CGAAACCTATTGAGAAAAATATGGAATACCATTTCAAGTGGACTTCATAATGCTCCAAAATTCTAATTTTTCCTTACTTGTGTTGAGAAACTTCATTCAACTAATAAAAGCTAATGAATTTTCGCTTTGCTGTCCTCTTTGTTTTGTCTAAACCGGTTCTATGCCCTGTCAGGAAAAAAGGGAGAACACCATTTTTAATCTTAGCTCTTTAGAAAATTTCCATAACCTTTACGTTACAATTTACTTTTACTTTTCTTAAACCAATAATAATAGCAATAAAGTTAATTATTTAGATTTGGTAATTGAAATTTTAGATTCAGGTATTTCGGTTGGAGTTTATGACAAAATAAATTACTTTAATTTCAGGGCTATTTCTCTTTGTCACTTTCAGACCAATTTCAACCTCAAAATTGTAAAAAATACTATCCACTCTCAAATGAAAAAAATCAAAAATATTTGCAATAACCATCCTACTTATGTCACAGCTGTTGAAAATTTAAATATTAATTTAAAATTAAACGGCTACCCTGAAAATTTCTTTAAATATATTATTAAAATATAAGAACTGAAGTATTTATTTATTTCTTGGATTTTCTTTTTAATTGGTGTTTCTCTCTATAGATGGAGCTAGGAGCTCGATTCTCCATAAATACTTCCTTTATTCTGGGAATAACTTTTCTACTTTAAACTTAAGGCCACCCTGTGAATTTCTTTGACTATAAAAAATATAAATAAAAATTATAAAATATAAAATATAACAAACCAATATAAAAATTATAAAATTATATAAAAAAATAAAAAATAACAAAAAAGTTCTTTGTTTTTTTAGTTAGTGGGTCTCTCACTAGATGGTGCTCATGCCTGTAAACAATACATCCTTTGTTTGGGTTAGCGTCTGTTTTTTTGCCATGATGACGATAGGTAGACTTTACTGGTAAAGATTGTTTTGATTTCTTTCTTGTGAAATTTGTTTTTCCTTTTTTATTTCCAATTTCCGGGATAGGTTCAGGTCACAGAGGAAAATTTTAATTTTGACCTTAAAGTCATTTTCCTCGACAGAAAAGCTATTCCAATTAGAATTCAAAACGGAGAGTGGTCTCTGATAACGTTTTTTCAGATGAATTCTTTTTCTCCTTGGCTTATTTCAAACGTATGTCGTTAATTTTGTTACATTTTAATGTATTTTACATTTTTTTCTTTCAATTATTTTAAATCTTTTTCAGTCATTACAATCTCTAAAAATAACTGCTAATTTAACTCAAAAAATTTTTGGAAAGTTAAAAATATTCTTGGATAACTTGCATTGCATTCATTAGTGAAGATTTTTAGATATTTTATTCTCCCAAGTTTCTTCTTAATTGCATTTTTCTTAAATTAGGTTTTACTTGAAATCGAAATTTACTTGAATTGCTTTGAGTGAGGGACAAAAATGCTGTTAAATAATAGTAATAAGAATAAACATTTGTTACTTAAAATAGTATGCACTTTTGTATGCTTTAGCTGTTAACTTTTTCGTAATCTAATAAAAGTGTATTTTTAAAAACTGTTTTTATTAAATTCATTTTTTTATCATCAGAGATATTTGTGTTTCGTTACATTAATGCTTCAAAAGCAACAGGATTGCTATTTCGGAACGAACCTCGTAAATTTCAACAGATCTCAAAGGACGATAACGACATTTTATTCGGTAACTCCACTTCCAAGCTTCCACGCCATATCAATGGGAGGGCGTTTAACCCTCGACATCAAATTGAATGTGGTTCATGCCGCATATATACACAGAACAGAACGCCGTCTCTTACCCACGTACCCGTGACCAGACCGGTCACTGAACGGTTTGATGGGCAAGACACGGGAATTTTATTTAAGAAAAACAAAATAAACAAAAAGAAGGAAATATATACACTATGTACAGCGCATGCATTTTCACTTTTACACTATTAGTTCGTAAAGTTTTCTTTTCTTTAGATGTTGTTATACCTTTCTTTTATTTGAAAGGGGGAATGTCCGGTAATTGAGCTACTAAGTTCAACTCGCTGGAAAGTTGCAGGCTAGAGAGGCCGGAAAAGATCTCTGTTTTCGCTAATGAATTTGATAATCCCACGAATTTTATGCCTGGAGACGAGGTTATTGGCAACCCTTTTCAGCCATTCTTGTTCGAAGTTTGTCGCTGGCTTCCTCATATGCCAAGCCACTGTATAAATACACTCCGTGGCATAGTGAAGTACCGTGCCAACTCCACCACAACTGCAATAATCGCTGTCAGACAGGTGAAACCTTTTGAGGTAGGCAGGGAAAGGTCCATGTTGAGAGAAGGCATACATACACATAACATAACACCACTCCATGCCCCTGCAACTATAACCATATGGTCATTTAAGCAGTGACGCGGAGCATATACACAGAAGAGAACGCCGTCCCTTACCCCCGTACCCGTGACCAGACCGGTCACTGAACGGTTTGATGGGCAAGACACGGGAATTTTATTTAAGAAAAAGAAAAACAAAATAAACAGAACGAAGGAAATATATACACTATGTACAGCACAGGCATTTTCACTTTTACACTATTAGTTCGCAATAGTCTTCTTTTCTTTAGATGTTGAAATACCTTTCTTCTATTTGAAGGGGGAATGTCCGGTGATTGAGCTACTTAGTTCAGCTCACTGGGAAGCTGAAGGCTAGGGAGGCCGGAAAAGATCTCTGTTTTCGCTAATGAATTTGATAATCCCACGAATTTTATGCCTGGAGATGAGGTTATTGGCGACCCTTTTCAGCCATTCTTGTTCGAAGTTTGGCCATTCTACCTCACATGCCAAGGGAGCATATACACAGCTGATCTTTGATAGAATCGTATTTCGAAAACTGAACCCTCCGATCCTGAAGCCACCGCGACTCATAGAGTTGCCCTACACACTGGAATAATTGAATCATATCAAATTGAAGAAATCAGTGAAGAAGCTTTGGGAAGTGGGGAAACAAACATTCGAGAACATCTCCAAACGTGTGTTCGTAAAAATGGCCATCACCTGAATGATAGCATTTTGTGCACATGAAAATGGCAATCAATGTTGTTTATTTATGTGATAATAATTATGTTTTTTCTGCAAAAATTAAATTGAGTAGTGCTTCTTTAAAAACTCGCACTTCTCGTTTACCAACCTGCGTTAACTTTTGAAAACACGAACATTTAAACATTTTAACTTTATTTTCATAGGCGTTGTGAAGAATAGAATTGTTATATGCCACTCGGATTGTCAAAATCATTCCGACAGTCACACAATTATTTTTCGGGCCTAAAATACCTACTTTTACCTTTCTAACGTCTCCACCGGGAGACGCGACGAGTACGTAGACGAGAAACCTCCGGATAAATAAGCGGCATCTCGCTTCCCTGATGGGAATTGTAATGGTGTGGGGTTGAATTACCTCCACTCCGATGACGGAACGTACCTCCTACGGGAGGGTCTATGCCTGGGCCGAGGTGACAGGCCACAATTCCTGTGTTACTCTCTCAGAGGCTCGGTCATTCAGTATTACCCTGTCGCCTAGGCCTGATGGGGATTTTCAAGTAACAGTGCAGACAATGCGATAAAAAGACAGAAATTAACATCAGACAGAATTCAATTGATTTTAATAACAAATTTAAAATTATGAAAAGAATAACAAAGTAATTAAAAAAGTAAAAGAGAAGTGTCTAACAAACCACGAAGTTACAAAATTTTCAACACCATTTTAATTCTAATTTTAGAATTCTTACTTCGGAAGTGAAAAAAAGGGAAATTTCTAGCTATAATTTTACGTCCAGTTGTTAGGAGTTAGCCGTAGCCGGTGATGGTTATTAGGACTCCACCTTCAATTTCCGACCGCTGTGATGAGGATTATCATTCAGATATCCCGCGATCAGGGCTGTATTGCAGCCGGAACGCACCAAAACGCCGTTTAGGCAATATTTTTTTCGAGAAATAGACAAGAAGAAATTGTAAAAACCTCCTTAAAACAGCTCGATTTTGGTCACCCAGATGAGAGCGTTCCGGCACTGCTTCAATTGCAACTACACAAGGGATGGCGGTTATTGCAAAAAAAATGGTTTTCGGTTTAACCGGTTTTTTTCGCCTCCGGTTCAACCTGGCGGTTAAAACCGCTCAAAATAACCGGTTTGTGAAAAAAACCAGTTTTCTGATTTTCTTTTAAAGCAACGTTTGTGGACAGAATTTATTATTAATAATAATATATAATAAGTAAGTATTAATACAATAATTAATTAATGTAATAAGTAATGATTATAAATAAGTAATTAATGCAATATGTGATAATAATAAATGAGTTATTATTGCAATAAGTGAATATTATAGGCAAAATTTTATATTAACATTGTTTTCACAAGAAATTAATTCATCGGCCACTATTTATCATCTAATCTGCTCATAAAGACTCTTTCAGCAATGTCTTGATCCGTGAGTCGACAACTCTCATCGGAAACAGCATCATTCAACGTAGATACTAATCTTTCGGACGCTATAGAACTTCCGACTAAAGATAAATATTTTTTGGCTACAAAAAACAGACACCGTTTGCAGACAAATTTTTTTTATTAGTATGGTTTTTTCAGGAAATCAATCCATTGGCCAATATTTATCTGTTCATAAAGACTCTTCCAGTAATCCGCCAACCAACAGACGCATGGAGGAAGCGGTTGTCGGTGATTGGCCTAAGATGATGAAATTCAAAGCTTTAGAAACTGGTAAATTTTAGTCTAGTCGAACCTAAAATCGAGCCTATCTTCCGACCCGGATTTTCCCCCCCGGTTTTTGGATTTTTATAAAATAACCAGTCTAAACCGGTACAAAAAAATAATCGAAAAAATCCGGTTAACCGAAGCAGAAAAACTAGGTTTTTCCCATCCCTGAACTACACCACTGTCCCGGTTAGGAAGGGCGGAAGTAACTCGCTTACGGTAACTGTAGCAATGGAGGTGGGCAAGATGAGCACCGATACTTGACTGAGAAGGCACATCTGAAACGAAGCAGGCTTGTATTTATTTTGGGTTTTTGAAGGCAAATAGAATGAGGGAAGCGCGAAAACTACCATGTTCTCTCGCTATACCACCTGGCTGCACTGAAACGTTTAAAATTCTTACGGATATTTCACATCACAAGTCGAATATGATGCAGACAAATGCTTATTTTTTAAAAAAAATTACTCATTTTCAGCACCATTAAATTGAATTGAATCATCTAAAATAAAATAAGAAGAATATCTTAGATTCATTGTGTTGACATCAAAACGGTGACATGATCGCATTGCTGAAGGTCGCATCTCAGTTTTTGCTTAACGTTCTGAATCATTTCATTTTCAAAACGCTTTTATTAACACATTCTCTGTCACCATTCACGCCTGAGATTCGAACCATTTATCTAATTAGATGTCCCCTTCGCTGCCATCTCTTAACTATAGTAGAGAAGGGGTCATCTAATAAGATAATAGTGTTACAAAGCTATAAAGTCGTTTCCCTGAGATGCTAATCTTCGCGACAAACTTGGCGACTTGGCGATAAATTTGGATACCTTGGCGACCATTTTGGCGACAAAGGGAATTTTCTAGAAGGACATCAAACTTTCCACCTATTTCTACTGGTTTCATGAACTTTCTAGAGATTATGTCACTTCCTACGTAATGAAGTCACTTCCTGTTGGAAGGTATAAAAGCAAGCTCTCAAGCCAAGAGGAGTGAGTTGGAATTTGATCAGCAAGCAAGCTGGTGAGCTAACAAGAAACCTTTGAGCGTTGCATTGAGATTTATTGGTAGTCTCTGTTGTGACTTTTTACTAGTGCTGTGTTAATACTTATGCTACGTTTCTTAGCTTGGAATATTTGTAAAATAAAGAGCTTTATTTTTTAAATCCTGCTTATTGGATTGCATTCACGTACACCCACAAGACAATTTCGTTACAATAGGTTCTGACGTGCCAGCGCTTCGGTGGCGGTGAATGTGTTAACACCTTTTCTTCAGGGGAAACATTTGCTCTCAAGTGACACACACTATTTTTAGAGGTGCATTGAAAAAGTGTACTTAAATGACTTTAAATGAATCGCAATCATTTTGGTGAACCCAATTCAGAGTTTCAAATTCGAATGAAAATTATAACTGGACTCTGAATAAAGGAGAATACCGTTGGAAAAGCTGACTAATTTTCTTTTATAAGAAACAAATTCTTATGTTTCATATATAAAAATCATTGAACAATCAGAAAAGATTTTTTTACATTTTGTCAAATTTGCAAGGTGGTGCCAATTCATATATGTAAAAGTCCAGAAAAAAATTTCATTTTCAATAGTTATTTCAATTACAACAGAAGCAGAAGTTCCATTTATTTGAATATTAGCCTTTTTTACTTCCAGTTTCTCAAAAGTGTCATATTTTTTCCATCCAGCCTTGAGTTGGGTTAACTTTTGGAAGATTTCTCGTAGTTAAATTCTTTCGAAATTGTCTTTCATTTTTAGGATAAAAATTGCGCATTAATTGGAAAAAACAACTTTAAAAAAGATTTGGAATAATTTCTTTATTGTATGAGATATCAGCTTTTCCTTTTCAAACTATTCAGAGTGTTGGACAATAAGATACAGATTTATTCTCTCGACACTGAAGATTAGTCTGACAAATAGCATTTAAATAACAAAGAGATGATTTTGCTTTTCAATCCATTACAAAGCTTGTCAAATGTCACACTGGAAAAAAAATTATTCCGGTCATAAAGCATTCATGAAATACGGTGAAGGAACATTGAACGTGTTTTGTAATGTAAAAGTATTCTTACGTTGATTTATTGGTAAGTATCAATCTGTTACATTGTGTTAGTAGTGTGAAGAATAATAGAGATTGTTCTGTTACTGTCTAAGTAACTAAGATTAAACAAAGCGTCTGAGTAGTCAGAAGGTTTCAAAACAATGTATTGCTCAAAGAATACAGGATTGCTTGAAAGGTTATTGGCAGGTGTAAAACTTGCAATGAAAGAAGGCTTTTTAATGTCGAAGAAATAAGTTGTTACTCTTAAGCTCTGACAGTTTCCCTTTATAGAAAATGTTTTATTCCTTGATTGATAGACATTGTTCAATATTTTCTGAACGAAGAATAATTTTATTAGTTTAAAAATATGATACATTCAGCGCATTAGAAATTAAAACATCCAAATTTGTTTTTAGAAAACGAATTTTGTCAGGTATAATTCGTACTCCGGATATTAAAAAACGTTTGCAATGGATTACGTGGATTCTAAGTTAAGAAATTAAAGCAAATTTGATATGGCTTTGTAGTTTTTTTTGGTAAAGCACTCTATGAATGCAACAAATGCACTATTTATAATACTAGGAATAAAACCGGCGACAAAAGGATTTTACATAGCATCCGCACTGACAGGGCCGGATTAAGCTCTGCAGGGGCCCTTAGGAAATCAATGCAAGTTTCGGGGGCCCCTTTTCCTCTTTCAAACTTATGTATCCAAACCGGATACTTTTAACCCTTTCAAGTTTACTATATGTTTCGTTTTGAAAATTACTAAATTTATTAAAAAATGAGTATTAAACACGTAGCTGATCATAAATATGTAAAGGGGAAAAAATTAGCATTTTTTATTTTCAAGAAATATGTGGTTTCACAGTGAAACCAATGAACGGTAACGGGCTAGCGGGCTGTTTAAAAGCTGGGAGATTTAAGCAATCTGAGTTTATTTCAAATACTTTAATGAATACATAATTTTAAAAATTCTAGGTTAAAGTTACTGTTGTTTAAATACCAGGGCATATTTAATTTTTGGACGACATAATCCATTGGAACGGATTATCAAGCTATCAATTAATCATTGAAGGATTATACGATAATTCTTACTAATTGTAGATTAATAACTCCTATTGAAAATAAATTTCAGTATTCAATACTTTTAGAATCAAGATATATTTTAGCGAATATTATTAAAAATTAACGCATCAAATGTTTTCGAATTGAGAAGTTTTTGTATTATTACGAACAGATAAAAATATTACTTAAAATAAATAAATAATGTTTTCACAAATAAGTAACATTAGTTTCTTGTAGATTTTTTTCTTGTTCCTAAATACTTAAATGAATCATCTAACTTGATTTGATGCAGCTCTATTACCGTTGCAGCTGCATTTAAAAAGCAGCTGCATTTTCATACGACAAAATTTACCGTTTGTTGCTTTCATCGTGAAATATTTTATTCTTGCAGCCGTCCGAAATGAATCTGCTTTTCAAAAATCGAATTGGAACTTGAAAAATTTAAAATTTTGTATTAACTCTGCTATCTAAGGAAATAAATAAAATATTCAGCAAATTCTACGTTCCTTTTAGCGACGGGTTGAGTGTCGTATTTCTGCTGGTGTTTAAATTTTTAATCCTACACTGTGTACCACTGACGTTTTTACTTTTAAAAAATAAATCTTGAATAGTTCAATAATTTAACAGTAAATAAAATAATTCAATTATTATATTTTTTAACATGGAGTAATCTTTAAACTAATTTTCATCAAAAATTAAGATCAAAATTAATTTTTTATATTATTTTTTCTTCATTACTTACACCCATTTAAAAAAAATTGCACAACTGTAGCTAAAAACAGCAAAAAGTCGCGTATTGTAGAATTAAAATAAATATGCATGTAGAAAAAATATTTTATGTTTATTTAGTACTAGCAGTACGCGCACGACGCTGCCCGTGGAATCAGGACGTGAACAAAATGGGGAAAAAAATGCCCACAATGACTCGAAAAAGTTTTGAAAACAAAATCAAAACAAAAGATGCACATTAATGATTTTCCCGCTTATTTTGCTTTGCGATAAAGACATTTATCAAAACAGAAATGTATGTATTATTGAGTTTGCCCGCTTCTTTTTCCTCTCGACAATGACGTGAATGTAATGATGTCACCTGCCGGAGGGAATCGGATTGTAGAAATGCATGCTGGGAATGAAAGCATATGACGTCACATGCCGCGAGGAAGGTCACGCACCAGTCAAAGAAATTGCAACAATGCATTCTGGGATCGTCCGGAGAAATTCTTGCTGTTAAATCTCACTAGCAAAAAAAACTGTTTGATCTGATCAGGGAAAAATTAATTTTTAAAAAGCGAAAAAAAGATATTTTCACCTTTCTTATTTTAAATCCGGCAGAAACGTTCCAGTTATAAGCTAAAAAAATGAAAATTATAGAGATGTTAGAACGTCAGATGCGAGAATTTGAAGAAATACTTATTAAAAATTACCATAAAAGTGACTATTTTTCAAATATTTCTCAAAATTCAGTAAATTGCGTTAGATGTACGAAACAAACTTCAATAGAACTGAAATTGTTTATGCTTTCCGATGGTGTAACTGTCGTTTTCGTACAATTATTCAAAGCCATGCTATTGAGAAATGAGTGCCAAAAATCACCCAAAACAACACAAAATATTAAATAAAAAAATTTCTATATTAAATTTTAAAATTCCGGCTTCTAGGTGCATTCAGTCACCATTACGACTACCTGTGTGCCAAATTTCATGGCTGTAAGTGAGATAGATTCGTCTGGACATCGCAGACACACACGCACACGCACACAATCATCGCCTTTTATAAGTATAGATTTATTATTTTGTATTATAAAATTTTATGGTGTAATTAAAATATAAATAATCATATTTAAATGTTATTGCTTAGCATTGATAAAAATATCTTAAAAATAAAATTCATCTTTCTGCTTTTATTTCGAGGGAAAATATTAATAGTTTTTTCACTGCGACTCATATGAATGCTGAAAAATCTTTTATTTGTTGAAATCATTGCAAATGCATATAACCTATCCTCAATCAAAAAATATTTCATTCTTTTGAATGCAGAGTACAGACTTTGATGTAATCGTAATAATTGCCAAAAAGAAACAACTATATGAGTGCTGTGTTGTTTCTAAATGCATATGCTGTTAATTAAGAAATAATGCACTGTAACAGATTTAATTATACGCCAGATGGCGCTGCCTGCCTCCCTCTACTCGGATGACTCTCTCACTTGCTGTGTAGTAAGTAGGGATGGGAAAAAACCTATCGGTTTAAACCGAAAGCTGATTTTTTTTTTGTTTCGATTAATCGGTTTTTTCGGTTATTTTTTTGCCCCAGTTTAAACCGGTTATTTTTTTTTAATCCAAAAACCGGGTCAGAACATAGGCTCGATTTTAGGTTCGACTAGACTAAAATTTACCAAGTTATAAAGCTTTGAATTTGATCATCTTAGGCCAATCACCGACAACCGCTTCCTCGAGGCGTCTATTGGTTGCCGGATTACTGAAAGAGTCTTTATGAACAGATAAATATTGACCAATGGATTGATTTCCTGCAAAAACAATACTAATAATAAAAAAAAATGTCTGCAAACGGCGTCTGTTTTTTGTAGCCAAAAAAATATTTTTCTTTAATCGGAAGTTCTGTGGCGCCCGAAAGATTAGTATCTACTTTGAATGATGTTGTTTCCGATGAGAGGTGTCGACTCACGGATCAACACATTGCTGAAAGAGTCTTTATGAGCAGATTAGATGATAAATAGTGGCCAATGAATTAATTTCTTGTGAAACAATGCTAATAAAAAATTTGTCTATAATACTTACTTATTGCAATAAATGTTTTTTATTATTATTACATATTGTATTAATTACTTATTTATAATCATTATTTAATAATTAATTATTGTAATTAATTATTATTATTAATTATTGTAATAATACTTACATATTGTATATTATTATTAATAATAAAATTTGTCCCAAACGTTGCTTAAAAAAAAAAACAACCGAAAACCGGTTTTTTTCAAAAACCGGTCATTTTGAGCGGTGTTAACCGCCAGGTTAAACCGGAGTTAACCTTTAACCGAAAACCGGTTTTTGTTCAATAACCGCCATTCCTAGTAGTAAGGCATGTCCGGTATTGTTGCACCGGCAATAACTGTAAATATTCCTTTATCTTTCATTAAAAGTAATTCATTATCATTCATGGAGCCCTTCTTCATTTTCGTCCTGAAATACTTTTCTTTGGGTTACTGTGGCGACTAACTCAGGTAAACATTACCAAAAGAGTGTGAGTCGCGCGCGTTACAACACTTATTTATTTTCTATCACAGCGTTTTAAACTATGGATCACAGAATAATAATAATATAATTTTCACAGGACCTTCTTTCAAATTCGTTAATATTTTAAAGTAAAAATTGTTGAAAAATAATCTGAACTAAAAATATTTATTGAAATATAGTAAACAGATACTTTAAAGTAATTTTTTTTATTTATCACTAGCCGCCTTCGGCGACCAGCTTGTTCGCCTGCAATATAATTTCTGTTGAATCTCTTATGTATAAATTGATATTCATGATTCCCTTGACAAAATTATTTTAAATTGTGATAGACATTTAACCCATGCTCTTTTAGTGGCCTTGCACCTGTTTTGTTCATTGTCTACATGTCGTCCCTAATGGGGTCAAGTAGCTGTCTGTGTCATGTAACATCTAAATGCAACCTTTCAGTGTCAACTTCACTATCTTATTCCTCAAGCAAAATACACATCAACATGCAATACATTTCAACATTAAAATGGTGTGGTACATTTTATGTCCAGCGGCATGCTATCTGAATTAAAGCATACTGGGAAAAAGAATTGAAATACCTTTCAGCATATAGAATGAATTACCTAATATACTAATTATCTGAAAGGACTTTGTTTACAGATTTCAGAAAGAAATTGATGAAATAAAAAAGAAAGTAAATTCCTCGGCTTACAACAATGGAAGAGACACACGCAATGAAATATTTTTTAAACAATGAAAACGGTTTAATTTCATTGCAACAATGAAAAGTATTGTTTTAAATTATGCCTAAAAATATTTTCTTTAATTTATTAAAATTAGAAAAAAATTGTATGGCAGCGCAATTATTATCATTGTAAAGGTAATTTTTTTTCACTTTTAGATGGTGTAAAAATTATTCCAGTGATGTAATATTTTCAGAAGTTATTAAGGAAACACGCCAAAATTTCACTTAATTTTTAATTAATTCAAATTCTAATTACAATTCTGTGAGATGTACAATCTCACCCTCCAAAGTATGTTTCTGCCAAATTTCGCATTTCTAAATCCAGCGGTCAGCCCTATAGAGCGCCAACACACAGAGACACACATTCTCCTTTATTATTAGTAGAGATTTATCAATCTTTCATTTTCTTATTTAATTTAAACTATTGGTGTCACGTATTAATTTAAACTATTGTGATCCTTTTCCTTCCGATAAGGGATCACAAATAACTGCAGTAGCAGTGTAAAGGAACCATACGCATCGCAATACTAGAACCAGCGGGAGTGGCCTCCCCTAAACTTTCTCGTATACTTTTCAAACATTTGTCATTTTCCTTCCCCCTGCGTTGATAAAAAGTTCGAACCAACTGTAACCCAGAATGCAATAACTATCAGAAGGTTTTTCATTGTTGATTATAGTGATAGTAAAATATTGAGGTGAAGAATCATATTCAAAAAGATACGTATGTATTAAAACTTCGCAATATTTATTTTTTTATCAAACTCTAGCAATGCAAGTTCCGCGTGCGGAGAAGAAAACAGGAGAATAGCTTGCTCGCTGAATAGCTTGCGCATGCGCAGAGATTGCTTCCAATACGCAAGCAAAACGAGACGCCCTAAATGTTTGCCTCCTTACAAAATCTCGCCGCCAGAATTGGTTTTTGGCAAACTGCCAAGTTTTCGGAGTATCCCTACTTTGCACAGGTATTTACGCATGCGCATGGAGTTGAACAAGTATGCGATTACACAGACCGACAGACAATCAGCCCGTTGACGGATTTGGCCCAAAATTTTATACGGACCTACATTCATGACGATAAAACTGTGTATAAAATTTTATCCATCTGGCTTTTCAAGTTTTTGAGTTATAGCGTTCGCATGACCTCGGACATACAGACAGTCAGACTTCCCGTTGACGGATTTTGTCCAAAATTTGACAGAAACCTACAAATTATGTTTAAAGACTACATACCAAATTTCATCCCAGTAGCTCTAATAGTTTTCGAGTTATCGTGTTCACAGACAGACAGACATAATTCCAAAATTGTGTTTTTCGGACTCAGGGAGGTCTAAAACGTGGAGATTCGTCAAAATCTCGCGTTCGATTTTTTTGACGATTACAATACTTTCTCTTTGTATACTTCGTATACGAGAAAGTAAAAATGACCCTGTGAAAAAAACGGAGAGGCACCGTTTTTTCCACAGAGATTTTCCTTCTTAAGAACGCCTTTCAGCAGTTGCGTAGGATTGAAAGCATTAGAAAGAAAGTGCGTCAGAGTGTTGATGCTGGATTTAAATCTTCATAATTTCATAAATAAGTCTCAAAATTTCAAAATAAGTAACTAGCTTTATGCACTGAAAGCTGGGGCAGTTCCTTAGTGCCTATACACGAGTTGCATCTGGTTCAATTAAATAAAAAGAAATGAATGGATGAATTTTAGATTGATCAATGATGCTTTATGTTGCATCTATGAGGATATTGATGGTAGTTAAAATCTTCATATCATTTCACGTATTTCCTTTCACGTTGCTAATTTTCAAACATATGATAAGATATAACGGAACGATAAATATTAAGTCATCTGTATTCTCGTATCCAAGTAGTGTTTACTATTAACTGCAACAGAAAATTGTCGTAATTAAATAGATTGTGCCACGATATTTCTACAGAAATATACGCATGAATGATTTGAAACTGCTTATCTATCGCTAATATTGTAAAAAGATTCCTATTGTAAAGAGACTTCCTTGAATATAATTAATTGTCTTCTTACTGTCTATATACGCACGTGGATACTTTGATAACACAATACAACTTTTCCTTTTGAAGTCACCGACGCAATTTACTTTTAAAAATGCATTTCATCTTCATCTTTAAAAAATCGTTTAAACACTTTGCTGTATCTAACTTTCATTGAACATCTGAATGCACTCTTACAAGTTGCCTATGGAATGTTTTTTTACTGTAAGATACATTTTTAAAAGGCCCGCAAAAGCGTTTTACAGAGGCTTTGTAGTGTAAAGCATTATGCTCCTGTACTCAACAGATTTATGGCAACCTTAAACTGATCGTTTTCTTGACATAATTATTTTGCATTATATTTTTGGCAACATGACTTGGTCCCTCAGCTTATACTCAGTAATTTACAAACTAAGCAAATACATCTCCTTACGTTACCTAATAAGTGTATGAAATTCTTTAAAGTGTTTAAGCAGTCAAATCAAACAAATGACAGCATCTTTTGTTTTTAAAACTGCCAACTTTTTAGGCTTGCATCTGTTATTGGATTTACTACGTTCTCAAGGCTTAAGAGCTCAGGGATATTCATTGATCTCACAGTATTGATGAGTCCAGTTGCATAATTTATTGATTTTTGAGATTGGAAAATGATAACAAATGCTCGAATGCGATCAGCTATGCATACTCATTTGTTTTTCTGTTGTAAAAATAGGATATGATAATTGCTTTCATTATAGTGAAAGATTTACTGGAAGTTCGAATTCTTTTGTTATCTTTATGTAACAGCTCGTATATTTCTGCGAGGGCCGTAATTGACCCACAAATGTTGAATGGGAAGTGCTTAATTGTGACCCATTACTCTTAATAAAAGATCTTCGGTTGCGAAGAAGATTTAAGTACGATCTGTGTGCCGAAAGAAAAAATCTCTTTTATCGCTTTAAAACTCTGCCTCATTTGGTCTGATTTTACAAGTCATTGCAAACGTCTCTGGGTGTCGAAATAAACTCAAGACATTTTACAGTCACTGAGTGTCTGGAAGTAGGAAAGATTGCTCGAGTGACGTTCTAATAAAGATTAGGAAATAGAGATTTAGAACTGCAATTCGATAGCACTGCTACTGGAATAAATTACTAATGAAGCATTTAAAAACTTCAGCACTCAGGAAATAAAGATGAGAACGACGCTTTCCACGTGATCAAAATTATTGAGGAGATAACTCAAAGAACCGGCTTGCTTTATATCTTGGAGCTGACATAATACTAAGAAACGGCGAAGCTGCATCACATTTCTCGTACTTCATGCTGTATTAAATTCCAATGAAAAGTGAATTCTGTATAAAAGGCAGCTTTTTAATCACATTTGTATGCCAAACTTGCATATATCTTGGGGCTGACATAATGCTAAGAAACGGCGAAGATGCATCACATTTCTCGTACTTCTTGTTTATTAAATTCTAATGAAAAGTGAATTCTGTATAAAAGGAAGCTTTTTAATCATATTTGTATGCCAAGCTTGCATATATCTTGGAGCTGACATAATACTAAGAAACGGCGAAGATGCATCACATTTTTCGTACTTCATGTTGTATTAAATTCTAATGAAAAGTGAATTCTGTATAAAAGGTAGCTTTTTAATCATATTTGTATGCCAAGCTTGCATATATCTTGGAGCTGACATAATACTAAGAAACGGCGAAGATACATCACATTTCTTGTACTTCATGTTGTATTAAATTCTAATAAAAAGTTAATTATATATAAAAGGCAGCTTTTTAATCATATTTGTATGCCCAGCTTTTAAATTTAAACTGCTTTTCACTTGTCCATTTATTTAAAAATAGTGTTAACTTCTTATTCGCATAAATTTCCCATTAACGCTTTCCAACATAACCTTCATGAAAGATCATACCATCATAAACGATTTAGTTTTAAAATTCCATCTCTGAAATCCGAAGAAGTAAAAAATGTTTAAACCCTTATTATATATCTCTTATCAGATTGATGAAATGCAGATATAATATTAGCTTTAAATACTACGACTATACAAATGGAAAATGTGAACTCAAAATAGATTTTTATGTAGAGTAAGCCCTGAAAATTCTTGGTTGGTACAAACGTATGGATTTCATATAAAACAATTAATCAATATTTCTTCATATCCGCCATTTAAATGTACCGAATGAAATGATGATGCACTTTCTATTGAATTTTCAGAAATATACCATTAAAGAATGCTGCAAAAAACATGAAAATCCATGCTGTAGATGTGACTGAAGATGTCACCGTGTACTGGTCAGATGCCATATAGTTAAATTACATAATGTTCTGGGGAGTTTTCTCGTTTAGCTAATCCCTATGCACCATATACTAACGGTAGGTAATTTAGACACTTGACGACGCTGTGTACTGACATTTCAGCAGCAAACTAGCTTCTGATGTGGTAGTACAGGAGTGAAGTTGCGACCCATTAAGAGACTGGTTGACTCAGACAGGTATAAAAGCCCATATTAGAAACTCCATTATTCAACACCCAGAGGTATAAAACCTTCCATGAGGATCGTAAGTAGGAAATTTTGTTGAAACGTGTCCAAAATAACGCTTTTCTGCTTAAGAATGAAGGCAGTCGATAAGAATTTTAAAAATTTTTGCTGTGTGTGAGTCAAAGAATCTTTATTCTCTCTGTCTCATTAATGATCTTCATTTAATTCATGTTCAGGTTAATTTGCTTTCTAAATTAAAACTCCTTTTTTTATTTACTTTAAGAAGCTGTGAAAATTTTAAAGTCTAATGTCGGTTTCTTCTGCTCATCGGTTTCTTATGCTCATTTAATAATTGAAATAAAATGACTTAGTAAAAACTACTCATTTGAGAATCACAAGAAATCCACAAATGTTAATGCAAAATCTTCGAAAGTAACAGCAAAATATTCTTAAAATAGATGCTTTAATGAATATTTTCATTGAATAGACAGCGAATAAAAATTCTTTTCTACCCCCATAATCGGATGCACCAACTCATTCCTCTATTTGGAGCCTCATTCAAATGTATTTTTTACTTCATTTTTGATGAGAAAATTCTATTACTTCCGAAAAGCAAACGTTTTCAAAAATACATGTATCGGGGAAAGTGAGGTAAAACTGGATACCAAGGGCTCGAAGGCCTGTTGTAGCTAAACTAGTCGACATAGAGCTTGTCAAATTTTATTAAAATATTCATTGTTTATCGGAGTACAATATATCTTTCAAGAAAAGTCATAGTATTGCTATTTTTTTGCTAATGATATTTTTATAAAAAAAGTCGTACCACCCTGTTTTACCCCACTACCGGGTACACATGTTAACTCTATGGGAAATCAGGAAAACTCGGTTTTCAGAGGAAAAGTTGCAGGCTTTTTTATTTTGTATCACAATTTAAGAATATTAGTTTCAAAATCCACGTGTAAAGCGGTTGTCTTCTTCCTCTGTGCCACTGCAACTTTCGTGTGGGCCCAGCTAAGACAGTTTCCACATTGGAATAACCTTTCTCATTTGTTTAAATTAGAAAATACATCATTAATATGCAAGCAATCAACATCTGATATGTTTTTATCGTCATCATCGGAGGAATCATCATTACTAACTATCCCGGTCTTACGTCACTTGGAGTAACGGTTCACAAAAACAGTTATTTTGAGATATGAACATCTTTTTTCCATTAATTTGACAAATTCAAATCTGATTAATATTTTGAAATCACTCGTCCAATATGGAATCTGCATGACTGTTTCTCAGTGTTAGCGATATTTACTAATAAGAAGCAATTAATACATATTGTTGCCAAAATAACAATTAAATACTCGGCCGTGAATTGCACTAGTGTAATATTTGCTACTCAGCTTTATTTTTGGCTGTAATGTCGTATTTCTGATAGTATAAAACAATCACACAGGAGAAAAGAAACACATCGAAACTACAGGTGGTGTTATTCAGCTGAAATTAGCAAGGTTCCTCCGTCTTAATCCAATGAGTATTTGCGAATGCCTCAAGAAACAGTGTTGCATCTCTTCTAAAGAATAGACCACAGAATTCTCTTTATATAATGCCGTATCTTTTAAGCTTAATTGACAACTTCTTATTGACAACTTAACAGCTTATTTGACAACTTAAGCTTTTTGAGAAAACTTCGAAATTTGTATCAGCGCTAGAGGAGATCGCGGAATCTTCTTCAGTAAGTAAGGATTATACATTACGGGGAGAAGTAAAAGGGAAAGTTTCACAATGCTTCCACAGATCTGAAGGGTGAAATTTAACTATATCATAATTAAATCAAATTGGATAAAATTAGTGCAGTCTTGAGAAAACTTCGAAATTTGTATCAGCTTTAGAGGAGATCGCGGAATCTTCTTCAGCCGTGTTCAGTAGTAAGGATATACATTACGGGGAGAAGTAAAAGGGAAAGTTTCACAATGCTTACACAGATCTGAAAGGTGAAATTTGACTATATTATACTTAAATCAAATTGGAGAAAATTAGTGCAGTCAAACTTCGCTCAACACGGCTTCTATACAACACGGTGCAGAAATTTCAGCAGCGCTCCTACGACATTGTATTGACAGCACAGTTTTCGCGTACCAGGACTAAATGAATTTGAATGTTACTGATATAGCTCGAGTTTTTTCCGTCACACTGTTTCGATTTCTCTAAGCGTGGTCTTTGGTTGAAATAAAAAACGAATGATTCCGTGGAGAATAAAAACTTAATTGGTGTTGTTTCACAAATTCTCATCCAAATCCTCATATCTTTCGAAGAAAAATAATTGACGTACCATTTCATTCTTTTTTTAAGGATTATTCAAAAACAGTTACTTGTTCATTCGAAAATCTGAGGTTTTAATATCTGTGAGATGAAATATTGATGAGATTTTTTCTTTATTAGAACTATACGTAAGATGCAATGGCTTTTGCCAATTCATTTCTTTGGTACAAAATTAAACTTTTAATCGTTAATGCGACACGGTACCCAAAAAATCATCAAAATATCGAATTTTTTTATTGGCTCATAAGATAGCTTGAATCATTCTAAATATGCCTGTAAAATTCCAGAGCCGTATCTGTATTTTTTTATTAAGTTATTGAAGAATTTTTAATGCATGACGGGAGAGTAAACAATATTTCCAAGCCCACTTTTAACATTGTGGCAGTTTATGAAAAGCTTGAACTTCTCCAAAATGAAAATGAAATCCAACTTAACAAGGCTGCAAGAACGTTGGCCATGTGTAAAGTCTATTGGAGAGTATATCAAAGGAAAAGAAGGAAAACAATGCTGTACAATTTGGTACAGAAGAAACTAAAACTAGCTCGTTAACGCAGGGAGAAATTAATTCGTTAGAAAGAGGGAAATAAAGGTGTATATATTTTTATGCAGGTTGTAAATTTATG
Organism: Araneus ventricosus; assembly: GCA_013235015.1. Classification (NCBI taxonomy): domain Eukaryota; kingdom Metazoa; phylum Arthropoda; class Arachnida; order Araneae; family Araneidae; genus Araneus; species Araneus ventricosus. The sequence goes on from BGPR01000001.1 coordinate 4,254,054, forward strand.
TTAGTAGCAAAACTTTGCATGGAATTAGCTCTGAGATATGTATTTATTTTTTTTAAATTGTTAAGATTAAGTTTTATGAAATATTGTTTTTTCGTTTGTTTTTATTTTATATATTCAATACATAAGTATAATATTTTATTTCAACAAATTTTTGCAATTTTTTGTTTTAAGCAGTTTAGAATAAGTTAATTAACATTTTGTAAAAGTTACAGACTAGTCTAAGCAAATAAAATAATAATATTAAACGTAAAAACATAAATCTAAAAGAATAAAATTAGAAAATTGAAAAGAAAAGAAACAACCAAAGCTTCTGGAGTGTACAAATGCAGTTAACAACCAAGAAAACATTGAACATACAATAAAGGCACCTTAAAACAAAATGAAAGTTATTTAGAAATTACGATTGAACAATGAATAGGTTTAAGGAATCTACCAGATAAACTTTATCAAGGCGTCACTCACCTGAGCGGATTCAAAATAAGGAACAACAGGAATGCTTTTCTAAGTATTCTACATCATGCTATTGAAGGAATGAAAACTTGAAATTCATATTTCTTCATGTTGTATTTTTGTTTATATACATTTTTCGAAAGCCTAAGGCTTTTTTAAAAAATTGAATTAGGGGTGTGAAATTTTTTTTGAATATTCTGAAATATAAGTTTTATGAAACTCTGTATGGAATTCTAAGATGGAATGAAACTCTAAGATGTGTAGTAATTTTTCTAAAAGAATTTAAAGTCAAAATTAAGGCATTTTTGAGAATTTTTTGTGTATTTAACAATGAAAAAATAATTAAAAATTAAATATAATTATCAGGAAAAAAATCCATACCAAGTTTTATGTAGCATATTATTACATTAGTACTTTAAAAAAAATTTGTAAAAAAATATGCATATTTGAAAAAGCCTTAGGGATTTAAAAAAGTTAAAAAAATTTTTAAACTTTACAAATAATTCAAATTTTTTTGGGGAGGATAGTCATAGAGTACTATTTTACATAAAATATAATTAAAATTTAATTCCAAGTATTAAAAATAAAGAAAATAGTTTACATGGTACCGTGTCGCCTTAATGTAATACGAAATGCGATATAGTATGAACTAATAAGGTTTATCTTCTCTTGGAACTACAGTGTCAAACTTTGTCGTTTTTCATTTATGATCTTCGTGATTTTTCATTTGTTGATCATTTTTAAATTTAAGCATCATTTTTTTTGCTTTATACACAAGGACTTTATCCTGATATTAAATATCATACCGTAATCAGACCAATTTAGAACTTTCATGTGACAACATTTCTGCAAATAAATGACGAAACATTTATGTGAGTTAAACACATCGATTATACAGTGTCCCCACTTAAATAAAGCCCCCCCCCCCCTCTTTAACTTCAGAACGACGGCAGCTTTAGTCATGAAAGTAGTGTCTAGATATAGTAAAACGTCTACACGTTATGCGATGAGACAACTTACAAGGCCACCTGGTGGCAAACTTCCGAGTTAGCGTTCCTATCTCGAAAACGGTATAAAATAGAGGGAAAATGTCAACTACAAAGTTTTAGAGCGTTTTCGATTTAGTACAAAAAGACACCTTGTGCATATTAATACTAAGAACAGAACGCTTAAATTGCACATTTTATTGTTCGCGATTTCCGTAACTGTGACGTCACAAAACGGGTTAAAAAGAGAAAAAAAACAGTTATCACAAAAGATACCTTTATTCCCGGTGTTCAAAGTACTCTCCGTCATCTACAATACATATTTGAGCCATTGTTCACTTGAATTTCACTTTCCACACGTTTTAGCATATAGGTGGCGAGATAGCGCAAGCAACAGTAATACGTCATCGGAAGTCCTGCAATGTTGTCGGAAAGATCCAACACCTGCTTTTTGAGTTATTTCCACAGGAAATGTATAATTGGGTCACTTTTTCCCCCGAAAAATAACCTTTTGTTCTTTTGTTCATGTCTTGTGATGTCACAATTTTGGAAAATGCGAACAAACAAATGTGCATTTTAAGATTTCTGTTCTTCGTATTAATGTGCACGAGGTGTCTTTTTGTACTAAATCGATAACGCTCTAAAACTCTGTAATTGACATTTTCCCTCTATTTTGTACCGTTTTCGTGATAGGAACGCTAACTCTGAAGTTTGCCACCAGGTGGCGTTGTAAGTTGTCTCATCGCATAGCGCATAGACATTAAACTATACCTAGACACTACTTTCATGACTAAAGCTACCGTCGCGTCGTTGTTCCTTTTATATCTAAATAAGGGCTTCCTATCTTATATTTATTTCTTCAGTTTCCTAGTTTATATAAGAAAAACCATATCTATGGTAAAATAGAGGATTAGTGAAAAACCTGTCTCGAAACAATAAAAATTCTTAATATAAGACTCAATTTCGATACATAATTGATGTGGTTGCACCAGTTAGTCATACTACTACAATGAATTAATCGTACTCAGGATTATGAAGCGATGCAAAGTTGTAACTAAATTGGTTCTAGAGAGCTGAAATTTTTACTCTTTTTACAATAAGTGCTGAGTTTCGTGTTAAGTAATTCTCGAAGCGAAACGAAAGAAACTGATTTTTAAAAAGAGAAACGTCCTGTTTGATTTCCATTAATTTAATTGGCTTTGAAAGTCTTCGATTTATTTCCATTACGACTACCATGCAAAGAAAATCGATAATGAGATTTGTAGAAGATGTCTCTTCTAAAGTGATGTAAAATCTTTCAACCGTCTTGAAATTTATTCAGCATTTTCTTCGACAACAATTGCTCCTTCAATAACGCATTTTATTCGTTATGGCTTCGTCCTAATAAAAGCTGTGTATTTCGGATTTTTATTATCCCAACCTTCAACGCAGACTTAATTCAAGGTTCATTAGTTCTCATCGGAATTTTTAGATCAACCCTCAGCTCATAAAGGTAGCTGTTTCCAGACGCATGGGGAGGGGATGGTATGCTTTACCACCCCATTAAAAGAAAAGCAGTTCGCCAGAAAGCTGCGAAGAATAAAAGAATCTGGATGAGGCATTTTTTATTGTTATGGTCTATTATTTGCGGAATGGTTTGAAACCCTTCAATCCTTTCTAGCCGTTCTTCGGCTATTCCTTTGTTTCCCAGAAAGAAGATCCAGCGTGTTTGATTAATTTGTAAATAAATAAAATATTCCTAAAAGCAAAATCATTGGTATTGTACCTCGAAAACTCGTTCTTCTTCTTCAAACAAATATGGGGAATAAAATAAAACCAAGTTCCATCTTTCGCAAAGCTGTCCTTAAATCAATGGATGTAGAGGATGAAAATACAGGTTTGTTTGTATAAGTAATTTCTTGGGAACTTGGATAGTCGACTTATTCTAAAGAATTGTTTTTCTTGATAGGGAAAAATTCCTATGAAAAATGCAACATAATTTGCTTTTTAAATTTGTAGAAATCCGTAAAGGTGTGTCACAATGCAAAAACAGAATAACGAAATATTTACTTTACTTCTGCCCAATAATATATGCAAGTAAACCAGAGTTTGGCATTGTTAAATGCGTTTTTAAATAATAAATTCAGTTTTTAAAACATTTAATATCGACGTAAGAGCGTTTTTTAAAAGTAACAATATTTTTTTATCTGCATAAGAAGTCTCATGAATAGTACACGCATTAATATCTGTTTCCTTGTTGTTGTTAAGCCCGCAAGCTAGAAACACGGACAAACATAACGCAAGCGTAAGTGCCCTTAATTTCAGTTCCATCCCAAAAGGTCTGTATTAAGCTCAGTACTGAATGTACGGAAAAAATAATTTTTGATTCAGAAAACTATATAAAACACAAATTAGGGTAGTGCGTAGCTTTTCTGAAATAAGCGGATATATCTTGTTTAGCTTAATGGCTTTTGAGTTGGAGCTAGGTTCCAAAAATGACTGAATTATTAACTTTCAGCTTGAGTCAGATCCTGATTTTTAATTTCTGTAACTTTTAAGCAGATGGCACAACATCGTCTTTCTAGACCGTAAATTTTGATGATCACTCCAAAAATCAAATAGAAGCCTGTTCAACCGAGCCTTTTCTATTAAAAGACGAATTATTAGCTCAGTAAATCAAATTTGAATCGTTAGTTAAGTCAATCTCTCTTATTTTTTTCCTAGCTCGAAGACAAACCACCACGAAGTAAAAGTTTCTAATTGGATTTATTCTACTAAATTTAAAATGAGAAAATGCTGTTTAAGTGCGAGATTTATAAGTTCATTTATAAAACGATTAGAAGACCTGATGAGTCCATTGGACACTTCTCTGTATTAATAACTCTCCATAAGTTTGATTGCTGAACACGCATTTCCTGTTAATGTATGTTTTTTCTATACTCTCAATTCCTAGAAATAGTTCCATTTATGCTGAAGTTTTATTTTCGTAACTTAAAGTTAAAAATGTATAACAAAAAGCAAAGTAATTGAAATTCTTAGTTTCAGTTGGTAAATGAGAATTAATGAATTTATTATAGTTGTAATTAGTTTTAAAATCTGATTTTAAGAAAAAAAGACAATAACCAGAATCTGTAAGTTGATTTATGCTTATACACTCATGTTCATAAATTAGGGATATTTCAGAATTTCTGGAACAAAAATTTCTGATGAAATGGAACTATACATATACTATATTCTGGAAGCTGAAAATAAACCACTAGATTGCACAGAAAGTATTTCTTAAGAGAGAAGAGAGTTGGTGGAGTGTTTAGAAGGATTCGTTGTTGTGATTCAGTATAGTTCAAAACCAGCGTGGAAGCCCTGTGGCCATAGACGAGTATCTATGACCACATGGGCAATGTTTTTCGTGACAGAGTAGGTGGTTGGTTAGAATGTGGCAGGAGTCAGATGGGAGCATCCCAGGAATTGAGAATCGTACAGAGTGTCTTATCTAGGCTATGGCAGCGGTTCCTAGAGGATGGAAACGTAGAAGAAGCTTCTGTACATGTTGTCCCCGGGTTACGAGGTCGTAAGGCGACCAGTATTTGGCAGCAAATACCAAAGAGGCAAGCAAGTACTCCAGCGGACCTATTGCGGCAACTATCGGCACCACGACATCCATCGGCATCCACAGTTTTGAGGCTAATAGCTCAACTTCTTAAGAGTATTGAAAAGATTTATCAAATTCGGTCTAAAACTTTCGGTAGTACATACTCTTCAAAGTTGACAAAAATTATGTGGAATTACTTTAATATGTACTTTTAGTCCATCCCCGTAATCTCCACACTTCATCTTGTCAATGAAATGCAAAGGTTATTAAACAAAGGGATTCAACTTCAACTTATTTATAGTGTTGCTTCAAAATGGGACGTTAAAATATAACTAACTAAGCTAAGTCAACTTATTTATTACATCAACTTCGTTTATTTTCTTTGTTGATGGTGATACATTATAAAACTAAGCTCCAAAATTAGAATATTATTCTTTAGATAAGACAAGAATACACTAAGTAAGAAAAATTAACAGACATTTAAGAAAACACTTCACACTTCATACCTTTATGTGCCTTAATTTTTTTGCATGACATTTTGCTCATTCTTCGCAATACAAGATACTTGGAAGCCTGATTTTTATGGGAGAACTCGGGCGTTAAAGGTGGTTATGATGAAACCGTTTCTGGACTCGCTGCCGAAAACTTTTCACATTGCTTCTGAATGCTTGTAATTGGATTTTCGGGCCCTGAGCACAAATATGGAGTGAAGGCCATAAGCCAAGTAAATAAAAATGCTTTTTATAGCTTGTTGAGAGTTATTTAAAGAAGAAAAACAGTGTTTGAATAAACCTTACGTTTAGAGAAAATTGTTTATTAAACTTACTCTAAGCAAATATAAATTCTTGTTAAAGGATAAACATGAATGGGTTCAACATTATTCGCAGTCGAAATATTCGGAATGATTAAATATCCTACGCGTAATTTTCCTTGTTGGTATCTGCTATTATAATAACTTTAACTTACCTGATTATTTTTAATACAGGCAACTACAATTTCTGTAGTTGCCTGTATTGAAATTTCTTCTCTGTCTAAGTTTTTTCTTATGTGTGTGGGCTTAAGAATAAAAGAAATTAATTTGACCAGATTTTATTATCTTATAACAGTTTCTGATCTAAGCATAAGGTAGCTCGGTGCTGGGCCTAGCCCCGGGTATACCGGCTGACCGACTTTAAGGACACTCCGCTTCTGATACGAGTTCGACACATCGCTTAACTGCTCGTATGTGGCACGGGAATCTTCTCACATCTTATTCAGGTATTGTACCAAGCAACATAAGTGAATTGATTTCATCGTCATTAATGTCTTTTAACTGCGAAATAAGAATTAGAAGAAAGAAAGAAAATTATGGATGTCTTTTTTTCACTTAAGCATGCCATTGAACAATTTCTGTGAAATCCATAGCTTAAAAATTGAGTTTTGATCTGAAATTTCTTATTGGTTTTATCTTTGCAACTAGCTTCTTGGCCTTTAAAATTTGACTAATGCCCAGTTCTCTTATGTGTTTTCTGTCATCCGATGTCATGATCAACATCATATTTTCAGCATGGTCAAAAGAAAATGAATTGCATTCGTTCGCTGGGTTAACAGTTTTGAGTAAGTTTTCAGAAAGGTAACAAGTTATTTCAACTGCTTAAAACACCTGCTTTGGGCTCCGTAAAGTATTTCCTGGTTTTAATATATAACATCTGTGGCATGAACGACTTCAAAATGTGAGTGCTCTTTTCACTTGAATGTCATCTGAGTACTTTTTTTACTGTTGGTAACTACCTGAAATATAATAATTGACCAGAATTGCGGAGTTCTCTCCAAAAATCAGACTTCCAAATATCTGGCGAGAAGAAAGAGTAAAATGCCTTTCAAAAAATTAAAGAGACTGGAATATGTTTTAATAGCTGAACTGCTTTCTTAAAGGTCTGTTATTTTAGTTACTTTCTTTTTTCTTGCCATTCGTTCTTAACTAAAAAAATAATATTGTAGTTTTGGCACTTAGTTTGGAATGCGTTACCATAAAAAAAGAAAATAACGGTTGATGTAACTTTAGATCTGAATAACCTTTTGCTACACATATACATTGACCTGATGCAATTCATTGGCAAGATGATGCGTGTAGTTAATTGTGAATGTGAGACCAGAAGTTATAGGTCGATTTTAATGAAAAAAATTTAATTTTTAAGAATTTGAGTACTTAACAACTAATGATATAATAAAAAGATCATGAGAATTTTTAAAAATTCTAAAATTTATTGAAAAACAGTCGATTTCTGCAACTTTTATGGCATTTAAGGACCAAGCGGGAGCTGCGTATATCAATCAATTTTATTTTTTTTCTCACCAATTTGCAACTTTTCCGTGATATAGCGATACAAAAAGAAATTTTGATTTTTTCCCACCCACCTTAGTAAACAGATCACATAAAACTATATGGTGTTACTGTTCAGCAAAGGATTCCGAGACTACCACTTTTGGACGATTTTACACCGGAAAGGGGTGTCAAGCAATGACTAATATGAGCGCATTTCCGGATTTCTTTGTTAGATCACGCTCAGTAAAATGTAAACATCACCCTTCTATTCTTCACTTTCCCCCTACTTTGAGGAAAATAACTCCTCCTGGCGCATGCGCAAAAGCGTGGAGGGTTTCCGAATCCATTGCTAAACAATAGGTTTTCTAGACAAGATATGTATTCGGTACTATGGCACATGTGCCGTATTTTTTATTCTGTACCTATTTTGTATTAAAAAGGCTTTATGGTTATGGCAATTTTTTGTGATTTGTTGATTCGTACAAATTGTTATTATTCTTAAATTAACGGCATGAGTGTAAAATAGGATGATCTGAAATATGCGCTTCTCTACAGGCAAAATAACCGCATCATAAAGGAAGACTGGAACCAGATCAAACTCCGTACATAGATAGATATTTAAGAACTTAACTAATGTGAAATGTATATGAAGAGGATGAAACAGGAAAACTATGACTTCCAGATGGATTCTCTGAATGATTCAGAGCCTATAACGGAAAATAAAAGCAATTTCTGCTCGTACAGATTGCACAGAAAATAAGGTAAGACTTCTTTAAATTCCAATTACCCAATATTAAAAAAACAGTAATTTCGGCATAATTTGTGCAAATGACTAATTAAATCAAATAAATCATAAGACTTCGCGTTTTATTTTCATTTTACGAATTCATTGAGCCTGTATGGATAATATATTTTTAGTTAAAGTCAATTTTTCATCAATCAATCATTAACGATACATTTAGTACTTAATTTTTCAATAATAATATTTCAGCAATCCAATAATAAATAATTAATTATTAATTATTAATAATAATAATAATTAATAATTAAATCAAATAAATCATAAGACTTTTCGTTTTCTTTTCATTTTACGAATTCATTGAGCCTGTACGGATAATATATTTTTAGCTAAAGTCAATTTTTCATCAATCAATCATTAACAATACATTTAGTACTTAGTTTTTCAGTAATAATTCAGCAATCCAATAATAAATAATAATAAAACAACATTTTGAATGTGAATTGATTATTGAACTGACAAGAAACAGCTCAAAATTAAGAATCTCGCAAAGCTGAAAGTGTCAATAATTATTTCCTTCTGGTAGCTGACTGAATTCAAAATATTGGATTGTCTGTAACGAATCACGAAAAGAAAAACTATGTTCTGTGAAAAGAAAAGAACCAAATAAAGAATTCTTCGTCAAAATACTTTGAATTATCGAAAAAATAATAGTTTATTTATAACAAGAACTGTAATTCCAGCTTACAAAAATTTCAGTGTCAGCCTAAAGTGCTTTATTTTTTTATCTGAAAAACAAATGAAAGTTTCATGCGCAGAAATTCGCATATAATTACCTTCTTTAATTAAGAAAAAATAGAAATCAGCGTAGAAACTTAAAGAAACGGAGGATTTTAATTTCATTTCCATTATTGAGATGAAAGAAGATAAGTAATGAGGTATATTACAAAGAAACTAATTTCTGAATTCGAGCTTCGGACTTAGGAAATTGAGACAAAAGTCCGTAGATAGAATTATAAAAAATTAAAACAATAAAAAACTGCACTTTTTGTGATTCAATAAATATACATAAAACCCCCCAAAACTATAAATAATTTTTTTTGTTTTAGCCTTTTAAGTAAATTGAATTTCAAATAATTCGTACTCAATTAATGGAGTTTGACCGTCAAATTTTTAAAATCATTCCCTCTTCTATTTTTTGCTGCTGGATCGAAAAATGTTTTTTTTTTAAATTTTGTTGTTTTTTCTCTTGATTGGAAATAATTTTTCAGTTCGTTTTTTTAATTTTCTTGAAACAAATCAATTATTATTATTTTTTAATATTCTGTAGTTATCTGAAAAGGAAAACGAACCCTTTTCTCAAAGCGAAATTTCCTTCGAAAGTTGAGTCAATTTGTTTACGAAGAAGATCGTAATGTTGAAAAATTCTTGAATGAGATATAATTGTTTTATGAATGGTTTACTTTTAAAATTAAATAGCTATTTGCAATATATTTGCTCACGCAGTGAATTTAATATTATATGCACAAACACCCTTAGTCCACACAGAAAATGCGAAAAACACTACATCTCCTAATGCAGAGACACATTGAATGCTTTTCATGTTTCTGCATTCTCTCTGTACTTATTAGGTATGGGAAGAACCTACCGGTTAAAACCGAAAACCGTTTTTTTTTTGTTTCGGTTAACCTGTTTTTTCGGTTATTTTTTTGCACCGGTTTAAACCGGTTATTTTTTTAAATCCAAAAACCGGGTCGGAAGATAGGCTCGATTTTAGGTTCGACTAGACTAAAATTTACCAAGTTATAAAGCTTTGAATTTCATCATCTTTGGCCAATCACCGACAACCGCTTCCTCGAGGCATCTGTTGGTTGCCGGATTACTGAAAGATTCTTTATGAACAGATAAATATTGGCCAATGGATTGATTTCCTGCAAAAACAATACTAATAAAAAATTTGTCTGCAAACGGCGTCTGTTTTTTGTAGTCAAAAAATATTTATCTTTAGTCGGAAGTTTTGTGGCGTCCGAAAGATTAGTATCTATTACGTTGAATGGTGTTGTTTCCGATGAGAGGTGTCGACTCAGGGATCAACACATTGCTGAAAGAGCCTTTATGAGCAGATTACATGATAAATATTGACCAATGAATTAATTTCTTGTGAAAACAATGTTAATAAAAATTTTGTCTATAATATTTACTTATTGCAATAATAACTCATTTATTATTATTACATATTGTATTAATTACTTATTTATAATCATTACTTATTACATTAATTAATTATTGTATATTATTATTAATAAAAAATTCTTTCCACAAACGTTGCTTATAAAAGAAACAACTGAAAACTGTTTTTTTTTTCAAAAATCGGTTAGTTTGAGCGGTTTTATCCTTCGGGTTAAACCGGAGGTGAAAAAAAAAAAAAACGGTTTAACCGAAAACCGTTTTTTTTTTTTTTTGCAATAACCGCCATCCCTAGTACTTACCTACATAATCATCATCGCTGCTTTATAGAAACATAAATTAAATGAGTAACACACAGTCTGTTCTCATAATTATTGTGATTGCCTTGCAGCAGGTTCGTGCGTTTCTCCATGCTTCTTGTTGTACACTCGCCCTCATAAATGTTCATTCTGCTAAATAGAGCTGGGCGATGACCAGACTTTACCATCGCGATATATCGTCTCAGATAAATCGATATTTCTCGATATATCGATATTTATCATTTATTTTTTGAGATATCAAAATCGTCTCTCTTCATAGAATGCTTAATCAGAATTCATCAAAATAAAGGAATTTTCTGTTTATCTTACTTAATTTATGTTTGATATAATAAAAATATTCGAGCTTTTCCCTCCAATAAAATAATAAAAAATAATAGTGTTAAAATCTCTTCAACAAAGAGTTATAATAGCATTTCACTTAAGGCACATATATATATTAGTAACTTACATATATATTTATATATCATGATAAAAAAAAGGAAACGGAATTTATTTACATGTTTCAAAGTTATTCGTTAATAAATAAAAGCATGAAATCCTAGATTAAATTTTCACAATGACCAATATTGTAACCAAAGAAACTTTTATTGTCGCTAAGTTTAATATTAAATATAAATTTCGTAGACATGTCAGTTTAAATACTTGATATAAGATTGGCGGAATTTTACAGTAAGGTACCAACTTCCATTCCTTTAAATCTATCCCATTGCCATTATATCAGTGTAGTGGACACTGCATATAGTAGCATTTTCGAATGGGGTCTTTAATGCCTAATCAATCATCGTAGATCTTCGACAAGTCGGGTTAGGTAATGTTTAGAGTAGGTTTGCTAGAATTGGCTGTTGTAAACAATATTTGGCAAGCGGACTGAAAAATATAGTTTGATTATCTGGACATAATCATTATGGGTATTTCAGAGTCTTATAAACATTGGTGTAGTCTCAAACTAAGCAGTGCCGGAACGCTCTAACCTGGGTGATAAAAATCGCGTTGTTTCTGGACATAATCATTATGGGTATTCCGGAGTCTTATAAACATTGGTGTAGTCTCAAACTAAGCAGTGCCGAAACGCTCTAACCTGGGTGATAAAAATCGTATTGTTTTAAAGGCAATTTTTACAATTTTTTCTTATTTATTTTCGTAAAAAAAGCAGCACCGGAACACCATTCCGGCTGCACTAGACCCCTGCTTATTTAAATCTGAAAGAAGTTCTGTCGGATTAGTTAACGTAGCAATGAAATATGAGCTTACAGCAAAAGGCATTAAAGTTCTTTATTTACACAGATATTTCTTTAATTTTTATGGAAATGTACTGAAGGAAAATCTAAATCACTTTGCTAAAAGTGAATAAAAGATTGATTAAACAAATGAATTAAAATGAAAACATCACCAAAGCTGATGAAATTAAATACCTTTCGATAACAAAAAGTCGTTATATTTCAGTAAAGTAACAAATTGATAGTTATCTAAAAAAATTTAAAAAATTAATTGGTAGAAATTTTTTTATTTCTAACAACATAGGTATATTATATATGTAAGAAAAAAATATTTCCATGATTTTCCTCGTACAGTTTTGTTTGAGCTCATTACACAACAGAACATATTTCTAATAAAACACATAATATAGAAGTAATCCAAATCTATCTACATTTTATCCAATAGCAGTCAAATTTCGCCAAATCTAATTTTTAGTAGTAGATTTTCTATCTATATCTGTTTGCAATTTATAAATTTCAATTTTCTAATTCAAAATTTATTATGTATTATCTCTTCACTAAATTTAGTCGTTCTAACTTTCATAAACATTTATATATTTCAGCAGCTGGTTCTTTTGCTTCAATATAAGTATCATCAAACCTGATAGTTGACGCTAGTTAATTAAAGCTGAGCTATATATATATATATAATATAAATCCAAATATAACTTTATATAATCATACAGAAATAAAGTAAACAAAACATATCAAGAATCAAATTCTATACTAAAAAGTCATTATTTGAACAATACATCAATTTTAAATAAAATCTAAAAAATTGAAAATACTAAAGATACCATGAACAAAAAATCAAGTTTAAGAATTTATATGTCAACAAGTAAAAAAACTCTGTTGTTATTAAAAGTATTGAAATAGGCAAACCAAGTAAATGGAGTTTTCAACAATTAATGTAGCAGCTTGGCTGTGGACAAGCTTTAGCCAGGTTAAATTAATTTTGCTGTACAAACCATCCCTGTTACTATTGTTGTTGAAAAAACAAACAGGGTAATTCACCCTAAAATGTAAGAATTTAGAAAGAAAAGTCTTATACTAACCCTAACAATAAAACATAACTGTATAGAAACGACTAAAATTCAGGATAAAAATATGTAATATAACATTATATTGCACTATTATATTGCACTAAAGACAGTAAATATATAATTCAATAAAATACCCATACTTTTCATTAAACATTAACTAATCAATGTCTCCTCTTATACTTACCAGAATTCATCTCTTTCAATATAACGCGCCATTCACATTGACATCACATGTTGCCACAACTAAAATTCTTACCATGAAACAGCATAATTAACCAAATAATATAATTAATTTTTGATATTAAAATTCTCAAAACCATTTTAAAAAATGTAAAACAGTTATTTATCTAGATAATATTTGAAAATTGATAAAAATGTCTATTAAAAAGGAAAATTTCACATGAAACATCCTGGCGCCATCTATGTAATAAATCTTAAACCAGTAACTCAGTATCCAAATTTGAATATAATTATACTTTACGCGTAGAATATGTGAAAGCACTATCTCACAATCAAAGAAATAAAAATATTCCTTTATAAACCAATATGAATGTTTTATTCTAAATGACCTAAATATTTCTTATCTATATATACTCTTAGAAAACCTATAGGCATTCCATAATCCAGTGCAAAGGAATAAAAAATTTTTATGTTCTTAATTCTAATATCAATGTCAGTTACTAAATTATTATTTCTAATTATATAATTTTTTACTAAATTCTTGAAGACAGAAATGCTAAGATAACTATTCCAAAAAGGGAATTTATTAATTTGAAAATTAAATGCATTTCTTTTATCAAAGATATCTGTTACTAATTTATTATCTATGATTTTAATATCTAGATCTAAAAATTTTGCAGTTAATTCATTGTCATTAGTTTTTATAAGTTTTAAATATTCAGGATAGTAGTCAATATGAGGCTTAAGTTCTATTTCTTTATTGAATAATATTAAATCATCTATATAGCAGAATAATATACTATGGCTAAAATTAGTCAAATCTTTCTCATAGAAGTGAAGATAAATATTTGCTAAACTATTGCTAGCTGGACCTCCTTGAGATAATCCTTTAATTTGATGGAAAATCTTATTATCAAAAAAGATATAATTTTCTATTAGAACAAGATGAATAAGATTTTTCAAATTATTAATGTTAATATCTTTTTTAAGATCATAATCTTTATGTATATTTACTAGGGTATTAGTCAAATCTTCAATATCTATACTATTAAATAAATCCTGTAAGTCAAAAGTATGTACACTAGTTATTTCTACATCTTTAATTACATTTAATAACTCTACACTATTATTTACTATAATTGTATCTTTTTGCTTATTTAAATTCTCTATCACTGTCTGTATGTATTTTTGCAACAGTTTGCCAGATTTTGTAATATAAGTATTGCAGCCATTAGTAACACTTCTAAATTTAAGAGGACTCTTGTGAAGTTTTGGTGTAAGAAAGATGTGAGGCTAATCTTTTTTAATATAATTAATTCCTAATTTCTTATGGAAGGCCTGAATTCTATTAGAAATTTCTCTTTTACCTAATTTTGTCTCTTTATAAATATCACTATTAATAATATGATCATTAAGTATTTTTTTGTAAAACTATTTACATATTATAGCAAAATTATTGGGCACTTTGTCTATATAGACTATTACAAATTCTGTTTGCAATTATTTAATATGTTTTTAATATCAGGATATCTATTAAAATCATTAGATTTAAAATTATAGTTGAAAAGATCTAATAATGTTTTATGTCTATATTCATTAAATGCCTCTAGAGGCAGACTATATTTAATTGCCATATTTAATATAAATTTCTCAATATCTTTTTTAATTTGCTTTTTAATAATTTCATTACTATTAGCTATAGCCATTCGATGCTTTGTACATTTACTCATTAATTCTCTAAGTTTTTCATTTCCAACAATATTCAAATCTCCAGTAATTACATGTCCATGATCTTCATTCAAGAAATTATTATATTTTAAACACTTGCAATCATCACTCGTATTACTTTCTTTTATATTATTATAGTTAAAAATCATTCTGCCTAACTGTGTGTTATATTTAAATGCACGTTTAATTTTAATATTTTTTATAGGGAAGCAATTAATATGTTTATCTAATATAGCAGAAAATTTACATTTGTCATACTTTTTGTTCATAAAAAGGAAGGTACAATATTCAATATCTTTCTTATTGGAAGTGTTATATGATAAATTAAATTTTTTATAAATAAATTTGAAGATATCTCTAATCAAATCCCGTCCATGTGAGTCTGTCTTATTATTCATAATTAATTCTCTACTATCTTTTATTTCTTTTTTATTTAATCCAAACATATATCGTTTAATCTTTTTTATGTTAAAGTCTTTATCAAAATTCTTACACAGTACCAATAAATCTTCATTAATAATCTGAAGTTCTCTATTATCTCTGTTGTGTCTAGCTATACTAGATTTACCATGTCTTTTTTCTATATTAGAAGCTTCTACTTTATAAAAGTAATGAGATTCATTACCTTTTAAAACTTGCAAAATGTTTTTCCCAAAATGCAATACATTAAGTCCATAAGGATAAATAGTGTTGTAGTATTCTATAAAAAAATTTTCCCACCATAATCTATTTTTTATGTAAGGAACTATCTTAATGATGCTAATATCAACATTATCAAAACCATGTGCATGAAAATGACCAATTTCTAATTTATTATGAATATTTTTGTTATTTTCAAAATTTTTAGTGTCTGAACGGTGTTGATTAATTGTTAAGTTAATTGTATTAGATGTTTGTCCTATATACATGAAATTACAAATTTTACAATTCAACATATATATACAATTATAAGTTTTACAAAAAAGAAATTCAGAACTATTATCTAATTGAGCTTCATTAATCATTGCACAAGTTTTGCATCTTTTATTATTACAACTTTTGAATTTAAGATTCTCTAAATAATCAATCTTTTCATTATTATTCATTTGCTTCATATTACTATTGAACTGCAGTGTAGAATGTGAAATAGGGGAAGCCAATTTATTTTTTATATTTATATTTTGAATTCCAAAAAATCCTGGTTTTATCCTTTTTTGTAGTATTATCTCTATATCCATTATCATATCCCTTTATATTATCACCATGAATACAGCTCAAATCTCTATAATTATTATTTTGTGAAGTATTACTGTTATAAACACTTTGAAAATCAATTGTAGAATGAAAATCTGTATCAATATCATCACAAGAAAGTAGACTAAATTTATTTCCAGTATCAAACTCAGAATAATCTCCAAATTTAGGCATAATAGCTGCAATATCTTTTTTGTCTTTTTTATATTTTAAAATTTTTTTGTTAACTGCTCTATTTGCACAATCTCCCTCAGTAGACTCTCTCTCTCTCTCTATATATATATATACAGTGTGCCCGCTAAAGTCCGTTGTCACCCCAATAATTTCTGAACTGCAAGAGCTATAGTCATAAAAGTGGAGTCTAGGTATAGTAAAGATGTCATGCGCTAAGCAAGAAAACCGCTTACAGCGCCACCTGGCGGCAAAATTCGGAGTTAGCGTTCTTATCTCGAAAACGGTACGATATACGGGAAAAAAGTCAATTACAAAGTTGTTCGGCATCATCAATTTAGTAAGAGAAGACACCTTCCGTACAGTAATGTTAAAAATAAAAGACGTTAAATGCATATTTGTTTGGTTAGCAACGCCCAAAATTGTAACATTCCAGAGCATCTCTTATTGTGGCACAGTGTTAGCGTGCATGATTACAATAGGATAGGACCCCGGTCAAGCACCCAACAGTACATTCGGGACACATTCCAGCAGCAAGTCATCGGGTATGGTGGTTGCGTAGAATGGCCTCCACTTTCACCTGACCTGAACCCATTGGACTTTTTTCTGTGGGGATACATCAAGCAGCGAGTGTATGCAACCCCTCCACCAACACTGCAGGAACTTCGAAACCCGTATTACGGATGCTTGTGCCAGCGTATCACCAGCCATGTTGAACAATGTGCAGCGGGAAGTGCAATCAAGTGTCCAGATGTGTATTGTTGCTGAAGGACACCATTTTGAGCATGACAGATAGATGAGCCTCATTTCCGGCAAGTGCAGTTTTGTTCAACGCGATCAAACAAATGTGCGTTTTGTGCTTTTCATTTGTATCATTTTTGTGCGCAAGATGTTTTTTCGTAATAAATCGATGATGCTGAACAACTTTGTAATTGACTTTTTTCCGTATTTCGTACCGTTTTTGAGATAAGAACGATAACTCCGAATTTTGCCACCAGGTGGCGCTGTAAGCGGTTTCCTTGCGTAGCGCATAGAAACTTTACTATACCTAGACTCCACTTTTATGACTGTAGCTCTTGCCGTTCAGAAATTTGGGTGACAACGGGCTTTAGCGGGCATACTGTATATATGTATATATATATATATATTACTCAATTGAAATAAATCGTATAAAATAATATTCGATATTGAGTTCATATAAGATTAATTTGACGAAATAAAAAGACCCTAACTATTCAGAAATTTTACAGAAAAAAAAGTGCGATAGAATTTATAAACTTAAATATTTGAAGTTGGAAAATGGAGCAGAGATAAATCGGTAAATGAAAAATAACTATATTCAATGTATGTGAGAAGAATCTATGGAAAATCTACGTAGAAAAAAAGAAAAAAAAATAAAACACAGAAAGAAAAAAATATTATAACTATAGTAAAGCAAGCATATTTCTGTTTGGAAATGATATAGTTCAAGGTTTGGCAATCTATCGCCCTAAGTCAAGATATGGGGTTGAAATCACGAAAAAAATCCAAGCATATCGTGGTAACCAATCGCTCTGGCTCAAGTCGATATTTGGCGTTTAAGTGGCGATGATATCGCCAGAAACGTGATGGCGATGATATTGCCAGAATCGTCGTGGTGATGATATTGCTAGAATGGTGGTGGCGATAATATTGCGAGAATCGTAGTGGCGATAATATTGCCAGAATCCTGGTGGCGATAATATCGCCACCACGATTCCACTCCTTCCCCCCATCCCCTTAAAAAGCAGAGAACATTCAATCTTTGCGGCTTCCAGCTAACCAGATATCTTCTCTGCCTCCAGATGACAGGCGCAACAAGTATAGATAGTTGTCTTCCATCCTTGATTTTGACATCAGTCCTCTTCTATGCAAACAATAGTGAATCCTATTTATTGTATATGGACTTAAATGCAAATCGAAAAAGAATCCAGATAGCAATTTTAGTTTGCAGCAGACAAATTTGACATGACAAGAGTGCAAGCTTGAAACAAGTTTGACATGACAAGAGTGCAAGCTTGCAACAAGTTTGAAACAAGCTAACGCAAGCTTCGAAGTCACCATGGGACGTACTTGCCGTATAAAACTCATTGCAAATTATATGAAAAACAGAGTACGAACACAACCCGGATTTGAACTCGAGACCTCCCGGCTCGGAAGCTTACGCGCTAACCATTCTGCCAGTTAAACTCTGCGAGCAGAAGATAGATTTCGCTAATACATCGTTCGATTCGTATACGATTTATTTTAAACTGTTTTCTTGATTTCATTAATTTGTTGAGTTGAGAATATGATTTTAAGTCAAAGAGAGAGCGATTTTCGCTAATAACTACGTTTTGCTAGTAGAATAAATCATGAAAATAGAGTTCAAAAGTAATTACTTTAAAATAGGACAAAATGTATAAGTTTATTTTTCAACAAACATTGACTGTTTTTTCGGTTTAATTTTGTTTATAAACGCTAAAATTTCAACATTCAGAAAAAGACGATATAGTTTTCTTTAAAGTGCGAGTACTATATTTAGTAAAAAGATGGAAATTGTTTCAAAAAATTTTTTTATAAAAAAGTTAGTTTTTTTACTAATTATCATTGATTTATTGAATTAATAAAAAGAAGGACGGTCTAGGAGATGCTATTAAAAATCGGATGTTTTTTCTAAAACAGAGACAAAGATAATTATCTCTTTGTGGTATCTTTGCATCAAGCTTGTTTTGCAAACTTGCAACAAGCTTGCAATGCAAGGGGGTGGCGCTATTTGTCACGACGAACTTGCCACAAGTTCGCTTCAAGTTTGACGTTTCAAATTTGCTATGGCAAGGTAATATCAAGTCAAAATCAAACTTGCTGCAAACTTACGTGCTATCTGGGAAGTCTGAAAAAACTTTTATGTAATTAATACGAAGATTTAAATCAGTAAAAAATTTAATAAAAAGCTATTATTGAAATTTATGAGTGTCGTTTCTTTGGTTGATCTATACTCCTGCCAATTTTTAAATATTTAGTGATATCAAACTGAACAGGGATAAATATGAAATTATGCAAACTGTATAGTTCCATTCCATAAAAAGTGAATTAGTATAAATACTGTTTTAGTTATCCTGAAAGATACATTAAAGAAATAATTATTATGAACGTTTCTTACACTTCCAGTTCGATTATTATTGGTTTGGGACCACTTTTCACAAAAACCCAAGCGAGAGTAAGAGTCTAAATTGTAGGATTTTTTTTTATCGGAGTTTGAAGAATGTTGGATGCTTATTTGAAATATTCTAGAAGTCACTTTCGATTATTTTAACATAGGTTTACAAAAAAAGAATTGCTTCTTAACCGGTTCTTCCCAGTTTAAAACATTTATTTTTCAATGAGCATAATATTATGAAAACTTTATTCCTGAAAGGAATTCCCCAATTATACTTAGTTATCAGATAGTATAATGATCTATCAAGAATTCAAGTGCAAATAACTGGTTGTTTCCAAAAATCTAATAAGAAATATTCGAATTATTTGATTTAACACAGCTGTAATTTCTCAGACGTATATGAAACAGTTTCAAAGCTAATTTATATAACTACCAATTTCAAAAGCTCCCTTTATTAAACTACTGATTTTAATTTTTTATAAAATAAATATTTCATTAAAATTACGATATCCTATGTCTAGACATAGATCTGCATTAATGACGAATAAACATTTTCTAATACATTTTATAATAGACAAGAACTTTCTATTATAGCGAAGCTCTTTGTGCTCATAATAAGTTAAGTTTTATACCTCGACTAGTATCCAAAATTTGAGAAAAGCTATTACAAATCATTTCGAACAAACTACATCTTTTTGGATGAACTGAAACTTTCCTTATTAGCTAGACAAAGCAAACTTTGAAATCATTAAATGATTCCAGTTAATAGAATCGTGAATAAACTTAATTTTCTTTAACGTCAACACAGGAACATTGAGTAGATATTGACTTGAAATAATGATATTTTAAATATAAAAATTGAAAGAAGGAAGTAAGAAATTCAGCGAGTATCAGCCTCAAGCTCCATTTTAGCTTCGCATGCTCTTCACAAATCTTCTTAAATTCAGTGCCATTCTAAAATCTATAAATATTAAGGAGAAAGCGGATTTCACAGTCTTCTTTAAATCTCTTTTTAAAATACCCATCGCATTTTTTTACCGTGCAAAGCGATTATTTTCCGCTACTTTGAATTAAAATCGCGGTGGAACAGCACAATGGGCCCATGGCGACGGGCTGGAGCCAAGCCCTGTGCAGAAAGTTCTGCACTTTTCCAGTATCCTATCACTTCCCACAGATCCCCACGGTCTTCCCGATCTGAAAAGCTTTTCAATTTCTGCAGGAGTTTCCCGCTGGCAGAATTTCGATAATCAAAAACCCGCCGAATAATATTTCGACGATGAATGGGTTTATCACAAAAGCCAAAAGAGGCTTTCCACTCTACTTCGACAAATCATCGAATCTAGCTTTCGATTGAGTGAGTATTTCTACAAAACTGGCGTCCTCCTTTTCTCAAATCCTGGATATCTACTGCTCCACAGGCTTGGAAGGATTTGTTATTTTATTTCCTTCTTAAGGGCTCCCGAATGATTAGACTCGATAGAAACTGGGTTGTCCTCGGGAATCTAAATATTGGAAAGGTCCGAGCGATTCATGCTGTCCCACTTACAGACTAAATGCTTGTTCCATACGCTGATTGAGATCCCTATCTCTGATCAGTAATAGTCTATAGATATCGGCTGCTCTCATCTGAAAAAGAAGAATAAAAAGCAAATATTTCTTTAATTTAATCATAGAATTGGAGCAGGAAATGTAATTTTGGTGCTTCACTCCTCATATTCATTTCTTTGGATGCTAGTTTTACCATTTGAAATTCGGTACTTTTTAAAAACTTTTTATGAAATAAAAGGACAGAAATGAATCTGGAACTGGAAATGAACAGTCCCTGTTGTTTATATTTAAAATAGTGGAATCTAAGATTTTTTTCTGTTTCAAAATTCATTGACTAACAAAAAACTAGGGTAATTTCAAGTCAGTTTTTTAGTTTAATGTTCAAGGAAATACATTTTTAATTGATTTAGGATAATTTAATTGCGAGTGAAACGAACGGAGCAAAATATTACAATAATGTTACTGAAAAATATTATGAAGTTAAGTATATTATTGATGTTAAATAATAACTTGTTAACTCCTTGTTAATTCAATTAAACTTTTTAATCGAGAAAAAAATTTTACTTTGTAGAATACCTGCATGAACAGCTAGACTTCAGTTTTATTTTCAAAGTTCAAGATCATCTGACACAGAAGTGCGACACGACAATTTAATTTTGGAATCCATTGCTCATTTTAAAGGAGGGAAATGGTCATGACTTCACTGCAGAACGTAAAACAGCTTGCAGTGAGACCCTCGATGATTTGTGCTGCCGCTTTTATGCTAAGGTCCAGTGACAGCATTCTGACATTTCATAATCTCACGTAATTTCAAACTTCTTTTGCAGCTTCAACACTTTCTAGTATGGTATACGACAGCAGTGTTATCTGTTAACCCTTTTCGGACAGGTACGGCGTATAGAGTGCGCCGGTGGGTATTTATTATAAGCTGAATAAAAGCTATCGAATTTAGGCAGCTCGCCCCTCGTCTAACCTCATATTAACATTCCTTCTACTTGTTCCGATAGTTTCCACTGACAATGAATCAGTCAGTTCGGTCTGAGCGGACTTGAAAGTGCATAAAACGCTCTCCAAAACGTAACCCGGCTATCAAAACGGCGGGAAATTATGACTACAGATCAATATTGGGCTGTTTTTCAAGAATTAAGTAAGAAAGTAGCAGCTGAGGAGGAATCTGTTATCTCTATGGAGAAGTGACTGAGTACAGAGACCTATAAACTGATTCTGAGACTGATTTGGAGAACGATCCAGTTCACGAAGAATATAGAGATCCAAACTCGAACATAAATGTTTATATCATCCATCCATTCAACCTCTATTCGTATTATACCATAAACCAGCGGGAGTGTTCTCCCCTAAACTTTCTCGTATACTTCCCCCAAAAGGTGCCGTTTCTCCTTCCCCCGCTTGGCTAAAAAAATTCGAACCTACTGTTATCCAGAATCCAATGATTATCAGAAGGTTTTTCATTATAGTGATTGAAAAATATCTAGGTAAAGAATTCAAAGAGATGCCTACCGATTAAAACGCATCTATCGCACACTGCTAGGTTTCACTCTTGCCGTCGCAAGGACAAACTGACGTAATTCGCTCCTTTCGCGAGCTCAGAAGATTGCTTCCGTACGCATGCGCGTGGAGATAGCTGATTGGTTTCAATAGTAAATTATACAGACCGACAGACAGTCAACCCTTTGACGGATTTGGCCCAAAATTTTATACGGACCTACATTCATGACGATAAAACTGTGTACCACATTTTATTCATCTAGTTTTTCAAGTTTTTGAGTTATAGTGTTCACATGACTTCGGACATACAGACAGACAGACTTCCCGTTGACGTATTTTGTCCAAAATTTGACAGAAACCTACAAATTATGTTTAAAGACCACATACCAAATTTTCATCCCCGTAGCTCTCACAGTTTTCTAGTTATCGTGTTCACAGACACAGACACACAGACATACAGACACACAGACAGACATAATTCCAGAATTGTGTTTTTCGGTCTCAGGGAGGTCTAAAACGTGGAGATTCGTCAAAATCTCGAGTTCGAATTTTTTGACGATTACAATACTTTCTCTTTGTTTACTTCGTATACGAGAAAGTAAAAATAAAGTTATGCGCAATTAAATAAGTGTTGGAAGAAACGAGATGGCGCATAAAGTGCGCCACCTGATCTCAGTGTTCTAAAAAGTAACCTGTCCGCAAAGGGTTAATATCTCAATTTTTAATAATATAATAATGTTAATATTAATTTTTATATATAGGTTATCAGACAATAGACAAAGCTAAATCCTATTTCATCTGTCTTGCACAACGGAGGTGAAATATTGATTTTCTGTAACCATTGCGATAAATCCAAGCTTCATTAGAATTTAATGCGATCTGCTACCTCTTTGAACCGGTCATTAAAGACAACGAAAGAAAACTCCTCCGTTATTAAAGCCTTTTTTTCTGAATCACGCAAAACATAAGAACAGAAATGGGTACACTTAGTTTTGAGAAACAGTACGGACACCTTGTCGTATCTGTATAAGAAATGCACACTTTTAGTCTTTTAGAGCATTTAGAAAGAAAAATGTTTGTTGATTCTTTCAAAATTAACCTATAGGAACGAAATGTAGCTGAATGGTCATAAAATCAAATACTTTGAAATTAAAATCTTCATGAAAAATCTAGTCACTGAAAATGTTGCAAACTTTACTTATTTTAATCAAATATTATTTGAAACATCGAAGCGTGCATTAAAGTAATTTCCTTTAATTATTTTCTTTGATTCCGTGAATACGATCGAATGATTAATGATTTTCGGAGCTAATACTCTAATTATTATTATTTATTGGTAATCCCGAGATTTATTGATTGTGATATAAGTATTTAAAGGTAAAAAAATTCAATATTTTGGGAAAAAGATAAAATTTTTTTCTTTCACACATACATTCTCAGTAACTTTTTCCAGCTTCTGAAATAAGCATAAAATTCTTCAACATGACTATCGAATGTATATAATATATATTCAAAATTATACTTGTATTCATACTACAGTTATAGTTATACGTAACTAGTAATATGATATAATTATAATTATGTATTATGAACATAATTATAATCATTCAAATATTATTATTATGTAGTAAATTCAATAGTTCAATTATAATTATTATGCACAAATTATAATAATAATGTAGTATGAATATAATTATAATTATATTCATACTACACTTAAAGTTATTCGTAAATAATTTGACAACTACAATATTTCACCATTTACTAGGAGAAATAAAAATATTCTTATGGTGATAAAGGTTTGTTACAGTTAAATAATAGGAAGTTAAACTTTCTCAAAAGATTATTGTAAGGATATTTAGCAATTCACTGGATTTAGGTTCAGCATGAAAAATCAATGAATAATTATTTTACCTAATAAAACTAAACTATACAGAATGATTTTTCAGACAGCATGAATAACCTCAGAACGATTACATTCACTAAATTTTCCTATTTAAACAGGCTTATCTTGTAACTGGAAGATAAGTTTTTAAAAAATTTTGGCATTTTTAATATTTAGACGAAAATGGGTTGTGCTGTAAAAGCTAATTTGTTTGCAGAGCAAAATCTTATATTTAAATTTATAACACTGGGAAACAAAAAAAAAACTTTTTTCCATTTCCCAAGGAAATTTTGACGGTTTTAGGGTATCTTTGGTCTGCTGAAAACTAATTTTACTTTTTCCGAATTGGCTTTAGTTTTTGAGATAATGCATATTGTCAAATTGTTATTGTTGTTAAATCGTATCTGCAGTAACCGAAAAAATCAATTTTTTTTTCGTGTCAATATACAGCAGGAAAATTTGCGGTGAGAAATAAAACGAGGAAAGAATTAATGAAATAGATTGATACCTACCGCTCCATCATGGGCCTTAAAAGTCCTAAAAAGTGGAGAAATTAAACCGTTTTTCATTAATTTTTAAAATTTAAAAAAATTGTCATAATCTCTTTATTATAGCATTAGCTGATAAGTACTCAACTTCCTAAGAGTAATAAATTTTATTTTATCAAAATCAGTCTATAACTTCCTGTCACAGATTTCTTTCAAAGTTGTCAAAAATATGTGAAATTACTTCAATATGCAATTTTTAGTTACTAATCAACATCATAATCTTCAAGCATTATTTTGTCGAATGAATTCAGCAGATTAATATATATGCATAGTAAAAGTCAAATCATAAAAAGAGAACTACAACATCACCTAGAGATCACATTTTAAAGTAGCAAATGAAAAATAAATACACACCGAGGGGTGTCCCTTGTTGAAGTCCCAATGCTGGATTCTACTCTTATTTTGCTTCAGTCATTTTGTCGCTTAAGTTCGGTTAGTTTGTTGTATTTTTGTTGAATGCATAACAAGAAGTTATTTACGTTTAAAAAATATATAATGTATTTATTTTCTTTGCTTAGGGGTAACACTCGAAAAACTAAGCTCCGAAACTAGAATATCATTTGTTAGTTCAGAACGCATGCCAAGAATACAAAAAGTAACAAAACTTAACACACTTTTAAAAAAAGACTTCGGCTAACAGGATATCAAAGCAATAGATCAAAGATATCAAGGCAGGTGAGACACACACATATGGTATCAGATTACTGCGAGGGATTCCAACGCGAAACTTCCACTTTACATAAGAAGAAATCATATAAAAGCTTTTCCATGAAGTAATTGAACCCGCTAATTTAATTTTCATTTTATTAGACTTAATGCAACATCATCATGAATTTTTACCATACCATTATGATTCATCTATTTATTTGTTGAAATTTATTTCTTTATTTCATTCATTAATATTGAGTTAAATTTTATTCTTTAACTTACATTTGACCCGGATTTTATGTGATTTCTGCATAGATTTATTTTGTGATTTAAATATTGATTATTCTTTATGAATAAGTTGATTTATTGCTTTGATTTAATTTTATAATTGATTTATATTTGAGACAGTTTCAATGCGATTTGAGTGGTGTCTACATAATTATTAGTATCGAAATATATTTTTCACTTTATATCGAAAACTAGAGCCAATCTGACAAAAAGAATGCCGGATTTGGAATCAGCACCACGAAATTATCCCAAAACCATTGGAATATCGTAGGCAAAAAATTAGTGCTGACCAGTGTAATATATGTGATTAAAGAGAATTTGGGTAAAAAGTGCTGTTTACAGTAATGGTTTTGAGGATAAAATGGAGGAGTTTTTAGGTGTTGTTCTATTCGAGAACGCTTTAATTAAAAATTGTGTTTTTTTAAAACATAACAACCAAACTTTCATTCACTGCAGATACGAAAAGAAGCTATGCATATAAAGAATCAAATTTTCAAATACCTGCCTCGACGTTTTGCTTACACTTCAAAACTTTCTTTTATTGGTTTACAGGTGTGAACTTAGGAAGAAATACATGAGAAAAACCGGTAAGCTTTCTTACTCTTTCACCCCAGTAAAACTAATCTCTGATTATTATTTTTCTAAAGAAAACTTAATCTAAATAGAATGCATAAAGAACGGTTCGCACTAAGTATTTAAACTATAAAATATGACAACCAGCATATTGAAATTATTTTATTTTAATTTAATTTCCTTTTTACATGCACAACACTTTCTTCTCAAATCATTTCCTTTTTTCTGCTTTTGGATATTTTCAGAAATCTGTCAATTTAAGAGATACGACCCAGTTACTAGCATCCTCTTTTGGTAAATTTTAAATGAACCAATCTTATTTTCTGCTAGAAACAGTACTATTGGCGAAAATGTGCTGTTTCCTCCTATTATTTTCCATTCTTCCTATCCTTCTTAATATTCATTATGATTTCCAATAAGTGATGAAAATAACAAGCGCGCTTTCAGAAACAGTTAATAACCAATAATAAACTGATTAAACATTACTAAAATTGATGAGAACTAAAAGAAAAAAATTTAAAAAAGGACGGATCCCAAATTAAAACATGTTGTTTCGAAATCAAAGATACACAACTCTACGTACGTAAATACTAGACAACAATTCATTTCATGAAAGCATTTGCTATTAAATAACAGTTTTCATCCAAAATGACTGTACTATTAAATAATTCAATATTATTTATATGTAGACTCATAAGTAATTAAATGATATTACATCAATTAATCAGTTATAATAAGTTTACTTATTCTCATAATTATTGATCTGTTTTTTAATCCATGCCGAATTAAAGAGGCTTTTCTTTCATGTGTGTGATTTATCTTCACCCCAAGCACATTTATTAGCTTCGAATTAGGCGACGTCTCAAGGTGTTAGCATTACAGCTGCCGATCATGCTATTTTAA
>BGPR01000001.1:4281285-4319830 GCA_013235015.1 Araneus ventricosus
AAATGATTCGGCCCAGAAAAAACGAGCGTGGCACTGCTGTTTGATAAGCCTGCAATATTCACGAATGAATAGAATGGAGTACTCGCCACACTTGTGCTGTAACAAGTCAAAACCATTTAGTTACGAGTGGATTTTATCTAACTTAGTTAGAGCACTTACGCAGATAGCAATGGGTAATTACTAAGGGTTCCTCTTGATGCGTATTACATTTGTAAATAATTTTGGATACAATTGTAAATAATTTGGGATACAATTTCATCTAAAAAGGCTGTACTATTAAATATTTCAATATTATTTATATGTAGACTCATAAGCAGTTAAATGATATTACATCAATTAATCAGTTATAATAATTTTACTTATTCGCATAATTATTGATCTGTTTTTTAATCCATGCCGAATTAAAGAGGCTTTTCTTTCAGGTGTGTGATTTATCTTCACCCCAAGCACATTTATTAGCTTCGAAATAGGAGACGTCTCAAGGTGTTAGCATTACAGCTGCCGATCATGCTATTTTAATACGTGCCGCGATAACTGCTCTTAGACAACTGAAACACTAATATAAAGAGAGCAGCTGAAATGATTCGGCCCAGAAAAAACGAGCGTGGCACTGCTGTTTGATAAACCTGCAATATTCACGAATGAATAGAATGGAGTACTCGCCACACTTGTGCTGTAACAAGTCAAAACCATTTAGTTACGAGTGGATTTTATCTAAATTAGTTAGAGCACTTACGCAGATAGCAATGGGTAATTACTAAGGGCTCCTCTTGGTGCGTATTACATTTGTAAATAATTTTGGATACAATTAAATCCATACAGCAATAAAAGAGGGCCGTTCAAAAATAGATGAGCATTTTTGTGTTTTCAGTGAGGTGTGCAACCCGTTTAATTAGACTAAAATAGAACGCAGAACTACTGTAATTGCTGTAAACAACAAAATGCGTAGCTGTTTGCGGGTATGGAACTATTTTCGATGTTAATAAATACAATTATATGTTGTAAACTTGCACCTGACAGTGACTCCTCGTGTAATTATCCTTCAAATATTGCTTGTAACCTGATAACGTTTTTTTTCATACTTCTATAGAGGAGACTTGATCCCTTGGGAGACTTGATCCCTAGGTCTAAAACCAGAGAAAAAATGCAATTAAGTCTCTGAAACTGGCAACACTAATAAAGTGATTCCTTATCAACAGATCTGACAACAGAATTTCATTCAGCCATTTTTATTTTTGTTGTAAGAAAGGAATCTCCGATTTCTTATAGTCAAACTTCTTTTGGAGTAGGTAGTTTATGTTTCTTATTTTTTGATAAATATAACTAAATTACTTAAGTTTATTGATATAATATACTAACATTCCTTACTGCTTAAATGTTATTTAAATCCAATACAGTTTCTTTATTTTTGATTTAACAATTCTTTTTCCAACACATGCACATTAGGGACACATGATCCCCATTGTATGGGGAGACTTGATCCTGGGATCAAGTGTCCCCAAAGTTAAGTTAAATTAATATTAACAATTTTATTACCCCCTACTGGCCATTGTGATTTTCAAGTCACATTTAGATAATATGAATATTAGTTAGAATATGGTTATCTTGATTTTGGATGGTTGACAAAGGTAGAAAGTTAATACGTGGCTGCACATGATGGTTAGCAAGAACATGGTGACGGTTTCACGGAAAGAGAAAATTAGTCACATTCCGTAGGAAAAATTGAAAAGAAGATTACATCATCTGAATGCGAAATAAATTTTCTAAGAAAAAGAGGACTTCATTCCAACCAATTTATTTATCCAAAAAATGTTGACATTAGTGTTGTGGACAATGACGACATTGTCAAAAAACTACCTAAACCAGCCATGCTTGGTGGAACTCTTCAAACTGCAATAATTTTAACATTTATTTTTGATTTTTCAAGATTTGAAAATGTTATTTGATCATTAATTTCAGCGATAACAATCATTCTTATGGGAAACAGTGATTTTCAATAATGTAGAATTTTCTAAATGTGTTTTTCTCCTTTTTTTACATGTTAGTCAACAATAAATTTGATTTCGACTACTTAATTTGAATCATTTCAATTCATCTGCAATTGGGGAGACTTGAACCTTTTTCTAATTGTTTGGGAAACAATTTATCTTCATTTTAAAAATGGTTTTTCAAAAATAAAAAAATACTACAACAAAAAAGACCTTTAATAATGCCTTTAATAATGACTGAAAACATTTTTTTTAAATTTTGTTTTTCCAAAATAAAAATTAAAAACTGAAAAAGGGATCAAGTCTCCCAAATCTCCCCTAGTGACAGAACGGTATTCGGTATACTGGTCATTCAAAGTTACGTCTTTTTAAGATAGTATCTTCACAGCCTTCAAAATTCTTGATACAAGAATGCATAAACGTGTTCATGCATTTAAAAATTACAAAAACAACGCAGTAATAAACTTTTTTAATAATTTGTCTACGTTAGCTTTACGAAATCTGATATTATCATAAATTTATAAAACTTTATTTAATATGTAACTGAAAAATGTCTGAAATACTGAGAAACAACTTTTAAAAAATTAAAAATAATATTAAGGCTAATTAAATATTTCGGATAAAACTCAGCATAAGTGAAGCTTTGCAAATTATTTTTTCTTTGTCACTTTCACCCAACTAATCACCAGAAAATGCACATCGAATTAAAAAGTCTGGACTAGAGTAATTTTACTCCCCCGTCTTGAATAACGTAATTATCTCTTCGTAGCAAGAGTTTGTTTAGAATTACGGAAAACTTTTTTTTTAGTTCAAAAGGGTTCATTTGAATATTTTAATGGAAACACTACCAGAGCTGGACAGCCCATTTCAGATTCATGATAACTATTCCTTAATCTAGAAATCGAATCATTTTGTAATGGAATGAAGGTACGCCGTCAACTACCAAAGAAACAGCTGCATTTGTAGTTGATGAAGTCATTCCATCTTATTCAGTGTCTCTCGAATCTGCACATCCTTACTTAAGAGTCCAATTTCGGGATGTTGTTTCACTGGGCAAAGGCGTACAGAGTCGAATTGTTACAGATGTCCCGAAAAAGAATGAGAAATAAAAACAAACAAACATCCTAAAGAATACAAAGAAATTGTAGGAAAAGAAACTAAATTCCTCTAAGTTAGTATCTGAAAAAAGATAGTCGACAATAAAAGAGATGAAAGCAATAATATGTCTTCGCATGCTTCCTTTGATGACGATTCTCTCGAGTGAATAGCAAGATAAATGACATCACTTTTGTAAAATTTGTCGAGAAAAATCTCCAAAATTTATTGTTGGCATTGTCACCGAAGTTAACATTCAGGATTGAGATGTTAATGCGAACTCCTTTCAAGAAAGGAAACTGTCAACGTGGAATTTATCAATCTGATAGAATGGAGTGGATTTTAGCCATACTGAAATTATCGTGACAGTCATAGAGTACATTTTTGCAAGTAGTGATGAAGGGTTCAGAAGCCGTATTCATTTTTTAAGTCTGTGTGGATGACATAAACACATGAATGGTTATTTGATCGAAGTTTAGTTGTAGTCAATGAAGGTTGAAAAGTCCTTTCAAACCCTGGATCCGGTTACTTACTCCGGTTACAAATTCATGTCTGGAAAGTAACTTCACAAACGTAAAAATTCTACTGTAGAATATCCCAAATTCTAAAACTCGCGCAATATAAAATTGAAGTAGAGAAGAGTTTCACAGTACTTTCTTCCTGAAGATCCTAAAATATTGAAAAGTAAAAAGTATTAAGATAATAATTTCAAATTTGAAACATTTAAAAAAAATACTGAGTAACTATTTGAAATTGAATTTCTTTTCGTATTCCATTAATTATTGTTTCATTTTCTTTCACCAATTTGTAAAACATTAAGAAGCCTAGTTCAATCGCAATTAGGAAAAACTTATGAAAATTATAATTCACTTTGTTACTGAACATAATTGCTAGCGGATATGAAACATATATCATAAATATAAACATGATGGTAGTATTCAAATATAATATTATGGTAATACGTCAATGTAAACATCATAGTTTTATATACTTTAAGCTTAATTAATAGAGTGAACATAAGAATTTACGCATGAATGTTTATGGTTGGAATTAAAAGAAAAGTTTTAGTTAATTCCGATTCATTTTCTTGAATTTCTCTTACATTTTAAGTAAATGCATACGAGAGGATTTTAAATGAACCAAAAACGTTCAACCAGATGAATTTCCAACCTTCGAATTTACGGCAGGTTCCACTTATTCAGGTAACTCTTATGCGAATGAAATATTCCAGAACCGAATTCACTTTTATAAGATCAATGTTAAATTTTGTCTACTAACAATAATAATCGTAACTGTAATTTCCTGCGTAATGAAGGCAGCTCTGAACTGGTTGTTGAATTTTGGTTGAATTTTCTCATAAGCGTTAACGTTGCAGATTCAAATCTATACACGCCAAGTGCATATTTAACCTAATCTTGGATGAAACGTCCTGGGGTTGGTATGGTAGAAAAATTCAAAGAATAGGAGGCTACCGATAAATCGTTCTCGTTATACAAGAACGGTTGAAAGGTCCATTCCGAACAAGTCTCGAGAAAACTTAGTAACGGGATGATTCGTGTTTATACGACGTCTTTTAA
Source organism: Araneus ventricosus (assembly GCA_013235015.1). Classification (NCBI taxonomy): domain Eukaryota; kingdom Metazoa; phylum Arthropoda; class Arachnida; order Araneae; family Araneidae; genus Araneus; species Araneus ventricosus. The sequence continues at coordinate 4,285,946 of BGPR01000001.1, forward strand.
CTCTATCGATACAGGAACGTCGCAAACGTCTCTTCAAGCAAAAGACGATGACCGTCCGAAACGTCCGAATTTCACTGCGAGATTTCCACCCCCTTTCGTTAAGTGTGATTGATTTCTCACCCACGAAGCGCGGTTTCTTCTTTAGAGTGGCTCGCCCAGATGGGTTGGGGGAAAAGGGGGATTTTCTTAGAATTCGGACAGTGCAAGCTGTCATTGTGGTTTTTGAGGGGGGAGGTGAATTTCCCTTATCTTTGAAAGAGGAACTCGGGCGTTCCCGTATTTTTAGGTCCCTCTATTTCAATGATCTTAGGAATCAGAGGGTTAAAGACAGATTTCGTGTATGGTACTGACCTAAACGGTATACAAATTATTAATAAAATAAAATTCTTCAGAAGATTTGCAATATGAATGAGCAAATCAATCTTTATAAAATGCAAAACAAGAATATTTTTAATTATTAAAATTACATTTACTATTTCTTTCTTTTACAGTACTGAATTTGAAGCGTAAGAATTGGCTTATCCCTATTAGAATAATTTTTTCAGTTATCCAACCCTGAATTATAATCGTGAGTGGCATATTAAAATGGAAATGCTTAATTTAAAATGTATGATACACGTTTTTTAAAATTTGAACTGATACTTATACCACGTATTCTTTTCTTGAGTGTTAAGTTATCCGATAGTACAAATATAGGTTCTCTGAAGTATGTATATCTCATTTTTAATATGAAAAAAAGTAGGAAAATACTACGATTTTTTATTTCGAAGTTCGTATCAATGTGACGAGTATTTTTTCAGTCTTGTAAAGCCAATAAGCTGACTTCTTATAATTTATTTAAATGTACATAGGCCTTGATTAGTTAAATGTTCTAAGTTAAACGGTAATAAATTTCTATTTATTAGAAATTTTCAAACAGAAACTGTGTGAGTGAAATGTAAAGTATACATGCTATAATTCAATATTATTAAGTTATTATAAATATCTTCGATATTAAATTAAAAAGGATAGAAGCAACAACATCGACGAACCTTTTAGAGTGCAGTTCATAGTTCGCAAGAAAAAGCTTTTAATGAGATCCAAAACTTTCAGTGTGACATTTAATACTCCATTTCTTTTAAATTAATAATAAAAAACATGATAATGCTTATAATTACGATATTGAATCATATTTCTGATACCGATATCTAGATAATAATGAATGGTTATTCGTACAGTAATTCCAAAAAATTGCGGCATTTCTAATCTAAATGTTTGAATTAGTTATAGCACTTTCCTTTTAGCAGTGCCGATATATACCCGGGTAGCACAAAACGTTGCACGATATTGTACAATATTGTTCGATATTATATAATATTATATGGTATTGTACAATATTATACAATATTGCGAATATTTTTCAATATCGTACAATATTGTACAATATCTTTGTGCTGCTGGGGTATCTGGAGATTAAGAAAGTTCTAGAATTCCGCTTAAACCACATGACATTACGCTTAAATCTGAATTCAAGAAATAAGAAATGTATTCATATCGTACACTTGCTTAATTTCTCTAAGAAAACTGCCTTAATCGGTTTCATTAATGTATTTTAATCTGATTTATGTATCTACACTTCTCGACGATTATGTTTATGGCGCATTTATACTCAGATAATGGAAAGAAACTTCTTGTCAAAATTACAAAAAAGAAATTGCCGTAGAATTCATAATAAATTAATCTTTCTTTCATTTAATCACAGTTTTTTAAGAAATCGCAGCTGGAAAAGCGAATATGTTTATAAATTCCCTCTTTCTATATAGCGTAGACCGGGGCTAGTTGGCCATAGGGTCACGTTGGCCCAGTCGCAATATTTTTAAAACTTTCCGACATTTAACGCTGTCAGTCCAGACAAGTGTGTGTTATCCCGTCTTCCTTCTTCCACATCAGCGTCATTAAAGAAGCAGCGTTCATTAAAGAACCAGCTAGAATTTTCTAATTTCTACTAAGCTGAGTAAAGTTCCTCACTTATAAATAAAGTTTGTTTCTTTGCTTATAAATTACAATTTTCATTTTTACAAATAATACTCAGAAAGACAATTCTTCATTGTTACTTTAGGGCTTGTTTGTTTATCGAAATGCTTTCGGGAAAAATCCATATACTCATGAGAAACAAAAATGGAAATATAAGGCTAGTTGGGCCATTTCGCATGGGACACGTTGGCCCGGCCGGCCAACATGCCCAGTGGCGTTGCTACAGAAGGTTTTTCAGGATGTGTGTCATAGAATTATATCTGAATATTGGAATTGCATCAGATTTATTACGCAAGATGCTTGCTATGAAAAACCATGCGGACTCAATTTTGATTATAATTACTCATTAGGGGCGCTGCTATACAATACTATTTGACGGTGACCGTAAAAGCTGTATCTCAGTTTCTATTGAATAGAAATACATCAAATTTGTATGTAATGCACATAATGTGGATAATAAGACAACTACGTTACTTTAATTAATGCAATATAATAATATAGAAGAATGTTTTGTGATAGTCGCTTCATATTAGTAGTGGGTCAACTTACCCGTAGTCGGGACAGGTTGGCCCAAGCGACTTGGTGTCAGTTGAAGTTTTAAATTAATACTGATAGTTAATATATTCAAATTTTACTATGGCGAATTCTTTCTGATGGTACACTAATAAGTGTCAACTTAAAAATTTTGTCAAAATTCTTAGAAGAAAAAAACGGCCATCTACCCTATCTCTTTTATGAATCGTAACTGATGAAAATTATTTGTTTTAAGGGATCGAGGAGACATACTGGTGAGATAACTAAAAATGATTAATATTTAGAATAATTTTCATTACTTCCTTAAGCTGTAAACATTCAGCTTCGTTAATTCCATTGACAATATCCAAAAGGCAAGATTATTCCATTTTATTCACCAAAAATCAGAATACTATTTAAATGCCGATTAATAGTTATATCTAAAGCTTCAGATAGTACAGAAATTATTTTTTTCTTTTCGTATTTTTCATTCATGATTATACAGCGTGTTATGGCGAACAGTTTCTCCCTTTAAGAAACACCAGTGACGAATTATCGTACAGGAGCATCTTTTTTGCCATTTGACAATATCCAAAAAGCAAGATTATTCCATTTTATTCAACAAATATCAGAATACTATTTAAATGTCGACTAATAGTTATATCTAAAGCTTCAGATAATACAGAAATTATTTTTTTCTTTTCGTATTTTTCATTCATGATTATACAGCGTGTTATGGCGAACAGTTTCTCTCTTTAAGAAACACCAGTGACAAATTATCGTACAGGAGCATCTTTTTTGCCATTTTACATCGGAAAAGGTATTGTAACAACTTTTTTTAAGGAATATTTTTATAGCTATTAAAATTTTAAGAATTATGGTTAACTTTTTTTAAAAGTATTTAAACTGATGATGCATGCAATTTTTCCCCACGGAATGTTTGATAGTGGAACTCTATAAACGAATCATTACTGATAGAATAAAAGATATACACAATTTATAATTATACTTTATTTCGTTTTGTGAGACTTTCCAGAAATTTTTGTGTTGTCCTTTTCTTCAAATATTTCTTCCTTAATCAAATTTGTTTTCTGAATTTCAAATAAAAAAAATCAAATTACTAAATATAATTCTTCAGTAATCATCTTTCGGTTAACACCTTGGTATTCCAATGCATATATTTTGAAATAGAATGAATAATTCAGATTTTTTCACAGCAATAAATTAAAAAATAATCTTATAGTGGCACATAATTAACGGACGAATAAAGAAAATAAACTCTGATAAATCAAAACCAAAACTAGCCGCTTTCTCTTCGGTATAACCTTGTCCTTCTTTACAGCCAGCTTGTCCATATTCCTTTACTAAATCCACTCGATGTTTTTCATTGCTCTCTCGGAATACAAGAATTAATAAACATAAAAAAATCACCCGCTTACCTCTCTGCACAGTAGAATCGCCCTTTTCTCCCGGCATGCAGTGCGCGGATCGGCGAAACTGTTGGCTGATTCCGAAGTCGAATCACAACAGTCGCGGATTCTATAGGTGCTGTCGTGTGCTCCTCGACTCTACTGCTGGCAGTTCTTCAGGTTGACCGGCAACTTGACTTGTATTGGCGGTTTTTTTTTAAATTTATTTTTTAAACCCATTTTTTGAGATTGGGTCAGACTGGACTTTGCGATTTTTTACCAAACTAATCTCTCCTTAGTCATTTGGCATTTTTTAACAGCTGATTTCGATATGAAACTGTATTGAAATCGTCGTTTCCGAGCGATCGTCGGTACAGACGAGGAATACCCTTTTCGTCAGGTGAGTACATCCATTCACGTGATGTGATTTGGGGTCAGTAGACTCGAATATAGTAATTATTATTCTCCTAGCCATCACTTCAGGTGGTTTTTCTCAACTGCTCCTTGTGGGTCACTGGTTGGAGTTTCACTCTCGGATGCACTGTTTACGGTTATTTCTCTCTCGCATTTTCGGACTCATGCGAATGGATTCGCTTTAAATTTTTACTAATTAGAATTTATTATTTTAACCAGTGCAATATTTACCCATCGAGTGATATTTATAACAATGAGATTTTACATTTGCAGTTCTAAATAAATGTCCAAGAGCATTTTCTATGAGAACATGATTGCATTTTCTTATAATTAATTGCATTAAGTTTGAGCTAATTGTTTGCTTTAGGTTGTATTAAGATATATGTCATAATTTCTACCGGTATTTATTGGAATGAGAAATGCGATTTTTATGAGATAACTACAGTGATTTATTATTGGATTATGAATATGATGCAATATGAGATTGATTCTGAAATTCATTTAATTTTCAATCGGGATATTATATGAATTTTATTTTTGAATAATATTAATCTATGCATATAGAAGCATAAAACAAAAAATAAAATTTATTAGTTATATAAATATTTAATCATATAAAATTTATTTGAAAATAGACCTTTTTAGCATAGCTCTTTATCGTTTGTTATTTAGTTTTTAAAGGCTTGCAAACTATCGGAATCCCAGGAAATACTTATTCATTAAGTTAACGAAACAAAATTGGATTGAAACAATCTGGATTGTACTGCAATACAAAATAGTTAAATTTATTTAAGTAAAAATAATGAATTAAGTTATTATAATTAAATGTTTGCGTTTAAAATACACGTTTTAGTATCAAAGGCGAAATATCCATGTCTACATTTAAAATTTTCTCAAAAGCTCGTTCTCTTAATTTTTATTATTTAAGTACGGATACATGAAACCTTAACGAAAAAAGCCTATAGCCATTTATATTGTTTATTATTAAAGTATTTTGAACATTTTTTAAAGTTTTATTCCAAAGACGTTAAGAAAATCTTTGAAGTAGTAAATGAATCATTAGTTTCGAGTTAGTTCAATAAAAACTCTCTTAAGGATTCATAATAATATTATTCCTTAAAAGAAATATTCCCGTTATGGATACACAAAGTGAAATTCTGTGGATAGTCATGCAAAATTTCGTAACGTCAAGTCCCTAAATAATGATGTGTTCGATCTTTAAAGTCGAGAACTGCTTCGATGAGAATAAAACGAATCCGAAAGGTAAAAGTAGAATTCCATCCGCTATGAGTAAGCTAATATTTCATTCGAAAATAAGTATGAATAACTGATAAATGCGCCATTGACTTTATTGCATGCACTCATGTGTTGTAGCCATACCATGAATCACGGGAATCCAAAACCTGTCCAGTAGACTCAAATATGAGATGCGGTTTGAACCTGATTTGCGAGTTCTTTTTTTTTAATCATCCATTGTGTTGAGAAACCAACGTATCTCGGTAATAAAACTTTGTGCATTTTGTTCTTTGTTTTCTGTTTTAATTTTATGCAAAAGATTTTCCTTTAAACTAGGCAATGCATTTTAATATGCAGTTGCAAAATGGTTTCTCAAAACATATTGCTGTTTTTCAGCATAATCTAACAGGAAACTGTCACTTTCATATTGTCTTTTAAGATAGCGGTTATATCCGTGAAGAATTAAGATTAAAAGGAAGTTCTAGAATCACGTTAATAATTTTTTGTAGCGGATGAATTATTATTCTCATTTATATATTTGTAATGATTGCCGATCTTTTTCTTTAATTTTCAAACAATTCTAAAATGAAAATTCGCAACGTATTGTAAAAAAAATATGAAAATTTGTCTTAATGAAGTTTATTATATCTTTTTTACTGATCTATCTAATTATGAATTAAAATGCTTGAAAGAGTAATTAATATTATATTCAAATGGACAATTTCCGTTTTATGTTATATGAAAATGTGAAATGAAATTGATAAGTTCGTTGCGACGCTTTTCCAAGTTTAACCCATTTTATTAAAGAGGGAAAAATTCTTTGTTTTATATTAAAGTTTATGATAGAATCCTATTTTCATTACTTGCTTTATCCGTGCTGTAATGTCTTTAGAGAAATTTGTCGAGGAATAGTCAATAAATAAGCACATATATACGAATAAATAATGTAAATAATAAAACAGTCCTTCGTTTTTTTTGGAAAAATGTTCAGTTTTCTTAACCGCTTTATGTTGAAATTATAATCTTTAATGGAATATTTGATTTAGTCCTTTTTTCTTTTCGTTATCTGTATGTTTATATTCGGTATATTATCGAGAATGTACGATACTTTTACTTCTTCAAAAATTGCCATTTATAAACGACATACTATATTTTGAATGGAATCTCTTGCGAATCTTTATCGAGTATTGAAACAATCACTTTGAATTGTGGAATGCAGTAATAACGCGGTAAGAAACGACATTACGATTAGTAATTTGCAAACAGAACGCTACATAACGCTCATTTCATGACATTACTCGTTTCGTAGGACGTCTCAATGAAAATTAATGTATGCTTTTTGTATGTCCCCCAATTTAGTTTCATGTTTCTGATATGAATTTTGTTCCTTCAAAAACGTATATTCACTATAGTTGTGTGTTGAAAATCCGTACGTCAGGAACCATAAAAGCCATATGGACATCTATATAATTTTTTAGTAAAAAAGATACATTTGCATTAACATATTGCAATAAAATATACTGGTGTATTGCATTTTCTCATTATTTAAATGATTTTTATTACTACATGCTTTTTGTTTTAAAAAAAAGGCTCCTTAAACTTTTCTAATCTCTACCTCTATTCGTATGAGAAAAAAAGTGCTGATCCACTGTCGTCGGAAAAATTTTGCCATGACCCTAAAGTTTGAAAATAAGTAAGTAAATGAAAAATCAATCAGGTGATAACATTTAATTAAAAATAGCTATTTAATAAACTTTGATTAAATCTTTTATATGAAGATGATTTCCTTAGTTAAAAGAGTTTCCGAGACCCAAACATTTCCCTAAGTCATCCATCCCACTTGGGATGGCAATCCTCAGTTTTAAAAGTGCTTTCGTAAAATACAACAATCCAATTATAATTTACAGGTTCTCGTGAAATTAATTTTAACATTTTTTAAAATTTATTCAACTGAAGATTTCGGATATAAAGTGAGTATCGAAGAATCGGTCATACATATTTTTGACACTCTTAAATTAATTTTGCGCTAAGCTACACATTATGCCGCCTATCTCCATTTAAAGCACCTGTTTTAACAGTGCTTTAGAAAAAAAATTTGGAGATTCAAGCCTATCAAACTGTTTCGTCATTTTTATGAATTTTGCGAAATTTAGTTTGAAATGAGGTCAGACGGCTGCTTCAGATATCTTTCCCCGATATCTTGTGAAGTCTAGTGGGGATCAAAAATTTTTTTTCTGCTTTTTAATTGCTCGGTGCGCTGACAGATACGGTAGGCATTCATGCTTGGTAAATCGGTGTCATACCAGATTCCTCGTTTAACCTTCGTTTAATCGAGTTTGACGCCCAAATGACGGAAAAGATTTTGAGCAAATAGCTTCGTTTTTCCTCAGAAACTGGGCGCCGGATGGGATAATATTTATTTGTTCCTTTTTCCTCTTTTCGACACTGATTGTTTATTTGCCACTCGTTGTGGATACTTCTAAACCTGAGAAGGGTGTGGAGTCAGTTGATAGGTTACTGACTTTAGAAAATAAGTGCAACCGTTTCGGTCACCTGCAGAGTCAGTTTGAATTTCTTGTCAAATGAATGTTGCAGTTGGTACTGTTGCTTGACCTATGTTAAAAGCTGTACAGTGACGTTTTAATTGTCTGCTCCAATCTTATTCGATAAATACACTTTTTCTTTAACCTACTTGCGTTATTTCAACCTAATTGCCCTATATTCGTAACTAAATCATTTTGTGATGAATAGGACTAGTTTTTTTCATGCTTCTCAACATATTCAAGGCATTAAAAGTATGCTACAATTGAATTCATGAAATTGAAAGCTGGTGTTTGATGCAAGAATGGTCTTTTGAATGAGAAAACAAATTATGTATATCTGTATTTTTTGACATAAATATGCAAATATGGGCTATTTCGTAAAATTCTCTGGGTCGTTTTGTGTGTTCGCAGTGTGATGGCCTTAGTGATCTAAGAAGAAAATTCTTAATTTTATTGAAAAATACCCGTCAAATTAATTCTTGCTTATTTATTATTATCACATAATTTGGTGTAAAATAATTTTAACTGATTTGCATAAGAAAAACTTTCACTTTGTGCGCTGTTTGTATTTTGATGTAAAACAGCTATTTCAAATCCATATTAAAACAAGAAAGCGATTTCAAGAAGACATTTCTGTTATCAATTTGAATGTTTATTATCACCATAAGCATTGTAGAAATAGGGTTGCAATCGCTTTATCGTTCGAAGAAATTAGAGTAGAATTCGAATATATATATGGAAACCGGGATACAGAAAAAATGCTTATGTGACTGAACATTGATTCATAGGAATAATTCTTTTTTGAGATATAATTCTGAAGATTTGGATTTTATTTACATACAGTTTCCAATGATAATCTTGCCAAAGATGATCACGTGTAATTGCACACTCTTGTGGTTGCGCACAAAATTAGCGCATTCTTTATCCTTATTTATTCTTAATAAATAAATAGTAAAAAATTAAAAGGTGTTGAATACTGAAACTTTTATTGTGATTTCCTACTAGCACAAGATGCTCTACAATATTCACACGATATCTTTATGAGGTTGTGCAGCAATCAGAATATCTTAGCAACATCGTGGAGATATGGAATAATATCTTGTCCTAATAGTGTTATGTGAGAAAGATTAAAGAAACTATTTCATCAGTTTAATTTCGTTATAAAATTTGTGGGTCCAACCTACCCTCCAGTTCGAGACACCAGTGTTTATCGTGATTTTGGGCCGTGATTCTTGGTGTTCCATTATTGGAGATGGCGCGAGAAGGAACTACTGTGAACTATTTGTTAGTTTACTGAACTCTCACTAGACGGAACTATGACATACTGAAAGCTTTATTGACACTGATTTAGCTGATCATGAATGCTATGTTAGTATAATTAACATGAGTATTGGTAATTCAGATAGGCATGGAATTTTTATTGTCAGAGAGAAAATTCATGTTTAGTATAACTTAAATTGAAGCAAATGCATTAGTTTCGAAAATTCAATAACTAGGCTGTTCTACTGCCTTATATGCAATAAATTTAACCTCTAAATTGAATACTATTGTCTTAATATGACTGCGTTTGGATGTTTTATTACTGCACAGCCACATGAGGCATACCTAGTAAATTAAAATATTTGAAATAAGAAAACATTTATTTTAATTCTTTCTTCATTTTCTTAATTCATTTCACAGTTTTCCGTGAATTGCTAACCCCTTTTTGCTTAATCCCTTAATTGATTTTGCGTAATGCATTTTTCCGGTCTGCTACATTAAGGTAATTTTATTATTTGCCATCCAAAATGGACGAATGAGTTAGCACTTTGAGGTTTGTTAAAAAATACAACACTGGGAATCTTCAGAAGTTTGAGATAAAAAATTATGTATTCACTACTCATCTTCTTGATTTTAATCAATTCCATTACATAAATGTATTCTGTTTGAAAAATCTACTTTTAGTACTGAATTTAATTATTACTACTGTATAACCAGGATTTTCAGTAATGATAACTATCTTTCACTCTTGGAATATGAAACTGTTATCACACATTCTCATTTTCAAGTTTCCTAAAATGAAAGTTGAAAAAGAATGAACTAATTTTTTTTATTTCGTTCACCAGTGAAATATTGCTATGATTGAATTAAAATGGTCAGATTTCTAAATGTTTAGTTTTTCTTAAACTTATTTCTCTAAATATATTCTGTTTGAAAGATTTTCAGTTACTGAATTAAGTCAAAGTTTGTCGTAGTAATGAAAATTCTTCGGAAACGACGCAATACAAAATTGCTATTTGTTGCAATTTCGATCTTGACTTGCATAAACTTGGGTTTTTTACACTGCGACACACCCCTGACTCTAGAGATAAGGGATATTATTCCGATCAGTTAAAATCAATGCTGGCGAATTAGTTTTAATGCAAAAAATCGATATTTAGTTCCATGTGACATGGTGTCTTGTGTTTTTTCCTTATATGCTTAATTTAAAAAATGATTTTAGTTTGAGAAGTATTCTAACTTTAAAGCAGAAACAGAAAGCTTTAATTTTTCATTCAACTCAGCATTGAATAACAATGTAACCAGGATTTTCGATTTATTGAAATTCGAATATTTCCAGTTTTTGAACTTTCTTCCGCAGAATTAATCCTGAAGAATTACTCCGGACAAAGCTGTCTGTACAATACCACATTAAATTAAGATTGCGGCCTGGATAGAGTTCGAAATAATGACTCTCACAAACATCTTCCACTACCGAGAAATATTCTTTCTAGAATTAAGAAACAATCCTAAGAATTATTTTGAAAACACATCGCTAAGTAGGCAATACAGCGACGAATTTGCTGCTCGGGTATTAATTGGAAACTGTGCGTGAATTCGGGTGAGCTTTGCTTCAGCTGACTCATATCTTCTTCTATTGTCCACCTACAAAGTAATTGCAGCTGCCTGATTACTATCGTTAAGTAAACTGCCTGTGCTTCGCAATGAAGCTGAACGCAGCTAGAGTTCGTGGTGATCTTTCTTGTTAGTTTTTGAACACTGTCATGACCTTCAGTAATTACAAGTATTCTCTCGTTAATCGAATCTAAAAGCAAGACGGTTTTAGAGTGCTTCTTGTCAAGAAACTAATCTGAAAGGACAAAGTACCATTTTTGCATTTTAATTTTTTTTGTAATTTAAAGAGATGTCTGTAATGAGATGTTCCTTGAGATACTGTTGTTTAAAACCTAGAAGGAACGAGAAATATTAATGTCTGTTGGAGGTTTAGTACTCATATTTTTAACTGCTTGCCACTTCAGTAAGTCATGAGCTTTGCTTTTCCTGCGTAATAACGGGTAGGAAACAGGCAAGGGGTTAGTAACTGGCTTTTTTTCAATATGCAGTATTATATTTTCTTTATATCATTCTCTTGTTCGTAAGATTTTAAAATAGTTTTTAATTTGGCTTTATCTACAATCATGATACCTATAACAATATAAAAGCAGTTGTTGGTGAAGAACGTGAATGTGTCGAAAATATTGGTATTAAAAATTAAAATCTTCCCATTCCGAGAGATGAAGTTAAATATAAAATGGAATGCAATGATAGAAAATAAAAGAAGCGTAAAACTTATTTTAATTTTTTAAATTTATGGTCCTGTTTTCGGCTTAGGTTGTTGAGAGTCACTCTAGTACCTGAGGTCGGTCGTTTAACTGACAAATACCTGAGTCCATAACAAAATGAATTAACTTGAATATGTTTTAACCATATATTTGGTGCAGTTAGACCAAATATTGTCCTTGCACCACTAAAATTAGTTAACTGACCAACCAACCATAGAAAAATGATAGTTTTCGGGCAGAAGAGCGTTAAATTTTTTTAAAGAAGATTTTAGTTAAGGTTTAATTTTATTTATTTTAACAGAAATAATTTAGCATTCTTTGTACAGTAAATAATTGTTGCAAATTTGAATGCTTTCTACTATTAAATTCAAAATATTATAGCTATCGTTTTAATACATTTAATTTTAGAGCTATAATTTATCAAAATCAATAATTTCTATCAAATTATGAAATGGACAATCGAAGCTCCAAATCTTAGAAAAAATTGTAAAACATTTCTATTGAGATTTCTCTTATATTTTGTTAACTTGCATTCAGCTGGAATTTTATTAGGAGACAAAAGCATGCCTATAATCGCCAAATGGTCATTAAGTGCACCTCTACTGAGAGTGTTAAAAACTAAAATACACCCACAAAAAGAACGAAGGATGGCACGTGTTATCATAATTCTCAATTGCTGCAAAGTAACATGCAAAAGAATCGTTTATTCCGTCTCACATATACTCTCACAAGACTGTGCACACACGTGTTCAGTATAGTAGAACTGCAAACGAAACCAAGGAAGAGAAAACAAAAGGTTGCATTTGTACGAGCTCATTAGACAGAATTCACGCTAAACGTGATTGGAATTAATCCCGTGCTCCATGCTGGCGCATATCTTTAATGTAGATGTCGTTTTTGTAAACGAAGTGTATATTTGCTTATAATTTTCCAACGAACTGTGTACTTCTTATATAAACATATATTTCGGCTTAGAACCTGCAGGATATTTTCTCCATCTTTTCAGCTATAGGTATAAGCTCATTAGACGAGATTCACGGTGCATGTACGTGACAAGAATAGACTTAATGAACACATATTACGAAATCGTAAATAATCAATGCCGATATTCTGGTTTGAGTTGTTAGCTCTCCGGCGCCTTTTTGCATCATCAGTGCTAAATTAGACAGTTTGCAGCAGTCCTTCAGGAAAAGTGATGTTAATGCTTCTGTATTTCTCACGGTCAGGAATTATGTGCCAATTTAGAAGATGATAAATTACTTCAGTGGAAATGTAATTGTCGAACGTTGGGATTTTTTTTTTTTTTTTGCTTTTTAGGAAAAGTATTTAAAAGTGGTTTACTCGCCTGTGATAATCAGCATCAGTGCTTTTGTAGGTTGTTATTATGTATAGCAATCATATGACGGATAAGTTAAACTTCCACTATTTGACTTTAGAGGGCTCACAAACATTTCTAGTATAATTTTAATTGAATAATCATTTTAGTATGGAATTTGGTGGAAAGTTTCATGAATGTTAATTACTCATCATGAGTCAAATGGAATTTATTTTTAAAATTTAATTTTTTAAGCTTATGCGTAAAAGTAATGAGTTACTAAAATGATAGGCTTTACTTTTCACTATGTCTTATGAAGATACAATATTTTATGGAAAAGTTTGAAACTGAATTTTTTTTTGTATATTAAAAGGAATGACGCATCATGAAATTAGTGTTTCATAATATTAAAATTCCTAAACTGTAACTCGAATAATTTTTAAACATGAATTTAGTAACTTGACATATGTATACTTCCTAAATGCACCGCTTTTCAGAACTACAGGATTGTGCGAAGGAAAATTCATCAGTTTTCTTTTGCAATGTTTTAATTTGAAAATAACAATAGAACTGAGAACTTTTCCTATCTTCACAGCGCTTATTTTACTTCCTACTCTTTAACAAGTAATATAAAAAATTTTTTAAGTCAATTCCTACTTAAGTCAACAAAGAAAAATTTAAAAAAAAATGAAAAAAAATATGAAAAAACTGTATTAACATCAAGTGTCATCCACTACAAGTTTTAAAAAATGTATTTGAACTTGAGTGGATGAATAAAAAGTATTTTATTAACGATTGAAAATTTGAACAAGATACATAAATATATATAGGGAGAGTGTGAACTAATAGTAGGAATTGAAAAATTATTCCGTATTTACTTATTTTGCTGATTTTGATAACATCTATCAAATATTTAAAATTCTGCAATAGGTTTAAATTGGGTTGTATTAGATTTTGTATGACTGATGAGTTACAGAATTTTTTGAACATGCACGAATTTTGGTCAATTAAGAGAAAAATATTTAGCATTTTTAAATGTATCACTAATTTTTTTCTACCATTAATTTTTTCTTTGGGCCATGTTTGAGACTTGTAATTAACAGGCCTGTAACAAATTTCAGCTCCCTGGGCTAAAGAAATTTTTCGCTCCATCAGAAGCTTAAATGTGCCAATAGACCAACGAAAGTACCTACCTAATAAAAAAAAGTCGCCTATTCTCATTGGAGATGTTGACCACTATGTGTTTAGGTACCAATACACCAAAGATTTCCATCTGAAGGAACCAATAACGGCCCATCGGCAGGCGTGGTTCAAAAATTTGCACGAAAACAGGGAGTTCTTTGGAAATTGAGAAAAATTTGTGAAATTAGCAGACATTTGTGCGACCAGTTAATCAGGGGCTGAGACATTGGGCCTCTATTTTCTTGGTTAGGTCAAGCTTTTTTTTCTAGCTTATTTTATATTTTCTTTCTGCCAAAAAAATGGAATTCGTATGGGTGACAAATTATGCTTGTTTTTCTCCTGCCTCATAAGCCCAGCGTCCTCATTGCTAAGTAATATATTTTCCTTACCTTATATTCTTTATTTTTCCCCAGCCACACAGTATTGTGATTTTTCTTTATTTTGGGTGGGTTCACATTGTAAATTCATATTTTGTAATAATGTAATTGTGGAAGATTATTATAAGATGTATTTAAATTCCACCCCTGTTTTTGGGTGTAGTATGTGCAATAGTTTAGTGTATTGTTGTGTAAGTTATTGTATAATGTGGGCTAATATTTTTATGTTTCCTGAATCTACGCAGCTCTTCTTGTCCCTGGAGACTGGGGAGGGGGGTGCTGTTCCCCTTCGTACTAACGGCAATCTCTCCCTCTTTTTCTCTGTATAATTATTATTATTCCCCAACACCCCGCTAAGGTCCTTACACCCTTACGGGTAGGCCTGGTTGGTGTGGGTTTCTTTCCTGTCCTTTTCTGATTAGCGCCTTAAAATTTTGCGTAATTCTAATCAGTGCAATTTCATGATACGATTTTGCAAGCTAGCTTTTGCCACTCCATATCATATACATGATTAATTTTAACGACTGCATTATGGAGAAGTATTTTCTCTGTTCTATCCTATATATTTATTTAATAAAAATTACAATAATATGCTTAATATTTGAGTTAGTTTAATAAAACATTTATAAATCATTAGAATTTTATTTAAATTTTTAAAATTATTTATTTAATTGATACAAAATATGAATTTTAATTTATAGTATATGAAAAGTTTTTTACTTATTGAGGTACAGGTACAAACTAGGTTTTTGCGTTACTTATTTTACCGAACAAATCTCTATTATCCACAAGACTTATCCTCATCTCATTTACGTAATATCTTCGGCATTCACAGTTTGAGGGTCTGACGTGATCTTTCATGTCTTTTATTTTATCTCAGATAATTAATGATGCCATTGATTGCAGTAATATATTGAGCCGTATCACTTATGCAGTGCCGACTAGATGTCTGCGGAAGAGTTGTTTATTTGTAAATGTATTTACTAGGTTTAATTACGTACGTAATTTCTCTATTTATAAATTTTACAAAATTTTTAACAGGTACTCTGATGATCTTGATGTGTTTAATATGTCTTATGGTGTTTTTAATACTGGATATTTGCGGCTTTTGTATTCTTGAAGAGTTTTTATTTTGTGTGCTTTTTAAATTCTTGTTGTTTTTTTAGTGATTTCTGTGTCTATCTGTTGTTTTTATTACTATGTGTTTTACGGCTATTTTAGTGTTTGCTTCTGTATCATGCATTCTGTAGTGTGCATTTTCTAAATAAATAAATAAAAATATAATATATACTTTAATACAAAAATAATATATGTATATAAACCCTCTGAACCTTATTTAATACTTTTATAATTATACCTATATTTGATCGATATATTCATTTTAATTTATAAATTTTTTAAGGCTTTTATTAGTGGTAAATTCATAATTAAACTTGGTTTGATCTATAGTTTCTGATATGTCACCTTCTATAACTAAAATTCTTAAATAACGTAACTTAGCATGTCCTAATGACGATCTAAGTTAAATGATTTTAGTTAATAATTTTTTTATCCAGTTTAATGTCGAAAATGACTTCTATTACATGCATAACTTCTTCTATTAATTTTACCTTCTATGACACGGTAACTTTTAGCCTGACTGAAAATGACTTCTATTACACGCATAGTTTAGGATTTTCTCACTCATTGTCTCTCTATGAATATTTTTTGAAATGATATACATGTTTATGTAACATTACAAAATCGATGGCTGTCTAGTTATTTTTATTTTAACACATTTAAAATTATAATTAAATAACTAAAAATTATAATTAAGTAAATTTTGAGGCGATCTTGTCCAGACCTCCTAATTTATTAAATGATGTGAAGATTTTTTTACCTCAAACCTACTTTAGTCATTTTTTTAAAAAATTAGAATTTTCAAAATATGCTTAAGCATGCGATAAATAAATAAAAATAAAGCAAAAATTTCTTCTCAACGTTCAATAAGGAATCGTTATTTGCTCTTACTTTTGTATCACTTGAATTATAGGAACAATATGGAGGTTGACTGATTAGAAATCTATATAAGTGAAATAACTAGTAAATGTTTCAATTTCGATCAAGATTCAGAAAAACAGATGTAATATTTTGGGGAATTTTGAAAATTTACTTTTTTGTATATTTAGATATCAAACGCACAAAAAATAATCCGTAGTTGTGAAACTCTGTCGAATCAACGTCTATGCGATGAACATTTGCGTCTACATTTGGAAACTGTTATTTTAATTCCGCGTTATGAAATTCGTTTTTTAAATTTCATAACTCCAGTCTTTTAAACTCAATCAATGAAACAATTTGAAAATATCGGTTTTGAAGGACACATTTTTGAAATGAACAAAAGCTTGGGAATAATTTCAAAGATTAGCATTTGTTGTCCGTCTCTCTACTACTTCATTATACAGATGTTTCACATCAATTTATAAAATTCAATGTCGAAACGTGTGTATCTTTTTAAAATATAGAGAAAACAGATGTTTTTCCTGTGTAAAGGTAATCCAATTCAACAACTTTTTAAGGCAGACCTTGCAATTTTCCGTCTATGTTCATCGCTGTGTTACTCCTCTTCTTTATGGACATTTTAACTTTATGCTTAATCATATTTCTTGCGTAAGAAGTAGTAATTACAGTTTTCACATTCTTGTTCGAATGTATGACCTTTTTCCTTGTCTGTGTCTCAAATTATGCCCTTCAAGCAAGTTTGTGCTTTTTTCAGTTAGTCCATTTTCAAAGACCCTGTTTTATTTCGAAGAATAAGTAGCAAAGAATTCTCCTGTTTTTCTTTTGTCGCAATACAAATAGCTTTTAAATCTATGTACACGTGTATTACATTGACTTGTATCTAAAAACTGAACTGCAACTGCGCGAATGGAACTCTTTTTAAATAAATATTATTTGAACTTGTAAACTTTTGACCGTATATTTAAACAACTCATGAAAGAAATTGGACACGTTAAAGTTTAATTTGACAGATTTTTTATATTTTTCGATAATTTTTGAAATTTTACGCTGGAATACTTAAATAAATATTACTTTTAACTTTTGAAATAAAAATGTCAGACTGCATGGTTAATAATATAATTGTCCAAGAAATTGGAAGACTAGCTTTGTAGAGAGAGTAGATTGAAAATGTTCTCTTCGATGTTATTCTACATTATAAAGTCATGAAACGTTCATTAAGTCTCATAATTATGTTTGGATTCTAGTGTTATAGTAAGTATAGTTGCATAGTTTAGTCCATTATGAATTTTTCTGTTTTGAAATATACGATAAGCTTCATGGTGCAAGATTTATCTTGATTTTCAGTTAAAACATACTTAATTTTAATGTTTCAACGCGATGCCTGAAAGCCTTATTTGAATCTCCTCTTTTGAGGTTCTGCGTCAGACTCAAAGAATGTCGTCATTAAAGTAAGTACTCAGACAACTCTTAATGCACAAACAATGTGCGTTATCTTTTCCACATTACTGGCTTCATTTAGATTAGACCAAACCATAAGTCGGTGGATCCTCATTTCTTATATAATGTTTATATGACAACGGATATTAACCATTTATATCAGTGAAATGTAAATTAAATCAAATGAGCATAATCTTTGAATTAAAACAGGTTAGGGAGAAAAACGTCTTCTGTCAGTGTACATTTCATTGTGTACAAATTGATAGGTAATGTCGCTGTTAAACGGAGACGCTATTTCTTATTGTGATTTCGTGGCCATCGAAGAGCTCCCTTGATATTCAGTGTCTACATTAGCTATTGTTTAATTGCAGCTCATGTAATAAGGGAAGTTTGCTCCTTTCGCTTAATTGTGCGTTCACAAAGGCAGGCTATCGTATTCTTTCGGGTGGGCTTTTAATTTTGTGGTCGACTTTTCAATTATTTTTTGCTGCATAAACAATAGACCATTAACCTTCGAAGACTAAAGTTTAATTTGGAACGAATGAAAAATTGTCAAACATCGGTTTCTTTTATTTTTCGCCGTAAAATATTATGGCGGGGAAAAAAATTATCCGCTCCGTTGATTATGAGAAAAACGCTGATTAAAAACCGACAGTAATCCCCTGGTTTAACGAGGATCTTTCAGAAAACAAGTTTGGGTTACCATTTTTATTAGTATTGTATTAAGTTTAGCTTTGAGCATTTTGCAGCGCTGTGCTACTTATTAACTGTATGTTATGAGCAAATCGCATTATGTTTTATTAAATATATAAAGATTATTATATCATTTTTTTTGTCTTCCGTCTGTTTATATTAATATACATCTTTTGGGAAAACTAGGAGAATTTGAGCGGTGTATTAAGGAAAATTCATAAGAGGTGAATGAAATAACTATAATCGCAATTATTATTCAAAACTATCAGTGTCTTTAATGCCCTTTATAGGAAAAAGCTTGTTTGTGTCTTTATTAAGGATATTGTTTCGTGTTTCTTATTAACGGAAATAGTTACTCTCAATTATATTATTTAATATTTTTATCTTTTGTATGTGAATATGTTAAATCCATATATTAGTAATAATTTCAAAATGAAATTTTTATGCATTTATTTATAGCTGCATTATAGTTAGGTTTAGTTATAGCAACTGAAAAGAACAATTGATCGGAGTGTACCAGAAAGTATCATTGTGTTTATTTTGTAAAGATATTCTTCTGATTTATGTCCGTATAGGGATTCCTCGATTTCCGTCCGAGTTCCGTTCCGATTGACAAGTCGCAAGTCGAATTTGTATTTTTTAAACACTTATTTTAATTCAAAGAGGTTATAAAAATTGTACATAAAATTCAAAAATTGAATAGAAACATAGCATATCATTGTTGTACATAATGTGAAAAATAGATGATATGTACTCTATTGTACTTACTGTAAACAAAAATACAACCTGAAATTATGTTTAATTTTGAGATTTAATTTTAGTCGTAAGTACAAGAAAGGCATAAGTCCTTTAATTTTTTATAAATTACTGTCTCATTGTATAAAATCGAAAAATTATGAGTTTTAATTTGTATAAATATGTTGAATACATTAAAGCGTTTCTATACATTTTCCGACATTTTAATATTTTAAATTTTTATTTAATTATGGAACAGGAAAAAGAATTTCAGTATTTCTAAAAGATTTAGTTCTTTATTCAATCAGATTCATTTTTTAAGTGTATTCTTTTAGCATTTATCCATCTTTCAGTCGCTTCAAAATTTCAGAAATATGATTTTAGCATACATACTTAACATTTTAAGCAAAAATTCACCTACTTTTTTGCAGTCGTCTTTTAAAAATTCAAATAAGAAAGGAATAACAAAAGAATTCGTAAATGTCACCGCGTACTAGTTTTGTTCTGTCAAACAATCAAAATGCTACGAAAACTGAATTTCTAAAGAACTTCTTTTTCAAATTTTTGTTTTCTTCCTGTATTGTGAAAAGAAAAGCAATGCAGACAGTTAGTTTTTATAAAGTGGCATCTTCTATTTGCGTTGTCCAGGTGATCTTATGTTAAATATGATTTCGTCTTTGAAGAAAATTCTGATTTAATGATGCGAACTTTGAAAATCTAATTAGGTTTTCATGATGACTTATTTTTTTTAAATGAGAGTTTACGGAAATAAATTTAAACCGGCCCTCTGTTGATGAAATTTTCCACATATTTCGAAAATAGGACATTTTTGCGCAATACTAAATACAGAAACAATGAACATTGATTCCAAGAAAACGTTTGCTGTTTTTTTAACAGAAATTTTTAATAGATTATCTTCTTGCGCGAAAGTTATATTAATATGGAGTGTTTTTGAAGTTTTAATGTTAATTCCTTTTTATCATATAGTTAACTAATCTTATTTACTTGGTTCTTTTACAGATTTTTAAAGACTTTTAGAATAACACAAGCACCGGCATTATATTAAAAGCTTATGCTTATAAATTGTCATTAGCTGTTATGAAAAAACAAAATATTAGAAAAGATTTAAATAAAAGTAACGTGTAAAAAAAGTTTTGTTGTGTATATTGGCACTGTTATATTGTAAGTCTCTTGAATTCAAACTTCATTCTGTATATTTCCCTTTCAAAACGTTTTACGATAGTTTAAAATGGAAGCGATAGGCATATTTTAGTCTTGGGAAGGAAAACTAGAAATAAGTATAGGAATCGAAACGCTTACCACTGGTTTAAATGATCGTTGTATTCTTTTCTATTACCCATTTAATTGTGTGAGAAAAAAAGAAGATAAGATTTCGGTCGGAATTTTTATTAAACATCTCTTAAAGAAAATCATAGGACGAAAAAAGAACAGAGAAAGCAATATTAATAAGAAATAAAAAAGTATTTGAAGTCTCTTATGAACTATTTTCTGAGATAGCATCGTGTTCCCGGCGTCCCAAATTCAATAAATTTTCTTCCGTCTTCCACAGACAGGCTTCGTCTGAAGAGGGAAGAAAGGGAAAAAAAGGGCATCTATAGGCGAAATACAATAAAAACGTTCATGCCTTTTCTCCAATTGCGAAAAATTGTCGAAACTAAAAGCTCTAGTTTAACGGAAGGCCATCTCTTCTGTTCAGTCAGTGAATCTTAAATGTCCCAACAGACAAAGAAGAAAGAAAGGGAATTTCTTGGGTTTCTTGCTCGCCGGCATCATTGTCGACCGACCAGACAGGTGGTGACCTCGCTCTGCAGGAACCACTTTCCAACATGCCAGAGACAGGATTCGGGCTTACAACCCAGTCTTCGCTAGGAAAATGAGAATTTTAGTTTATTTGCTGTCATAGTTGGGTCAATATGATTGTATTATTTTAAACGTATTGATGACGTTGGAATTCAATAGAACTGTCATCATTTTGCTGGTATAATAATTCGTTATTCGACAGCTTTAAAAAAAAGCAACCAATTCCCTAAAATAGCAACATTAAGTTATTTATATATCAGCACATGCTTTTTTAATAGAACAGGCGTGCCCTCGGTTATAAATTTCGTTATCTAGTTAAGTCCTACCTGAGTAATAAGTATTTATATATGTGTCTTTTGATTATGTTGAAAGGAAGGAAACGACGATTTTTCAATTTTTGTTTGAATTCTTTAGTAAATATATAAAAATGAAATTAAAAAAAATATCAAAATGAAATGTGTAATGGACTCTTTTCCGACAAACAATGTACCGCTGAATGAAAATCCCGGATGAAAATTGTTTTAAATCATACTTTTTTTTATTAATTTTTCCATTGACTTGACCGCTTTCTGCAGTTTTAAAACTTGGCCTGGATCTTTCTGCCCTCGGGAAAATTAATTTTTAAACACGGTTTTGTGATTAAATTGAATGCGTGCTCTTCTTTTTTTAAAGTGGCAGGAAAGTAATTTATACTTTCCCAGATTGAGAGTAAATTAAATATTTTCATTCCATTTAATACGTGAGATAAAAAAAAGTCTTATCTGATACAATTCTTAATTTTGTTTTTGGTTTCAAAATTTAACTCTGTTAAGTTAATCTTATTAAGATCTTCGTTTTCAGTATTAAAACTCATCCTTTGTCTAAATATATCACCTCAATGTAGAAGCGAACGATAATTGAAATTTTTACTCAATTATAAATGTTTGGCTTGAACAAAACTATTCAAAAAGAGCATAGGACATAGTGTTGTATATAAAATTTTGAATTTAAATTAGAATGAATTTTTAAACTTATTGAGGAAAATGTATATTTTCTTGTTATTAAATAAAATATTTTACTTGCTTTTAATTTAAGATTATTTTTCCTTTCCGTATACCTAAACCATTTCGAATTTCAAAAGAAAACAATTCTGGTACTAAAATGTGTTCAGTTATCTTCAGAGATCGCATGATTCAAATGATTCTTTTATCTTGCTAAAAACGCTGCTCTGATTTTCTGATTAAATGTAAACGCCGAGAGTCTCTCGCAGCTCAGAGACAGTTGCTGTTTGTCTCAGTACATAGCTGTTATCTGTGACAATAATAGCGCCCTGGTACTTCCGCTCTGAGCATTAGTTGTCAAAAATGTCAGCTGCAATTGGCTTTCTGAAACTTTCTGCTCGTGTGGCTTTAATGCTTGACAGAAATTATGCACTACATTAATCATGGTGACATGGTCAGACGCATCTAGTCCTTGTGATTATCCCCTTCCAGAACCCTTCATTTTTAACCATTGCTTGGAACCTAGCATTGGACAAACTCGATGCATGTGGCGTTACAGCGTGAAAGGCTGTTTGGAATTTGATTGGTTTTGCTGCATAATGACAGCAAGGTCTATAAATGAGGTCGAAATTTAACCTGAATAGAACTTTTGTGCAGTTTCAGCAAGTTTGTGATTAAATTTAACAAAATATTTAAAATTCCATGTTGGTCTTGAAATAATGATGAATGCTTATTTTTATTTTCTTCAAAGTATGGATGTTCGATTCCAAGGTTTCTCATATATTTTTTTATGAAAAATATTATGGTTTCATAGTCTTTTCGAGAGCTCAAAATTTTTCTAGGCGGCTTTAGTATCCTAGAAAATTGTATGCTTGGTTTAAATTGGCTAAAAAGGGGTCAAATCTTTAAAAAACTAAAGCGATTCATCAAACATATAAGTAGTTCTTTTTCTATGAATATCAAAGTATCTTTAATTTTTAGTGAAATATGTTCCGAAGCACATAAAATACTGCCAATCAAATTTAAATTAAGTTCTAGAAAAAGGCAGAAGAAAATGTTTTCACTTTTTTGTATGTAGCAAGATAGAAATATTTTTTCGCGGAATAAAAAAAAATTGGAATTGATATCCATCGTGCGATGTAATATTCGAATTTAGCTTAATGCAATTTCAGTATTTCTTTTGCTCTAATAACCGAGCAAAAGAAATACAAAGAGCATAGTTTGCATACAAGTATGACTGAACATGAGCCGGACTATTGCATTTTCGAAATTTGTATAGATAAGTTCTAAAAAAGGACAGAAGAAAATGTTTTCACTTTTTTGTATGTAGCAAGATATAAAAATTTTTTTTCGCGGAATAAAAAATAAAAAAATTAGGAATTGATATCCATCATGCGATGCAATATTCGAATTTGGCTTAATACAATTTCAGTATTTCATTTGCTCGAATAACCGAGCAAAAAAAAAAAAAATACAAAGAGCTTAGTTGCATACAAATGTATGCAACTATGACTGGACATGAGCCGGACTATTGCATTTTCGAAATTTGTATAGATAAGCGTCCTTTTTTCAGTTGGCTGATTTTCTACTTAATGAAATCCGCGAAAAGTGAAGTGAGCAAGAGGCTTACTTTTAATCATATTTTATTTCCTGTTAACTCTTGAAAAGTTGTGATATCCGCGAAAAGACAGTTATCTGGGTTATCTCAAAGTAGGGCTTGTGTGTAAACATTGACGTTGGCGGCTATCGAGATGTTTGCTGATTAGTCATGAAAAATGATTACCTCTACAAATCTCCGAACTTGTCTGAAGGGGTTTGGACGGTCTCGCTAGTAAGAACGGAATTACTTCCGACTGTGAAAGCAGCGGCTACATCAATGGGGACAATCATGGATGAGGAATTTTAAACGGGAAGTTTTCATAAACTCATTAAACATTTGAAAATCCATTACTGTATGAGCACCGTTATTACTTTTAGGTTTACATAGGCAAGCTTGTGGAAACTGCCTCCTTGCAAAAAACGGTGGGAGAATTAATTGCTAAAAGCTATAGATAAGCAGTTAAAATCACCGAAATACCGTAATTAGGTTCCTTTTTTCGAGGGAAAAACAAACATACGAACTGTATATTCTCCACCATCTAAAGTCGAGCTTATTCGCATGATTTTTTAGCCACAAAAAACGATTATCTGTACAAATGTTTATTCTCGGAACGTGTGTGATGAAAGGTTTTTGACTTGATTTATTAAATTACGTTCCCATGGCTAAAGTTATACTATGAATCTGTGGTATAAACTTCTGTTTAACAACATGCAAAAACAGCGGGCATGTCAGAAAAAACTAATTATAAAATAGATGATCAGAAATGGATAATTAGAAAAACCGAATAAAGATTAAAAGAATAAATTTGAATAAGAATTACTGAACGGTAAGTTTATATTCGCTAAATATTTCAAAGCCCAATATTTATGAATATCTTCTAAACTTTTTGCTTAAATTCGGAGATGATAAAAAAATATAAAAAATATACTTGATAATTAAGTATAAAAACCAAAATTAAGAGTAAATATTTAAATTTCTTAATGATGTATGGATTTTTGAGGAAGCAAACTAACTTTCTTTTGAGGAAGGATGAACATGATTTTGTGAAATGTGAGAGTTATGAATTTGTCGTCTCTTTGAAATGCTACATTGTTGCGCAATGTATCTCTTTTATGAAAGTGAAAATTTATTTGTTTAAACTATTTTTTTGATTAAATAGAGGGTGTCGTAGTTGTATGGACAATAGTTACTGTGTTATCAGTCGTTAAGCATTCATAATTAACTATATTAAGAAAAAATCTCTTGCATACTGTTCTCAGTTTCTATTTTAATCATTTCCCATGCAAGCAGACTCTCGAGTATTAGTTTACATTGTTAGGAAAACAGAAACTTGTATTAAAGAGGCGAAACTTTTAAAAAAAACATACAAAAGATTTAGGGGCCCCTAACTTGTATATTCGTAATTTGACCGTCTTTACTTTCTCGTATACCATGTATACAAAGAGAAAGTATTGTAATCGTCAAAAAATTCGAACTCGAGATTTTGACGAATCTCTACGTTTTAGAATTCCCTGAGTCCAAAAAACACAATTTTAGAATTATGTCTGTCTGTGAACACGATAACTCGAAAACTATTAGAGCTATGGGGATGAAATTTGGTATGTGATCTTTACACATCATTTGTAGGTTTTTATACCAATTTTGGTCAAACTCCGTCTACGGGAAGTCCGTCTGTCTGTCTGTCCGCGGTCATGTGAACACTATAACTCAAAAACTTGAATAGCTAGATGGGTAAAATTTGGTACACAGTTTTCTCATCATGAATGTAGGTCCGTATCAAATTTTGAACCAAATCCGTCGAAGGGTTGATGGTCTGTCGGACTGTATAATCGCATACTTGTAAAAATTATATCTTCTAAATCCTTTGGCTTAGATAAATAAAAATTGGTATGACGGTTGCTAATATTAATTATAGATCTGTGCCCAAATTTCGTTTCAATCGGTTAAAAAAGGCGTTCAAATTGTATAATTAATTTTTCTCATCCGATTCTCCATGCGCATGCGTACTGGTAGCAATCTCTGTGCATGCGGATGCTATGGAGAGAATTACGTCACTTTGTCCTTGAGCCGGCAAGAGTGGAATCGGTACGCATCTCTTTGAATATGAGTCTTCACCTAAATATTTTACAATCACTATAATCTACAATGAAAAACCTTCTGATAGTCATTGGATTCTGGGTTACAGTAAGTTTGAACAGTTTTTATCCACGCGGGGGGAGGGGAAACAGCACATTTTTGGGGAAGTATACGAGAAAGTTTAGGGGAGACCACTCCCGCTGGTTGTTTAAACGAATTATTAGGTATACCGTTAATCAAACTCACTTGATGATGTATATGTAACTAGAGAAATTGATATTTTTTATTAATGTCAGATACAGTCGGACCTCTATTTAACGAACCTCTATTTTGCGAATTTCTCTATTTTGCGAACTTTTTCTTGGAACCAAGAACATTTTGCGAATTTCTTCGTAAAATAACCTCCAAATAGAGAAGTGTATTCTCTATTTAACGAACTTTTTCTTGTGATCCAATATTTTTTTTTCTCCCAATTTCTCAAAATATTTCTAAACATTGCGAACTTATTCTTTTTTTAAACACATTTTATGGTCATCAATGACCTTGAAGCTGGAAAATGTCAAAGCGAAAGTGCTTGAGCATGAAAAAAAAAAACATTTAATTCTTCATGAGATGGATAAAGGCGTGAGAAAAAAAAGAGATTGCTTTAAAATTTGGTATTCCTCCAAACAGCTTATCAACCATAATAAAAAATCGTGATAAGATGCAAAATTATGATTCATCGAATTCTTGTTCAAAACGTTTAAAAGCGTGTGTCTATGAAGATGTGGATGAGGCAGTTTTGAAGTTGACAGGGTGAAAAATAAAAAGAATACGGCAATGAATTCCGATGAAGACGAAGATGGAAATGATCATTATGAAGAAATCAACAAACCTTCGTATGATGAAATGCTAAAATTCATTAATTTTATTATAAAATTATTTTTTTAATTGAAAATACAGTGTATTCCCGGACAATGTTTTGTTTTATTCTTGTTTTCCTTGCAGATTTCTTTTTGATGGGTAAAATATATTAAACAAATAGATATTAATTTACAAAATAAAGGTGTGATTAATTACTTTTTAATAATATTTAGTGTTTATGAATTTAAAATCTGTTTTGTGTAGTTTAAAGTATTTTAGAAGGTGAATCTCTATTTAACGAATTTTCCATATAACGAACTTTTTTTCGGGATTTAGCGACTTCGTTAAATAGAGGTCCGACTGTATTTTTATAACCAGTCAAATCAAATTTTGCCACAAAAAGATAGCTTCTTCGTAAATTGGCGCTGCTTGGCCAACACCGTGGCACTTGCGCCGTCAATCATTGCTTATTCTGCCATAAAATGCGCAACAATACAACATTGAACACCGTGGCACTTGCGCCGTCAAACAATGCTTATTCTGCCATAAAAAGCGCAACAATACAACAACGGCCTTGCGTCAGAATTCAAATCCTCATGTTCGTATTCGGCGAAAATAATCAGTGATTAATCTCTTAAGCGGAGCGTATCAGTCATTGAATTCTTGAGCATATTCAAAATAAAATTACGCGTCGCTCTTAAGTGAACTGATATATTATAATTGATCATTAAATGAAAACTTATGCGTTTAAAGCCATCCGAAGTAGATGGCGTGTTATTTACCTACTGATCCGTGCCCAGTGACTGATTAAAAAAGTTCTCGGAACGAACATTGATTTTTTGTTTACAAAGCATTCGTTTGACCGTACATAAACATCAAAAATCGCTTTCAAAACAAAGCTCTTTATTAAGAAGCCGTAACATATAGCTGATAAAGCTGTTTCGTTATAGTTTTCTTTTTTACTAGCAGTACGCGCACGGCGTTTCCCGTGGAATCAAGACTTCAACAAAATGAAAAAAAGAAAAAAAAAATCCCGCCCACAACGACATGAAAAAGTTTTGAAAACAAAATCAAAACAAAAGATACACATTATTGATTTTTTCGCTTATTTTTATATT
This sequence comes from Araneus ventricosus, assembly GCA_013235015.1. Taxonomy (NCBI): domain Eukaryota; kingdom Metazoa; phylum Arthropoda; class Arachnida; order Araneae; family Araneidae; genus Araneus; species Araneus ventricosus. The sequence continues at coordinate 4,313,833 of BGPR01000001.1, forward strand.
AAAAAAATGCAACGTGAAAATTATTATACTGCAAGCAAAGTATGCGAGATGAATAAATAAGTTAAGATACTGCCGAAAATAATAATCAGTCATTCAATTCAAGGTTATGACGTCACCTCCTCTTCATCCAATCAAATAGCCAACTGCGTTCCGGAGAAGTGTCGTAGGAGAAAACTCGCTCGATAAAAATAACTTACATCTGCCCAGGAAAAAATTAATTAAAAAAAAAAACGGGACAAGATATTTTAACCGTTCTTGTTTTAAATCCGACAGAGCCGTTCTAGTTATAAGCTGAAAAAAATTGAAAATAATAGTGTTATTAGAAAGTCGGATGTAACAAATTTAAAAACAAAAATAAAATTTCTATAGCAAAACTGGCTATTTTTTGAAAATTTCTCAAAATTCAGTAAATTACGTTAGAAATTCAAAACTAACTTCATTAGAACGGAAATCGCGTGCTCTTTCCGATGGTGCATCTATTTTTCTCGTACAGTTATCCGAAACCATGCTATTGAGAAATTAGTGCGAAAAATCACCCAAAACAACACAAAACATTAAATAAAAAATTTTCTAGATTAAATTTTAAAATTTCGGCTTCGAGGTGCATTGAGTCACCATTACGACTACCTGTGTGCCAAATTTCATGGCTGTAAGGGCGATAGATTCGTCTGGTCATCGCACGCAGGCACACACGCATACAAAAATTGCCTTTTATAAATATAGATTGCATTAAAAAATTTCTTTTCTTTTATGACTGTTTTCTCATTGTCATACCTCCAATTTTCGAAAAGTTTCCACGTCTGACTGAGTCTTACTGATGAAAAAGAAAAAAACCACGATTTCGAAAACTTGACACGAACTAAGTTCTAACCTAGTCGTATTATATATTTTTTCTTCACTTCTTACAATGTATTAAATCCCTGTCTAGTTTTTTTTCTTTCCCTAGTGCAGGTGGAAGCTCTCGAATCGCCTGACACAACGCTCAACTTCGGTGCTGTGGGATAAAAACGGATATCATAATGCATAAGCGGCGCATGTTAGTCGCCACTCAAGTGGTGAACACTCCAAAACTCCGTTTCTACGGTCCTGTCAAAAGAAGTTGGACTTTTCTTTAGCTCTTCAAAACACTTGAGGAGGAGGGTAGGAGTGGGGTCAACCCATCTTAACAATGTGCCCTCGTCTTGCATTCTTTACGCCCCGTGCGTTAAAAATTGCTCGTATTTTCGCTTCTCTCTTTCCTTCTTTTTTATGCGAAATCAAAATATTACACTGCGTTGGCGTGCTTTTTCGTCAATAGGATGTTTGATTGAAACTGCAAACGATGGGGCACTAGACCGTTTTGTTCCGTGTTTTTATTTTAAGCTTTTCTTTCTTCTTTTACTTTAATTGTATTTTTTTGAGAGCTTGTCATCGGGTTTCGCTCGGTCGGAGGGTTTTCTGTTATTATTTTTGTAAGGGAAAAATGTAAAGGTATGTGACGAAGCGTAAGTAATCGTTCTTTTTTTCCTTCCTTTCTTTTTTCGTATTGGAAGAAAGAGGGATTCTACTCTGTTATAGTTACAGTGTGGATTTTTATAGTAACTGTAAACTGCAAAATCTTTTTTATTAGCTGTTAGTAAGTGGACGTCACATTTGATTATCATCTTATAAAAGATAGTAAGTATTGCCCTATACACGTTATTAGATAAAACTACTTTTTTATGTTTTATATTGCGTCCTGCTATATTGATAAATGTTTCCAAATTAAACTGCCTAATGGAGTATATATTCTTTTACTCCACTTTTTTTCAATCTGATTGTGAATCGTAGCTTTTACATATTTTTGATATTAGATTTAATTCATCGTTTATAACAAGACTTAGCATTTTTATGTATGTTTTTAAATATATTTATAAGTTAACAACAACTAACATGATATAGTTACATAGTTTTTCTGCAAATTGTTAAATCTGCTACTCGATCATAGATTCTGGTAACTTAATGGTTCGTGTAGCATATATCTTAGTATTAAAAAAAAAAATTAATAAAATTTGAGAAAAGGCTTTCCGTCCTCCAATATTCCCGGAACTCTTCAAAAATCTTTAGAAATATCCTAGTTTTGAAATTGAGTATGGGCTTATTTTTAAAGTTATCAAGTTTCTTGTTTTATCTGAAGTTATAAGAATTATATCTAGACCATTGTTCGCCTAGTTGCTTAACATGCACTCATCCAATTTCTTTTGAATAGTTTTGCGATATTCATTTTTATTTTACAGTTTAAATTCTATAATATAAGTGCTTAAATGACGTAATATGTATTATAATATGTTGGATAAAGATGGTACAGTTAATACCTTCAATCCTTTTAGAGTTATTAAGACGTTTAATTTATATGTGCAATATATCCTTTTTACTCGCGCCTTTCAATATATGAGTAATTTTCACTGTCTGGGCTTCCTTCACAAATAAGCTCTTCAAAATATCGAGTTGGCCATTCTTTACTTCGAGTATTCCCCATTTCGAAGTTATTCAAGTCAAACCACTTATTCTGGCGTTCTCTTTCTACAATTTCAAGTTCTTCGGTGACCCGGGATGGTCATGGATTAAAATCATTTAAAATTTCTTCAAAAAATTTACTCTAATTATTTATCCCTTCAATGTTTAAAATCTATTTCAAGACTACAATAAAAATCTTTTTGGTGTTCCGGAACGGCTGCAGTCTTCTTCAAAAATGTCTACATTACTTATGTCATGTATATATGTGATATTTTAATTTTTTAACTTTCTTAATTCACTTTTAACGACACCTCATTTTAATTACTTTTATTTCCATCGTAATAAGCGCACTACAGCTTTCTTTTCGAGTCGCGAGTCTTTTCCGGGAAATTCCCTTCTCTGGGTACTTAAACTTTCTGCGCATGCCTATATGCCCTTTTTGATTCCAGCATGTAAGCTGACAACAACAACGCGCCGCTCAGGCGTAACCTTTTGAATACTGGTCATGGAGCTACGTAAAAACTGAATCCTTTACACATGAAGAAATAACTTAATATCCTCAATGACTGAATAAAAGAAGATTAAGCCAAATATTGTCACTTCCATGATCAAAATGGACTACACCTCATCTTCATTAAAGCATGATCTTATATATATATGCTGTTTATATGTATTTTTTTACTTAACAAAGTCAAAATGACAAAAAGTTCTCTTGTGTAAGTATCATTTGAATTGAACGACAGATTGTAAAATCGCTTCCGCATTTATTTATTCATTTATTTTGTAAAATATAACATTAGTATAATCTATCGATGCGGTGCCAGTTTTGTGATATCTCACCAGGGGCTATGCAATTTCTATCTTTCTGTTCAAATTTTCAATTGAAAAGTCTAGAAAAAGTGGCTTGAAAGTTTACACCGAGAACGCATTTTGAAAAAGACTTGTTTGTGCAAAACATTTATGGCATTTTAATCCCAAAGTTCAAGGTCACGTCGATCGTTTCCCTGAATAACGCATTAGAAATCGGTATTTTTTTGTGTTTGTTCAGAAATTCGTTTAAATTTCAGAAGCTACTAGGCCATTCCCTTTTGATGAAATGTTCCACTTCCTGGTGATATTAAAAATTTACATTCTGCACATTTTCATGAATAGCGTGTGAGCTATTCATTAAATAAAGAAGAAATAGTGCATTCTGAGAAGTTCTTAATGCATCTTTTATCTATGGCCCTTAGTTCTCTAACATTTCAGTCTCTGTACTTTTTATCGCACGTGATTGGTGACAATCTCTGTAGGGATTGATTTATCCTTCAAGAAATATTTCAAATGAACGTTTTCTGATCGGCACTTTTTTAAAAAGCCGTTTCTCTCATCGCTTTTCCTTCGGAAGAGATGAAATAAGCGAACGTTTTTCTGTGACAAAGCAGGCTTTAAATGCAACATCTGCTTGAGCACTTAAGTGTTGGAAAATTCGTCGGGTTCCTTTATCGAGAGGCTGACAGAATGGGCTTTGCATTTTTACCGCAAAATATAAAGTTTGGCTGTAAAAGAGTCGATAGTGAAAAATGTTCTTTAGCGTCAGACTTTGTTTGGGCGCATATTCGACTGTTAACGTCTTCGCTTTTTGCTTTAATGGGTGAATTTATTATGCCCAGAATATATTGTGCCGGGACTAGTTTTCTGCAGGTTGAATAAAAATGACTTCGATATTTTTATCTTCTTGGCAATAAGTTTTTCGTTAGTTTTTAGCATTTCAGAACACTGGACAATTTTAATGCCAGTTGAAGTACTAAAAATTATTTCTTTGTTTTATAGTTTTATATAGTTATTTATATTCAATCTTGGTCGTTAATAATAACTTTTCCTTTTTACCACACGCAAAAAGTCGTCTGGAAAATGGTTAGAAACCAAATTAGGTATAAACTAACCCAACTACTTTCTAATACCCGTGTTGGAAATTATAGTTAAAATGTACAATAAATAAAAAGTTACTATTTCTGAAAAATATTGATGTCTTTTTTTATTTCTGTTGCTTGTTTTTGTAATCACTTTTTTTTTTATATATTTTATAATTAAATTATTTTCAGAAATGGAATTATAATGCTTTCCTCCTGCAATTTTGTATAAATTATAAATGATTTTTCTTTATTAAGAAATGTATGCTTCAAATTAATACGATTTCAAAGAAATTCTTTTGAATTGTTTTTATTATTGAGTGCATTTTTACGGAATTTAATCAATTTCCCAGAATAGTTAAAAATGTCTTTGCCTTATTAAGGAGAAAAAAATCGATTTACTTAGCAGCATAACAAAACGTTATTTTCTTTTAATATTTCATTTGCATAAATATGATGTTAAAAGATTCTGTTTATGAAATTTTGATGGCTTTTTACTAGCGGTTTGAGAGCTTATTGCATTGAAATATTATTCTAAGTAATTGATATTGATTGTGAGGTGGAACATTTAAAAGATAAACGAATTTTAATGACAAGGCGGAAAATTCTCCGAAATGCTGAAAAAATATTTTCTGAATTGAAACATTTTTACATGCTTTGATATATGAAAATGTTATTTAAGTATTCTTTAGTAAATAAATATTTCTGTAAAATAGATATGTAATTAGTGAAGTGAAGAAGAAATATTTAAAATCCTATTGCAAATGGTTTCTAAAAATATTTAAAATATATTTTTTAATATGATCGCAGTGAAAGTGCTTCGAGTTGATTTGCATGTCGTGTTGCAATTACGAGTATTTTGGAGATGGGTGAACTTTTTAAAAAGGATACTATGCAGGACGGCGTTTAAAAATGCATACATTTTATTTGATTGAATTTGGACTAAAATCGAGTAGTGTTTATTTCAAAAGGGTGTTTTATCAAATCTCGGGTCTTTTTTATGATACCTTTATTTGCATTACCTTTATTATATATTTTTGCCTTTATTCTAATTCTAAATATTTAATAAATAAAGTAAAAATTATAAAAACCAATATACAATTAAAAATAATCTTAGACCGGAATCACTTCCTTGCTGGCATGGTCAGTATCAAAACTAATATACAAATTATCTTCTAACGCTTTATTCACGTTCTTTTTAAATGTAAAAACTTAGTTGAACTCTTGGTTTTCTTTTGAATTTATAAAGGCCCTGTGGATGTCATCTAGTTGAATATGAATTATGTAGCTCAATTATGTAGCTGAATGAGTAATAAGAACGATATACTTATAACACTGAGTTGCTATTTTATTACAGTAACCATAATATATTTGTGTATAATCTGTAATTACTTCAGACGGGAATTTTTAAAAGAATTTTATTTGGTAGTTTTGCACTTAATATAATTGATAGAAAAATAAAACGAATACTCTGTGTTAGATGTTCTTTTTGCTTGGCGAGCTAACTGTACAGTGTTTAAATTCAATCGAGTAGGAGTTCTTTCTTTGTGTTGACTATCGAAATGTACCAGCTTGGTTCGGTTTTTATCATAAACCTCTGTAGAATGGAATGCTTCACCAAAATTTCCCGC
>BGPR01000001.1:4319840-4330103 GCA_013235015.1 Araneus ventricosus
GCAGACGCGCGTCTTGTCGCTTTTATTTGACAATGGCCATGGGTGGCACAGGATATTGTACGGTATCTCCGCGACATTCCTCGTTATTCTAAATGCCGCATGATATCGTGAAGATATCGTAGCAATATTGTAGAGTATTTTGTGATGATAAGGGATATTGAAGAAAATTTAAGGAATGTAGTCTAATATGGAAAATTACTGATTAAATACATTGGCAATGAAAATGAAACGTTATCGGGAAATTTGGCTATTCTTGAATTGGGAAATCACCATCTTTGCATTTATATACCCATTCTGTTTTAGGAATTTAGAATGCTGGGGGATTTTAGAATAAGTGATCCAATAGCCAAAAAGTGTGGATATAACTGTTTTCATCATCTTTCTGTTCTGTAAAGAGTGAGTGATCTCATGTCAAACCGCTTTATCGTGCACACTCAATGAAAGCCCGAAGCGTTTGAAGAAAGGTTCCCAAGTGAATGAAATTTTGTACGGGTAACTAAAAAGAGATGAAAGTAAAAATTTCTTTAATTCTTGGTATTCAATCTCCAAAAATTCTCTATGTAGGAAATACTATTTTATTTCAAAATAAATGAAGGTCTTCACAATAAATGAAGGTAAACCTTCGAGTTGCTTCCATTAGTATAAAATATATAAATTGAGGATTCTTCACTTAAGTAAGAGATCTGTGGTAAATGTAGTTTCAACGACCGCTCTTTCCTGAGCGGTTAAGGAGGTCATTTCTCGCGCAGGTGCCAATCTAACGGGCCCTCTTCTCTTTTAAAAACGAATGAACCCTCGCTGATTTTATTATGGCACACTCTGTTACATTTCCTTTCTTACCTGCATGACTCATTCATCTTCAATGCATTAAGTGAATCTTATATACTCCCGTATAAGAAGCTTGAGAAACTTTCTTAATGACGTTCGTTAAGGAAACTGTTCTGAGGATCTATTTTATTTATTACTTGTTTCTTGTTACGTTTCTGCTCCATGTTATTCATTATGTACGCTCCTTTCCTTCGTTAAGGATGTCCTTGACTTGACCCCGCACAAAGTCGCCAGGTGAAATCTCGACTTCCTCAAAACTCATTTTTCCCCCAGCTTTCTCGAAGAATAGGAGGTTTTGTTTCTTATTTTTCTCTTGCCTGTCGCTCACGTGAAGATTTCTCTGATGGTCTGCGGGAACATTTCCTCTTAAAGGGTTGGGTCAGGATGCTCAAGTTTGCTTCGCCAACTTTGAATTCATTCCATTTTGTATAAAGTGTTGATCCACTACTTTCACCAAAGCAAAATGTGCTTGAAAACTCATTTTTCCTTTTAGACTCTGGAATGGCAGATTAATTTTTTTTCGTTCTTTTTTCTGGATTCTCATTCATCTGATGTAGATGCCGAAATTTCTCTGATGGTCGCCAGGATTGCGGACTCAAAGATTTCCTGTTTGATTTCTTCGAAATGTGTTGGCTGAGGAGCGTTACTGCGGATTACGTGGAACTTGCTTTGGCTCTTTGAATACATGCAAATTTTAAATTTCACACTTCAAAAGTTGCATTAAATTGTGGCGAGAATTTTTTTTTTGTCTGAGTGAGTGGAATGAGTCTGATAACTTATTTTTCTGTAAGATTCTGAAATATGTTGGAGGGAAATGTTTCTTTTTTCTTTCACTCTAGTGTGTCATTCACCTAAAGTTGTGGTAGAGATTTCTCTGAAGGATGGCAGGATAGGATAGCGAACTCGATTTCGTGTATTAAGATTCCTTAAAAATGATTGAGTTGGTCATGAGATGTTGCGCTATGTTTTGAAATTTTATTATTCGTCTTTCAATTCTTTTTTTAAAAATTTTGATCCTCTGAGTACTTGTATTAGATTTCGAAAATATAAATTGACTCAGTATTGAACCAAAGCAAAGTTTGTGTTAATAGCTCTCGTGTTGCTCCAAACGGGACATTAATATAACTAAATTAAACTAAGCTAAACTAAACTAAACTAAACGAAGTTAGTGTTTTTCTGCTGTGCTTATGCTTTCGACTGTAGAGAACTTTTGTTTCTAAATGTTTTCTAACTTGTCATTGATATTACGATCGGTAGGCGCTAGATTTTAATGGTTAAAGGTAAGATTCGGCCGCGATGCTGTGTCATTCACGTGATGTAATATCTTTGCAAGGTCTGTGGTTGCTGCAATGATAACAAACTTGGAGCTTTCTGGTTTTGTGTTTTCCTTATAGAAAACGTCATTCAAAAGCGAGTAAGTTATACACTGAGTTTAGACTGAAGGTTGATATATTTTCTCCAGTTTCATCTTTATTATTTTTCTGTTATATTTCCTTTTCTATTTTATTATCTTTATTATAGTTATTAGTGTATTCTTTAATCTCCAGTTTTGAATCTTCCTCCCTCTAATTCTGATTTCGTATAACTTGTGGTGTTGATCAAATTGTTTAGGATGAATTCAATTTTAAAAAAAATCAGAATAAAGTCTTGAAAATTAAAATTTAATTCTCATAAATGGGTAACATTTGTTGTTGACCGTTGTGGAATTTCATATTTAGATTAAAACTTGCTTTTTAATTCCAATTCTTTCAATTTCTCTAAAAATATGGACTCACGCTTTTGAGTTAAAACTAAATCCGACGATTTTTAGAAATATAACTGAAATCGAATCATTTTGATTTTTTAGTACCTTGCAATGCATTTCCGTGATTAAAAAAGCGCTTTCTATAAAGAAAAAAATCACAGATAGGATATTCCTTTGTAAAATTAATTTTCCCGAGCATCTGATAATCATATTTACTCTTTGTTTTATTTATTTCTGATTTTTTAAATTTCATATAATAAATTTTATTACCATGGGGATTTTATAATTTAATAACATTATTTACTAAAGAAACCAATGAACATATTTTCAAAATACCGTTCTCGAAAAAATGCATCACAGTGTACTTTTTTTATTTCATTTCATGAGTTTCTTTACATTCTCATTTATAAATATTTTCTTTCTAGGGAAAAATGGGGTTTAGCTGCCTGGTTTTATTATGAGTGCAATAAAAATTACCAATTCATATCTTCAGAAAGTCAATTTTTTTTAATCTAACGATACTGAATAAATTGTTTTGCTTAGACTTTTTAAAAACGGTTGTTGGAAATATTTATGAATTCCCTAAGACGTTGAAATTACTTTTATGCGTTGATAAGAAGAAAAAACGGTGTTGTTGTTATATCCGTTTGAAATGAAAATTTATCTAATGTTATCACTCAGTAAAATTCGAGGCTTAGAATGTATAGGTTGAATGTGATGTTAGAATACTAAAGAAATTCAGAAACTGATAATGCTGTTAAATTCAAAGCAATGTCTCAGAATTTCTCTTTCTTTACTTACGTTACAGATTATAAAGAATAAAAGCTCTGTAGTAACAGGTTGCTACAGAAGCCAATTACGAACATAATTTATTTAAAAAAATAGAACATAAATATATACAATACATAAATATATAGGTGATATACTTTTATGACTTTTTCCAGAAATAGTTTTAATTGTTTTAAGTTTCCCTTTATTTTGTAAATATTTTTTTAAAGTTTTGTTTGTTTTAATATGTATAGGTAATTCAAAATAATCACATCGGTTACAAATGCCTGTAGCTTTCTTGTAAACAACTATAAGAAGAAAAAACGTGAATACGATACACAAGGAAGCTTGAAGTTTGGTTTACATACGTAATAATGTGACACAAGGACAACATGCGGTAGTTCATTTCACACCAGACACTGTAAAGCATCTTCACAGCCATTGATGCGCTTTCGATAGCCACCTACTTATTCTGCTTGTGGCTATCTAAATAGATCGACACGATACAGAAGGAAGCTTAAAGTTTTGTTTACATACGTAATAATGTGACACAAGGACATGCGTTAGTCCATTTCACGCCAGACACTGTAAAGCATCTTCACAGCCATTGATGCGCTTTCGATAGCTATCTACGTATTCTGCTTGTAGCTATCTAAATAAATCTTCTGAAATTACTTCTTGTGTCTTCATTTCATTGGAATATGTCGTAAAATCTGTGTCAAGCCGCCTATTGTTCAACAGTGAACGAACTGAAGGTACGCGTAGACAGTGCTTCACATGGTAGTGAAATGGACTACCACCCAAGCAAAGTCACAATGAGCAATTATTACGTTCGCAAACAAAACTTCAAGCTTCCTCCCATATTGTGTTGAAATGTTTTCTTCATGTTGTTGTTTACAACGAAGTTATAGTCATTTGTAATCGGTGGAATAGTTTTGAGTTACCCTGTATTTTTTACATTTTATACTTCTTTTCTTTAACTTTGTGAAATACTGTTAGATTAGAGTTTTAAATGTTAATGATATAAACTGAAAAATTGATAAACCTTTCCACTGCAAATCAATGTTCCTCGCTCTATTTTTTAAATATTGTTTTACTTCATTCATAAAGAACGTTAGCTTTATTTCAAGATAAATTCAAGAGAATTGTTACTGGAATCTGCTGGAAATGAAGAAATTTTTTTTATTTTCCCAAGATATGATTTTTTCTCTAATTAGATTGTAGACACTCAGTTTATATTATTTGGTAACTATTTTAAAATAAAATTATAATTAATGATATATATAGTATGTATTAAATATTAGTTTTAAATTAATATCAATATTTGTATATAATTTATATTTGTACAAAATTAGATATAAAATATTAGTTTCAGTTGAAGTACTTAAAACTGTATCCAATAAACATTCCATAAATTATCCAATACACGTGCAGACACAACTTTTAATGTAGGATATTCCTATTTAAAAGATTCCTGGCTATTTTGAATTTTCTAATGCATTATTTAGACTAAGAAATACTGAACATGACAATGAATTTGCAGTTTATTGCCATGTCCTCAACTGTTCTTCCTGTGATATATTTTAAACATTATTAACTTTCGTTTTGATGTTCCGTTTTAACTGTCAGCTATCGATTAACGAACCACTACATACTACACGATGATGTTGTGGTATAAACGTGGAGACTGAAATCATTACCCTTACATCCTGTTTTATAGTTCAAATTTGCGGAAAAATATTTATATTCTAAAAATAAAAGTTGAAAGCATATGCTAAACCATTTTTAAATGTTCAAGCGTTAATATCTTTAATAATTTACCATCGCTTGGGCCTTTTTGTTTCATTTTAATAGAATTCTTTTCTGAAAGCAATGGCACGCAGTCGTTTAAAATAAACTGATTATTTTTAAACACCTTTTCTGATGTAAAGATTTTATGAACTACATCAATCATGAGTGCTCATTATTTGAGTACTACCGAGCTCCATACATGGAAAATACTCCCTCCCACTTTTTTCGTATAATTTTTAGTTAACACTTGTTTCAAGTTATCACACTTTTGAGTTACCACATAATAAACGTTTCTATTAGCAATCATGATTATGATGAATGATGATTGACAAATAATGCACGCACGATGTACAGCATTTAATTAATTATTTTCTCTTACCATCCTACGTGACCATGCTTAAAAAGTCATACACGATTCCCTTCCCCATGAACTTACATTTGCAGATAAATTGTGCTTCGACCTAATTGCAGTCCCCAGAGATAAGTCAGTTCGTTATTTTCTAATAATTCTTTCCTGACGAATGGTTTTATCTGCTTAACTATTAGAAATGCGCTAAAAGCTTTAGAAATTGTTTTGCTCGTGAACTTCGAATGAGAATTACCCCGTCTAGTAGATGAATTTTCTGTTTAATTATATGCAAGGATTACTTAGAAGAAGTGCGTTAAATTTTAAGTATGATTAATGCTGTTTATAATTTTTAATTTAAATTAACTTATAATTAACTTACGTAGTTGAATAATTAGGAAATAAAATTTGTTTTCGAGATGCTAATTGCAATTGAAGAGTAATTATTCACTGAAGACCTAATGTAATTCAGATAAAATTTTGCATTAAAATGATAGTTTTTGTAATGCAAATAAATATTCTACAGGGTGGCGACAGAACCGGGAAATCAGGGATATCAGGGAAAAGTCAGGGCATTTTATCGATCTGGAAAAATCAGGGAAATTCGTAAACATATTTTAAAATCAGGGAAAATTAATAGTTATAGTAGAGTCTCGATAATTTGAGGTGGACGGGAACGGGCCTACCTCGAACTATCGAAAACTCGAATGATCGAAATCATAAAATTTAATAAATAAATAAATGGAAATCAAAGCAATTTTTAAATTTCAGTGTAGTATATTTGAATGAAAAATGTACTTATATATTATAACATAACTGCTGATAGCAACATGTTAATTATATATTAAAATAATTGTCAATTGTTTTCTTGTTTAAACGCATTGCTCCAATATATTTCCCGTTTTCTTTGGAAGGGGGCATTTCTGCAGGTGACTTCGGGATGCACAGTGGACATATGACCCGTTGAACAACAATAAAAACCAGATGCAGTAATTCTTTCACGTGTTTCTCATTATTTGGGAGCTAAACTGATTTTTTTCACTAACTCGGATTTATGGAAAACTCGAATTATCGAGACTCTACTGTATTTGTTACTTGAGTTATTATCTATAAATTAGTATCTTATGTCTAGCATTATTTGTAATAATCAATGGAATTTAAAAAAACTTATATTCATTTATAAAAGCACAAGTTTTGATTAAAGCAATTAATGTCTTATGATTTGTTAAAGAATAAAGATCTGAAGTAATATTTTGGCAGTTTCTCTTGTTTAAATCTTTGCTAAAATATATATTATTAGGTACGTATAATTATACCATTTTTATATTTATACTGCAACATGTTATTCTGGTACTCATGCAAAGAGCACTAATTAGTTATTGAACCATTTTAAAGTTTTGAGCAAAAATCATAATAACCTTTACTCTTAACATAATTTAACTTGTGTTGCAAAGAATAGTTTTAATGTTTCTTAGAATTCTTATGCAGTTTTAGAAGCAAAGTATTTTGTTAAAATTTCCAGTATTTTTTACATATAAGAAATGTAATATACTGTTTTAATAGATTTTTTTAGGATGTTCATTCTATTTTTTAAAAAATTAAATTTCATAAAAATATATTATTTTTTCATGTTAAATAACTGGTAAAAGTGTTTTTAATAATGTATATTGTACGCATACAGTGATTCTGAGTGGGGAGAAAGCCAGGAAACTAATATAATTAGTAGCCGTAAGTCAGGGAAATGTTGTAAGTTTAGTCAGCGAAATCAGGGAAAAGTCAGAGAAATTTTTTTCACAGTTTCTGTAGCCATCGTGTTCTAGGCATTGACACCTAAATATTACCTTTGTAGTGATAATAATATTTTATTTGTTTCATTAAATGAAATATAGCTAGTCATAGAGATGCATTATGTAGAGAGCAAGCATTGAAGCGTTGGAAATAAATGACATGACACGCCCTTTCACCTTTTCTATTGCATAGTAGTTGTAATGATCGGTTAAACGCTGTTGTTAAACGATCTCGTTCGAAATTATTTTATGGCATGTGCAAGATAACATTCAAAAGCACACCTTGTACAAAAGTTCACTAGAAAATGCTGATTTCAGATAACGTTAACAATTAAATTCAAAATTATTTTATGGCATGTGCAAGATAACATTCAAAAGTGCCGTTATCAACAGTTCACCAATAAATGCTGATTTCACATAACGTTAACAATTGATAAGGCCTTTATTTTTAAATCCCATTCTCATAAGGGAAAATGCTTTGAAAATCAAGATAGTAAAAATGTAACCCATACCGTAACAATATTGCCGGTACTTGAACACCTTTGAAAATAATCATCTGATTAAAGATTTCAGATCCTAACAAATTATGTGATCGTATGAAAAAAGAATTAAATATTCCCAAAACTGCAATATTTCTCGAAATGTCTGTAAGATTGTAGATCAGCGACGTAACAATTACATGATCGTGTGGAAAATTCCCAACGAAATACAAGTCGTTTTCATTAACTCTATGAGCCCTATCTCGCCTCAAACCGCCCAGTCGACAGAGGCCGGACTCAGGCGGTTTCGGGCGCCTGAGTGAATTTTAGGGGAGAAAAGTGGTTACTTTCTTTGTTGACAATTGATCGGCCAAACTTGGGTGTCGTCTTCCTGGAATTTCTGTAAAGAAAGGAAGGATTTCATTCTGCTTTCGTGAACGAAAATTTACTTCAGTTGTTTAGGTAGTGGAATTCTCAATCTAGCCGGGTTCAGAGAGTTAAGCATCGCCATTTAGTTAAAGTATGTGATACAAGAACTGGTGTTGAACGAGGCGTGTTAGTGGATAACAATTTGAAAGTAGAATGGGAGACAAATAGTGTTTTAATTACTATTACTTCCCAACGTCCTAAAATAACGCAACATGCTAAGACCTATGATTTAATGCGCTTCAGTTGTCCCGTATACATGGCTGGTCATGTGAAACATGTTAAGGGGTAGATAGTATAAAAGATGCCTAGTTGCGCTGGCTTACTGTCAGACACTGGATCGTTGTTTACAAATGCAATCTTCGAAATTGCTATGCGAAATCAGACAGCATAAATATTTTAAGCAAATGAATAAATGAAGCAAATCCAGGATGTTTGGCTTTTAAGGAGTTTGTGAGATAGGCTTTTAGGCATGCGCTGCTAAGTACAAAATGAAAGAATTTTGTTTTGGAATTTTGTGAAATATTTTTTGGATTAAAAGTAGTTGTGAAGAGTTTTTAAATAGTGCGCATAAAGGTTTGAAATAATTCTGAAACCATAGTTTAAAAATTCAGTCCTTTGACTTGTATGTTTGTCTGCGAAAATCCAGTAAAATTTGTTTCAAAAAACTACGTCTGTGCCAGGAAAAGGTATGAACATCAATATTTAGAAGTTCACACAGAAATGTCCTCTTTTGACTTAAAACTCGAGTGCCCTTTTAAAAATGAGTTGGAATAAAAAATGATATAATATGTATATAGTTATTATTATATATATGTAATGATAATCCGAAAGATGATGTGTAAGCAAGCATCTTGAAATGAAGTAGGCAATAGTTATTCCAATAAATACTTTATCCCAATTCTATTTATCAATTTAATTTAAAGTTGGCGATGCAAATTATATCCACTAGGTAACGTAATCATAATTTAATTAATATCCGTGAGCAGGATTGAAGAATTTACGCGCAAAAAACGGCGCGTCTTACTAGGTGAGTTACATGGTTACAAAGAGAGCGTTAAAAATACGCGGAGAACTTAAATAGTTGCAAAAAGGGGAGTCCCCGAAGAATCTCGCGACTCTGGAGGTTAAAGTAGAAATGCGGTTCTCTTAAAATTAAATTAGGAGTAATTCGTTTATAATCAAAAATTAAGTGGCGTTCAAAAAGATTTAATTTAAAGAAGATTAAAAAGTTAAATCCTCTATACTTATAAAAGTCAATGTTTGCGTGTGTGTGTGTGCGATGTCCAGACGAATCTATCGCACTTACAGCCATGAAATTTGGCACACAGGTAGTCGTAATGGTGACTCAATGCACCTCGAAGCCGGAATTTTAAAATTTAATCCAGAAAATTTTTTATTTAATGTTTTGTGTTGTTTTGAGTCATTTTTGGCACGTTTACGGCTGTAGTATCTTTTCTAATGATAGTTGAAAAACAATCAATGCACCATCGGATAGAACACACAATTTTCGTTCTAATGAAGTTTGTTTTGAATTTCTAACTCAATTTACTGAATTTTGAGAAATAATAGTCACTTTTATGGTAATTTTTGATAAGAATTTTTTCAAATTCTCGCATCTGACGTTCTAACAACTCTATAATTTTACTTTTCTTTCAGCTTATAACTGGAACGTTTCTGTCGGATTCAAAACAAGAACGGTTAAAATACCTTATTCTGTTTTTTTAAATTAATTTTTCCCTGATCAGTTCAAACAGTTTTTTTGCTAGCAAGATTTGACAGCGTGCGTTTCTCCGGACCATCCCGAATGCGTTGTTGCAATTTCATTGACTGGTGGTGACCTTCCTCGTAAGAAGTGACGTAATATGCTTTCTACGATCTGATTCCTTCCGCTGACGTCATTACATTCGTGTTATTGTCGAAAATCAATAATGTGTATCTTTTGTTTTCAAAACTTTTTCGTGTCAAACTGGGTATGTTGTGGGCATTTTTTCCCCCATTTTGTTGAAGTCCTGATTCCACGGGTAACGCCGTTAGCTTACTGCTAATTACATATATATTTCAGTGCATTGTTTTTAGGCACGAAACCAATTA
>BGPR01000001.1:4335467-4351051 GCA_013235015.1 Araneus ventricosus
TGAGTGACGTGACAAGTTGGCGGTCACACACACATGCATACAAAATATTTGTTAATGGCTGTACGCCAATACGATGTCCGCTGTTGTAGACAGATTCGTCTGATGAATTTTATTCAGCTGCCAAACATAGCACTGAAACGTGTTGCTGAAATCGCCTTTGTGATTTCATGTCATCTGCTGCGTACTTGATGCGTGAGTGTTATGAGAGTTGCCATACACAGTGAGTCTAGATCAGTATTAGGTCAGACCGGCAGTTACATTTATTTTCCGCTTAGTTTTTGAGTCACATGTTTACTTTCTCGTATACGAAGTATACAAAGATAAAGTATTGCAATCGTTAAAAAATTCGAACTCGGGATTTTGACGAATCTCCACGTTTTAGACCTCCCCGAGTCCGAAAAACACAATTTTGGAATTATGTCTGTCTGTATGTCTGTGAACACGATAACTCAAAAACTATTAAATATACATAGATGAAATTTGGTATGTGGTCTTTACACATAATTTGTAGGTTTCTATCAAATTTTGGACAAAATCCGTCTGCGGGAAGTCAGTCTGTCTGTATGTCCGTGATCATGTGAACGCGACAACTCACAAACTTAAATAGCTAGGTGGATAAAATTTCGTACACATTTTTATCATGAGGATTGTAGGTTTGTATCAAATTTTGGACCAAATCCGTCAAAGGGTTGACTGTCTGTCTACCTGCGTAATCGTATACTTTTGAACACAATAACTTCTTTAAAAAATTACTTTGATAAATGAAATTTGGTATGTGGTCTTCTTACCTTAATGGTAGATTTTTGTCCAGTTTTTGTGTCAATTGTTTAAAAAAAGGCCTTCAAATTGCAAATTTCGTTTTCTTTATCTTACTCCCAGCCCTATTGGTAATGACGCCGGCTTCTAATTCCACTTTCGCGTTGGACGACCTTCGGAAATCATGGTATGACGTTTCGCTTATTTTTTCCCCACTGCGTTTGGGGTTCTTGTTCGTTTTAATGCCTTTTAGCTTATTTTTTTCTCTACATGTGTTAGGAGTATACGAGAAAGTTTAAGGGAGACCACTCCCGCTGGTTTCTTTGGTTTGTGATACAAATGTCGAAATACATACAAGCGTTAATAAAATTTTGATCATTTACAGATGTCGTTCACAATTTTGAAAGGCTTCATTATGAGTAAATGATGATTTATGAATGGTTTGATAGTACATATTTCGTTGATTAGGAAGCTAAATGTTTCTTTTTAATTAAACTGATCGATCTAACAACTGTTTTCATTTATCCATAGTGTATAATTTTGTTGCACTCATTTTACCTCTATGAGTTCAAATTGAGGATTACAATTGCTTTCCCTTTAGTTTCTGGACTGATATTTCTTTTTGTTTTTGTGTTGTGAGTGTAATAGCATTAATGTTAAATGAGGGAGTAGCTATGTATAATTAGGCCTATCAATAAGTTTTTAACTTATGTGTACTAATAGCTAAAAAAAAGTTTCTGAAAATTTCCGGTGAATATGAGGAATTACAGACACCCGTCGAAGTTACCACCATTGTTTTTAATTACCTCTGTAAATGACATCTTAAAATACAAGTTTAAAAGTTTTAACGTGAAATATTTCGGCCTTGAAATTGTTTGAGTTGAACATATACCCGTAAATTCTTGAATATATGCAGAGAAACTGAAAATTCTTGTATTCTGCATTAAGTACAGCATATTTGAATTAAAGCAGACATTAAAAGCTCAAGTACTATGCATTACTGTGGTAACGATGGTACTAAAAATATAACACCAGACTCGAAACAAAGGTCTTAGTTGAAAAACATTTACCAAGAATTTCATTCATTGTATGTTATTAAAAATTTGTTACAAGAATTTCTATACCTTAGTTTGGTAACATTCAAATTTGCTTGAGTGTAAATTTAACATTGTATTATTTTATATCAAAGCAATAAATGTAAGCTCCTTTTATATTCTATTTCAACTGCTTTAGATATTATCTTTGTGTAGTTGTGAGATGTATTTTAGAAAGAAATGTGAATAAAAATAAATTAAGTCTGCATGGATTAGCAGTGATATGAAAATTAGAGAAAAAAGGTCTTAAGAATATTTATACACATCTTTCATGAATCACTAAAAGACAAATGTACTTACTCTTTTTATATAGTATCAGCTTTCTAAAAGACAGAATTAATCAAGTTTAAAATAAAATTTTTGCATTTTTAAACCTTGAAAAAATAAAGGTTTATGGAAAATTATGGTTTCTGTTACAGAATCTGTTATTTATATGCAAGTAGAATTTTTCTTTAACAGTCATCTCCATCATTTCAATTATTTTTATTTATAAATTCATATTTAAAGTATATAAAAGAAAAAAAATTAAAGATACATTTATTAGATTTCAGGGCGATAGAAATGGTTACTCATGCTGACATGGTTATGACGGAGCCGGAAAAATGTGATACGCATCATAGCATGAATATAGAATTTGCATATTCCGCGACCTGCTTAAAAAGGTGCCGTTGCACACAATTTTATTCCCTATTCTGATGAATTACCTTGTGTGTGCAAAATATCGTTCTTGGTGTGGTTTTATTGAATTATTCTAAATTCATTATTTAAAGGAATCTAAACCGCGACAACTTATTCGGTGACTAGAAGCATGCAAGTTAAAGTTGGATGACCAAAATAATAGGTTTCGACCAGAATAATCTTTGAAAGCCTGATTCGCAGTTTTGAAAGAAATTACTTTATACGAGAAATATTCATCAGAAATAAGCAAAAAGCGTAATAGCAATAGAAATAGTTGCGCAGTAGTTTGATGTATTGCTAAAGTGACCATTTATTTTTTTCTCAAAACGGGACATCTACCAATTTTTGGGTAATACTATATGTAACCAAGGAAAACCATTTTCTTCAGTTTTTATTTATGAATGAAAAGAACAGGAATAACCACGTGAAAATAAATCATTTATGTCGCCATGTATTTTTCTGAATAAATTTTTGCTTTAGTGTTCATTTCAAATAAGAGTGAAATTCTTGCCAGGATTCATTAAAATTTACTTTGGTAAATAACATTGCTTTGATAATTTCGACTTGCAACCTGTTTTTTTTGCCCATTCGCAACTTATTAACAAGAGAAATGACCCTTTCTGAGGGTGCATTAGTGCCGGGCAGACAGAGCACATTCAATAATTGGACGAAAGTTCGTATGATTCAAATTGTTGATACGAGAACATGTTTTGAACAATTCCATTCAATAATATTTGGTTGAAACGTCCCTAGTAATTCATTCTATCGCTGCGGTGTGAAAATTTTAGAAATACGCGCGGGCGAGTAGGCTTCTGACTGATCGACTTGTATGCATATAAGTGCATGCGCCATCATAGCAGCTCTACTAGGCACTACCATCCAAATTTTTGATTTTTCGCGTCTTTTTTTGAGATTGATAGGGTGGGTTTCTCTTTTTCTGAAAACGGGACATTTCGGCGTCCCGAAGCTATGCTTGGGGACAACTGGACAGGCTACCAAAAAACGGGACTGTCCCTTTCAAAACGGGACGTATAGTCACATTATGTATTGCTTAGGACACTGCAATACCCTGCGCGTACACTAAAGTAGATTCTCCGTGTTTTTCAAGTCAATGAAAGTTGCTGTAGACATTCTGATTTGTGAATTGCGTTCCTCACGCCTCCGTCTTCAGATGTCAATGTTAAATCACGGGGGTAAAAGTACGTCATCATGCTGATTGGATCTAAAATGATTGAATGCAATTTCTGATCAAAGTTGAATCCAAATATAGTTTTGATTTGTGTTTCGATTTTCGACGATATTTTCTGTGTAGAGGAACATATGAGTATAATTTTGCAGATGTTAATGAAAAATCCGCTTTTCATTTACTCTTATTAAGTGGTATTATTGTAAATGTTTGTTTAAAGCTGAGCGTTTATCAAAACGATTCAACTGTTGGCCTGGGGTGCATAGAAAAAATTTCATATCTTCTTTTTTAGGAAATATTTTTGGGTAATGTATGTGGTATCCCGTTAGGAGGCGCTCGTCCACTTTCCGAACTGAACGCCCTACGAACTAACGCCACGTCACATAACAGATCTTGCTTTTGCTAGCGACAGACATTTTTGTGCAGTTGAGCGATGGAGTGTGATGCTTGAACTGCCTACGATGATGTAACCCTAGTTCTAGATTCTAGTTCATAGGTTTCTCAGTGAAACCACACAATGAGCATTTTTTTAGTGCGCATGGGCGAAATGTGGCTTAATTTTTCTTTCATAACTTAAGAGCAAGATATATAGGTAAACTTATATAAAAATTCCAGTTCAATATCGTCAGTATTCACAAAGATATCAGCATTGCAAGAGCTAAACTGCTTTTGCTATCTAAGTGAAACAAAATGATGACGGTTCTTCCACAAATTGATATTTTTTAAAAATTGGATCCTCGAAAGTAATATTGAATTTTATGAAAGTTGAATATCCTGAAAACTTACGTATACTTATAAATTAAATACATAATTTAAATTGCATTTCGATGATAACTTATTCGGGGGAAAGTAACCCGTTACCGTTCATTGGTTTCACTCTGAAACCACAAATTTCTTGAAAATAAAAAATGCTAATTTTTTCCTTTACATATTTATGATTAGCTACATGTCTAATATTCATTTTTGAAAAAAATTTAGTAATTTTCAATGCGAAACATGTAGTGAACTTGAAAGGGTTAATTCGATATGATGTAAAGGACAGCAACTGTCCTCCTAATTCTTTCAGTTATCCCTTCTTTCTTTTATGTTCGTCCCGTCTAAATGGTTGTGTTCGTCCTGTCCATTCAATATCTAAAATACCAAATGTGTACAAATCTGTCTATGAAATTGCATGCTTCATCTGACATGGGAGCTATGCTTCCATGTCACATGTTTTACAGTGTCTAACCCCGTTTAGCTCGTTCGGTGGAAAATACTTTGAATATGGATGTGCCTGCATGTTCCTTAAATATGAATCCAACAGAACAATGTTAAGACATTTCGGGATGAAGTTATGTAGTTCTACGATCATCCTGGATCCTAGGAAAAATCTGTATTCGCCCTTTTCTTAAAAAGATGCCATTAAAAATCAGGAATTAACACGGTTCTAGGCATTATGTGCTCTGAAGCACCATCATGATTCATTTGAGCAGCAAAAATTAAATGCGTTTATTTTTATCGGATTTTTTTGTCTGATACTTTTTCCCTTGTTTCACAGTGCATTATGACGCATCTATTTTATATACGGTCAAATTTGTAAATTTCCTCCAAAACTACACAGCATCCTGTTAGGTAGACTTTAAGGTACGACAAGATTTGCAAATTATTGATTAATTTTCTTTCAGATGTAAATTATTCATTAGTTTTTTCTTTAATTATAAACTATTTTTTTAATTTTACAAACCTGGCCTGTAATGTGATCCTGATACTGTAAAATTTTACCAAAATCTTCTCTAACAGTAAGATAATGCACATTTAAGCAAAATTGATGTCAAAAGTTATTTTGAATGATTAAAGGCTTTTATCTTACCTCATTTAAAAAACTAGTATCTTTCAAAACAACAAAAGAAGTCTCGACTACATGGTCTTTATTAAATTCGTAAGAATTTTGAATATCGATAAATTTTAAGCGAAGTTGACCTAGTTTACTGTGAAGCAGAACACGAGAGATAAATAGTCGCGAAAGTAAGGTCTTTTATCATTTTTTGGTCAAGCATAACTGGAGCGTTATGTTTTTAAATTCATTTTTTAAGAATAAATCAGAAGTTATTAAAGAATATTATTTTTAAGATATTGCTGTGCTTGTCATTTTCGGAGATGGAAAATTTAGCTTAGGATAAATTTATGCGACCTGTTTCTTAGTTACGAAATTTTAAAATTTATAAGATTTTGCAATTCAAAAGAAGTTGACGGATCTGTCTCGCTTTTGGTTCCTTTTCTTGTAGTATTCTATTTCTCTATTTCTTACATTTTGATTTACGTGGAGGGACCCGTTTTCTCTTGACAATTTCATGACGTTCCTAGGGTAAAATGTCAAACTTTGTGAAAAGTCTGAAATCTTCAAAAAAAAAAAAAAAAAAAAAAAAAAATTAAATATCCTTTTCTATTCCATGGAAAGCCGGTCTTTATTTGGTGGTTTCCCTTTAGTAAACTGAATTAACATATTGATTTCAGGGATCCTGGATGATCTTTGTAAGATTAGAACTTTTGTGAATCAAAAGTTTTAAAAGGCAATTTTTTCTTTGGTAGTCGGAAGCGTTTTATGTCTCTTAGTAGGTAGTGTAGGATTTGATTGATCTGATTTCATTTTTATTTTCTCGTATACGAAGTATACAAAGAAAAAGTATTGTAATAGTCAAAAAATTCGGATTCGAGATTTTGCTGAATCTCCACGTTTTAGAACTCCCTGAGTCCGAAAAACACAATTTTGGAATTATGTCTGTCTGTCTGTGAACACGATAACTCAAAAACGGTTAGAGCTAGAGGGATGAAATTTGGTATGTGATCTTTCCACATAATTTGTAGGTTTTTTAAAATCAAATTTTAGACAAAATCTGTCTGTCGAAACTCTGTCTATCTGTCCGAGTTCATGTGAACAGGATAACTCAAAAACTTAAACAGCTAGATGGATAAAATTTGGTACACAGTTATTAATGTTAAAATGTCCTTTTATATATATTTAACAAGGACTATTTCGGAATTACATTTCAGTACATTTGCTATAAAAAATCTCCTAACAGTTATTTAATTTTAAGTTGCACAGTAGGTACATGAATGTATTTAATAATGTTACATTATTATTTATCATTGTAAAGCCAGATATTATGATGCAAGAATAATATTTTATGTACATTTTCGGGGAAAAGTCTATTCCATTCGGTTTCAGATTTATTACCAGTTTCAAAAAACAAACTCTCGCTATGTACTGTACTTGCAGGAGCTGAAAGATATTTTCTTGGTAAGATTGCAACTCTAGGAAATTTTTCCGCATTTTGTCCTCACCAATAAAGTGGATTCTTGGTCCGGAGCTGTTTGAAGTTGTTTATCAAGATGGGAATTTACTACTAGTCAATATTCGTATACTCCGATTGGCTCGTTCAGTAATGACGCATACAAAAGGGGCGGTGTTATTTTAAGCTCCGCTCAGTATTACAGACACATCTGGACAATTCTATTATAGATGGTAATTTCCATGCGCATGATCATTTGAATTCTCGTACCTAAAAGATTTGTGGTCTATTAACTGCTATGCATTCATTTATTGTTTTGTTCCTTTAGTTTTACTGTTTGCATGATTTCTTTATCCCTCGATAAATAAGAATACTACCTTCCAGTCGACTGAAAATAGGTCTGCGTGGTGGGAAAAATGTTGATAGAAAACGTTTAGCATAATATTCAGCATAGTATCATAATAGCTACTGCATTTACTAATTTCGCAATGTGTTGCAGCGTCTTTTTAGCATACAATGCATTGCCTATTTAATGATCAGAAGGTTCGATTCCCAGTTAGGACATTTCTTTGCACAACCATGTTATTCAGAAATCTTTTTGGGGAAAATTACCATCCGTTTACGAAACATGATTTCCCAACCTAGGCTGCAAAACATAAAAATAAAAATCATTTTGCTGAATATTTTCATGGAACTGAAAGAGAGTCCTTATTTTTAACCTTATCTTCTTTATTAACTCGATCAATGGTTATTTCATTATTCCGAGTTGTCTCGTCTACATCAATCGATTTATTACAAAAACTTCCGACATTTGAGTGTTCCGGTGTAATCTTGTATTTTTTGTATCGCTGCTTAGGTAAAACCTTCTGGTGGAATATCCGGTTCAGGAGAATCAGGATGCGAAAAAGCGCCGCGAGGAAAATGAAGCAGTTAATTTCTTGTCGGAGATCCCGAACTTGCATTTTTTTTTTTCGACTAACACTAAAGCGATTGCTGTGTTCCATTTGGTAAATCTTTTGTTTACTTCCTTTTTCCTAAACTTTCTCCTTTTCTTTTATCTTTCTTTTCCCTCTCCGAATCGTCGTAGCGAATCGAGCGACGGATCTTTCTCTCACTTCAAGTCTTTATTTGGCTATATTCCAGCAGTTGTCCGTGACTGGAGAGAAGTTAACGCTGTTAAAAGCGAGAAAAGTGCTGAATATTAAGAAGGTTTCCCCTTTACAAAAAGGCTGCTCGGCCGAAAGAGAAAAATAAATAATTAAAAAAAATTGGCGTCCTTGAAAAATTGATGGTAGATAGGAAACTTGTATTTTTTATGAAAAGTCCTCTCCCTCACGTAGGGTTTTTACCTTTGTACCGGAATAATTGCAGGAAGCTGGCAAGAAGAACGAAACGTGCCAACTGGACTTCATTATCTATGCACATGTTATGTCACTTTCCCTTATGGATGATGATATGCAAATGCGACGGGAAAGACTTTTGTTGTTTCTGGCATATAATTACTGGAATTTGTACAAGCTTTTTGAAAATGAAGGAGTGCGAATTGCTGTTTAAGGGAGTGTTACACAGAATGTACCGCAACAAGTTATAGAAATTAACCTCTTTATTCGTCGTTGTGAAGTGTGGAAAATTGCCGTTTAAGTGGAGGTTCATTCGTCTTTGATGCTTAGAATTTCAATTGTTCTTGGAAAGTAAGACATGACATTAATATAGGTCTTTGCTTATTTGCCGAAAGAGAAAAATAAATAATTAAAAAAATGGCGTCCTTGAAAAAGTGATGGTAGATAGGAAACTTGTATTTTTTATGAAAAGTCCTCTCCCTCACGTAAGGTTTTTACCTTTGTACCGGAATAATTGCAGGAAGCTGGCAAGAAGAACGAAACGTGACAACTGGACTTCGTTATCTATGCACATGTTATGTCACTTTCCCTTATGGATGATGATATGCAAATGCGACGGGAAAGACTTTTGTTGTTTCTGGCATATAATTACTGGAATTCGTACAAGCTTTTTGAAAATGAAGGAGTGCGAATTGCTGTTTAAGGGAGTGTTACACAGAATGTACCGCAACAAGTTATAGAAATTAACCTCTTTATTCGTCGTTGTAAAGTCTGGAAAACTGCCGTTTAAGTGGAGGTTCATTCGTCTTTGATGCTTAGAATTTCAATTGTTCTTGGAAAGTAAGACATGGCATTGGTATAGGTCTTTGCTTATTTGTTGAAAATACTTTTGTGTTATCCAGGCTTTTTCTTTAAGAGTAGCAGATTAATGTGAGGTATTTTCATGACTTGAATTTAGTTTAATATATTTTTCATACTCAGCCTAAATCAACTGAATAGATAAAAAAATTCGTCTTACTTATAGTTCAATCCTTAATCATTTTCTTAAAAAAGGTAAGGTAAAAATAAAAGAAGGTCTTGGAAGGAAAGAATCAGCTACTCCAAACAAGCTCCTCCTCTATTGTTCGGGAATAAAGAGAAAATTAAAACCATCGTGCCTACAGGAACAACTTTTTCTTGTTGCCTTAAATTTAGTTGCATTTTAAATAGAAGACTAATTATGCCATCACGGCCATGCTACTGTTAGGACATCTCAAAAATGGATGAAAGTTAGAAGTGCAAGGTGAATAATTTTTTATCCAATTTTTGGGGAAAATGTGTTAAATTTAGGCCCTAGCTTTGTTGTTGTGCAACTAACTACAAGGGTTAAAAATTTAATAGTGGTAACCATATAATAATATACAACATTTTTACTAGGTTGAAACATTTATAGGCCTCCGATGTAGTTACCAGCGTTATGAACAACTTGTTTCGAAAGATGTAGAAGTCGTAGAGTACCTGAAGCTGTTCTGTAAATTTTTCGGCTGAAGCGGTTTATCGCTTTAAGAATCTCTGAAACAGTTCGGCAGCAAATTCCACGAAGTGGCTCCTTCTTCATTGGAATCTGATCATAAATCCAGGGTTAAAAGTGCAAGGTGAATAATTTTTTATCCAATTTTTGGGGAAAATGTGTTAAATTTAGGCCCTAGCTTTTTTGTTGTGCAACTAACTACAAGGGTTAAAAATTTAATAGTGGTAACCATATAATAATATACAACATTTTTACTAGGTTGAAACATTTATAGGCCTTCGATGTAGTTACCAGCGTTATAAACAACTTGTTTTCAAAGATGTAGAAGTCGTAGAGTACCTGAAGCTGTTCTGTAAATTTTTCGGCTGAAGCGGTTTATCGCTTTAAGAATCTCTGAAACAATTCGGCAGCAAATTCCACGAAGTGGCTCCTTCTTCATTGGAATCTGATCATAAATCCAGGGTGAGCAATTTCGGGGCCCATCGAGCAAAAAAATAAGTCACGGTTTGGTATCGAACTTTTCTACATATTCCTAAAACGGCAGACCGCATCATCCGAACTATCAATAAAACTGGTACTGCTTCAGGTATTCTACGACTTCCACATCTCTGGAAACAATGTTGCACACGACACTGATGACTACATCGAAGCATCCTATAAACATTGAAACCTAGAACCAGTGTTGCTTTGGCTGTAATTTTATTGTTTCCACTAGTAAATTTTCATTCTTGCAAACAAGGCAGTGGTTCCCTACGTGTGGGCCGTGGAACCCTAGTCAAGAGTTGAAGTCAGGGAGTTTCAAGAGTCATCATTCGTCAAGGTCAACGCTGAAACTGTCAAATTTTAATCCAGATATTGACTCTCTCTTGGGGACAAACAGTGTCAAAAACCCTATTGAGGTTTCTTATTTTGAATCTTGACCGCTTGTTTTTGAGTTTTCTTGCGACAGCTAAGTAACAATAAGGTGTTTTGCTTTATAAACATTTTAAATATATAACGCCAATTCATGCACCCATAGCTAGAATCATTATGATTCTTTATAATCGGTTTAGGTGGGCATGAAGTGGAAGCAGACTAGACACGGCACTGGGCGAAAAAGAAAGAAAGGAGAAAAAAAAAATCACCCATAACTAATAAACCTAAATAAAGAAAAAAATTAAAATATATTATAATATTAAGGCGAGTGAACTTACTTAATAACAAAATATAATAAGTAATATAATAAAAAAATTAACTAATAAACGGAGAGAAGAAAAAAAATTTAAAAAAACGAACATAAAGTCCTTTCTAATAGGATCAATTCTTTTTAAAACATTTTATATAGCAAACACATACATATATTTAGTTAGTGGGCCTCAAAATATTTTTTACTCAACAGGTGGTCCGTACAACCAAAAAGGTTGGGAAACTCTGTTCTACGGATTAGTCACATGTCTTTGTCCTACGGTATGGTTATAGTAAAAGGTGATTACAAAATTATCATCTGGTTTTGAGATGATATAACTTCAAAAATATAACTACACAAATGCTAATTGGGGCGGGGGAATAGCTGTTAATTTTTTTTCTAAACTTCCACTTAACCACGTGATCAAACTCATTTGTACTCACGTTAATCAGTAAAAGGAAAGTGATGTTTATTTTCTGCGTCGTATATCTCAAAATGTCGACTAACGAGCAGAAGGCTTTTTGTGTTTTAGAATATGCGAAATCTTTATCGCTTGTTTCAGTGCAGCGAGCATTCTGAAAAAAAAATGCAACAGATAAGCCTGGCCATCAGAGCATTCTGCGTTGTTTTGCCAATTAAAGGACACTGATTGCTTGTGTAAAAGAAAAAAAAGTCTGGAAGATCAAGTGTTTCTTATGATGTGGTAAAGACTCTCACGTGATGGGGTCGAGTTAGAGACTGTTTCGCACAGTCCACAAAAGTCAACATATCACGCTAGTCTTAAACTGAATATTCCATAACCAACTGCTTTAGACGATATTACATCAACAATTTCGTCTGTGACCGTACCGCATCCATTTATTGCAATAAATGCAGCCCCATGAAAATGGCATACTCCAACGTCTCTGGAGATAATTGAACAACCGTAACAAAACGAGGATATATAGAACATTTGCAACCATTCGGAAAAAATTGAAATGATTCTGTTTTGTATGAGGTATTATTTGTTTTCCTGGTTGTAATGTTTAATAGATCGTTCGTGTTTACACAATAATTTCAAATAAAAAATAGGCAAGTGAATAAAATTTGGAATTATTCGGAAAATGGTGCCAAAGAAGCACCTTCATGTGAAGCTGGAAATATAGCCTGATATTAAACCTGATATTTATTATGTAATTATGCTGTATAACTGAGTTAAATTGTTTTGATATTAAATTTTGGAATACTTTAATTTATTGTATTAAAATCCTAATTAAAGGCTTTTATCTGGGGTAATTTAAAATCAGAAGGATTTTTTATGATTTTTTTTTGCAATCTGATCAAGGTTTTAATACTCTTAAAAATTTCGTATGATGCAACTTGTTATCTTGTGGAATGGGAAAACAAAAGCTAAAATATTTACCTTGGGCGATGGCACTTTTAAATAGATTGTCCGTGACTAGATCAGTGATATTTTCGTCGATTTCAATCAAACTCATTTTTTTCTCCGTCATTCGATTTTTGGTTTCTATTCTTTTCCATTATGGATCTCGATTATTCTTTTCTTCCCAAGAAGTCCTCAATGTTTTAATAAATATACGTCTTTTTAATAGAATGCTTAGTTTTTTTTCTTTGAAATTCGTAATTTTTCGTGTTATTTGGGAAAAGAAATAAAACTTTCATGACAGACTTTTCTTTGACAGTGTTTTTCATTATGCATCCATTAAACTAAACTTTGTTCGCGACCTTTCTTCTGTAACTTCAATTATTTTGAGCGGAATCAATTAAAACTATTAAAAAGTGCATTGTTGTTTTTACTTCGTAGGTTTTTGCTATGATTTTTATCTTGAAATTATTATCATCATTCTCAAGATCTTGTTTTTTATTTCCACGATCTTGTGACTGATTCACATTTTTTGTTTGTCAAAGTTTTGGAATGTGATTATCTTTTTCGCGAATATTTCGTTTATAAACCTGACATTGATATATTTTTCGAGAGGCCTTCTAAATATTTTTTATTTTATTCCCAGTATAGGTAATTTAATTATCTTCCTTTAGCACAGATGAAAATACAAATTAAGGGAAGTTTTAATTGTGATAGAGGTAAAAATACAATAATATTAACAGAAAACGAATGAAAAGGAACGAGGAGGAAGAAGAATCTGGTTGATGATGTCATCAGAAGCCTTCATCCATGCAGATTCAAAATTAGAATAGGTTTTCTGTCGAGGAAAAACGACTTTAAAGTCTAAATTTGAATTTTCCTCTAAGGCCTGAACCTATTCCGGAATAAATTGAAAAAAAAAACATTTATTCACAAAGAAAAAATTCAAAACAGTCTTTTAAGCATAGTCTGAAAAAAGGGGCTTAAAATGTCTTATCTCTCTTGTTGTGGAATGGAAAAAAAACGGCGCTCAAAAGTGAACTTTGTTTATAGGTGTGCGCACCTTCCTTTAGCAAACTAGTTATTGACTCTGTAATTATTAAAGTTCCTTATATAATTTATTTCAAATTAATAGGTTTGAATTTATATTTTTGTTTTGAAAAAAAAATATTATCAAGCCCTTTCAGGAATTATGTCCTGTTGTACTGTTTCATTAATGGAATATTTTTCTTGCATAATATGTGTTTGTATGGCAAGTTCAAAAGAGGTATCATAAAATTCCACTAATTTTTTAATGAATTCTTACAACTACTGTGGCGTAATTTAATAAACCTTATTAATTCTTAAGGTAGTGATTCGTAATGGAAGTAAGAAGTAATTCCTAATTAATTAATCCATTATTTTTTGTTTGTCATTTCAAAATATAAAAAATAGTTAAAAGTGATTAATTTAATTCTTATGTTACGAAAATTATTATTACCAATTTTTCTGTTTTGATAAGTTTTATTTATAGAATCTTAACTTAGAATTTAATTCAAAGTAATTCCTTGTGGGATAATTAGTCTGATCATGAAATTGCGAGTCTCACATTTTGCAATTCTTTTTTAATTCCTTCTGAGAGAAGTCCAAGTCCCACTGATTCTGAAAACAAACATTTCTGAATATTATGTCTTTATCGCCTTGAAAGAAGAAATTTTTCTCCAAATGTTTCTTTCCCTCAGATACAGATAGTCAACAATGGAAAAATTTGCTTCGAGACATTCTTTGACGCTGAATATTCAGAGAGAATCACGGATATCGCGAATTCGCTTTATGCCTACCGATAACAATTCCAGCAGCAGTTCAGCAGCATATTGCGCTTTCTTTTATTTATTCAAGCGCTATTCTGCTTATGACTCTCGTTTCACATATCGGTGCTTGAACAAAAAGTTCAAAATTTTATTTTCTTATATCAGCATGCAGACAAATCTGTATGCATGGAAAGTATCGATATGCTGAATCTAAGAAAAGCATTAACTCTGCTTAAGATATTTTTTTTTCGTGATACTTGATTTGATTTCTGCCAGAACGCGAGTTTCTGCTGTAGGAAGTCGCAAGACGTCCATGATTATATATCATTTGGAAATTTTCTAGTAGGTGATACTGTTCTCTACCATTTTATAAATCACAACAAAACGAAGCTTGAAATATTTAGCTAAGTCTCTAGTCTAGTACTAGACATCTCATTGAATGTATCATAATGGAGATTTCATGTATTTAAATCTCTTAGTCATACATGCTTTATGTGAGGACATATACCCTAGTATTTAAGGAAAATAGTTCGTTATTGGTAGCAGATGTAATTTTCAGGATATATGGGTAGAGGTAAATTATACTAGTGATTGAAATTTCTGGCAAAGTTCATTAAGGGAAGTAAAATTACAGTGTTAAAAATTTGTAGGTGAGCCTGGTAACTGGAAAGTACTCTGACTAAAGAATCTTCGACGGAAGGCTGAAAAAATAAAAGAATATCAGTCATGTACTCCGCAGAAGTCTACCTCTTATGGAGAATAATTAGGCCCTGCACAGATGACTAGAAGGGTACACCGTTCTACAGCAGACAATGGACTAAATCTTCAAGTGTTTATATAGAAAAGAAGTAGTTAAAAAGAAATTTGTAGGAGCAAACTTGCACTGAGGCAAAGAGAAGGATTATCCAACGCAGAGAGTTTTGCATCTGACGCCAAACTGTAGCTGAATAACAACCAGCAAAGACAGATATTTTGCGAAATATGCAAGGAATATTGGATTCTTCTGCGCCAATGAACCCAGTTAACTAAATATTGGAGAAGGATTACATATAAAAAAATACTACTTTGGAAGGCTGGTAAAATATTGCACATTGGGAGGAATTCTTTGAATGATGTCGCACCTGAAAAATTTAGGGTGGCGATTATCATTCGGTGGTTGCAAATGAATCTCACTTTTGTTTATGTCATGATGATCACTTATAACCTGGGAATCCTATGAATATTGGATGAACTTTCCATGATTTTAGAGAATCATACTGTTAATATTACTTAATAGCTATGGGTTTGAATTTTTTATCATATCTGTATGATGTTAATGCCTTTGTGTGTGCGAAGTTTGGCAATTAGTAACATCACAGTATTTTTGTCAGTAATGCATTTTCTGTGTTGAGCAGTAACATCATAGTATTGTTGTCAGTAATGCATTTTCTGTG
>BGPR01000001.1:4351061-4367182 GCA_013235015.1 Araneus ventricosus
TTGAGCAGTAACATCATAGTATTGTTGTCAGTAATGCATTTTCTGTGTTGAGCAGTGTATTTTACCTTCTTCAGAGTTGCAAAGTATCGATTTGTCTGCAGCGTATGGTTTTATCAAAAAGAAAATAAAACGCTGAAATTTGTTAATTTGAATTAAGTGATTTTTTAAATTTTCTGATTATTCGGTGATTATTTAGTTTTGTAGAATTCTGTGTCTTATTTAGAAAATATAAGGATGCAATGTAATATTTAGCAATGTCCGTTGAAATATGTATGCATTGTACTACTAACATTATCATTTGGGATTTCAGTTTTTGAAAGTATTAAGCCAAACTTTTCCTTATTTAACTATTCATGATGGTATTTTCTATACGAATCGTACCAAAACATTTGAATGCAAAAAGTGCCTCTCTATAAAAGTTAATATGACAGAAAATTGTACTTTGTACTTACTTGCTCTTTAGGAAATTTCTGTAAAAACATTAAACTTTATAGAAATTCTGTTATTCGATTTATTTATTAGCATAAAATAGAAATTTATGATAGGATACAGATGCTGTTAGAAATGCATTGTTTAAATGTGTTCTAAGTTGTTATGCAATATGTATGTTTCAATAAAACTATTGAAGAAATAATAAAGTATGTTTTGTTTTCAAAGTACTTTGCATTTTGACTGACAAGTTTTATGGACGACTGAGACAGTTTTTCAACAAGTTTCCTCCTATAAATAGCCGATTCTGATACAAAGTTTTGAAAGTAGCCAATATATTTCAGTTGTAAATCTTAAAATGAATTGTTGCCTTTAGCCTATTGCGAACTTTTCTTTACAGTATCCTGAAACCATGAAGACAATTAGTCAGTCCAAAGTTTCCTCATGCATTGCTTATTGATATTGAGCTTCGAGCCTTTCCAGCTTTATTTATTACATCATTAGTTAAACATGTCCCACCCGAAGCCATATTTTCGTTGCTTTTTCTTTAGTGCATGTTCGTCGGAGCTGTCATTTGCCGGGACTAATTAAAATACCGAATTTGTGCGAGAAGTTTGATTTTGCTGTACGTCAGATTTTTGGTTGACGTCTGCTTCATTTTCGTCGTCGAACAGTAAAACTTAATTTGATGTCACTGTGATGGACTGCAAATGGTTTCTGAATGCATGTGTCAATATTTTTATGTATATTTTGGTTAATGTTCTTACAGAAGTTATAAAGTTCATAATTATATAATGAACACTATTTCGAACTAAAAGACACTCGTTCTTTTGCTGTGGCTTGGTTAAAACAGTTGTTTCGGGCTTGCTATGAACGCATAACTTATTAAATTTGTATATACAGTCGACGCTCGTTATAACGACCCTCTGCGTCCCATAGCAAAAGGTCTTTATAACGAGTGGTCGCTGTAGTGGATATAATTAAAAACTGTATACATGCACGCTCAGCAGTTCCATATAAATAGGCGATTTTTAAAGAGATTCCGACTAAATACTCAACTTATTTTTTATCATTGGTATTAAAAATAAAATTTTATCAATTAAAAATATATTTCTAAAACAGATTTTAAAGTAGAAAATAAAGGGTGTTATATACTTACAAAACATTTCTTTTCTAAAGAAAAAATCAGAAATGGTTGTTTGTCTTTTCTGCATATGTGCTTTTTGAAAAACATAATTTTCCATTTTAGTTAAAGATGAGAAATAATGTTCTGCCTTTCAAAAAAACATTTTAAAGTCTCAATAGCACTTGAAACATTTTTTTTTATTCTGGGCTATTCTATTTTCCGCGCTGTGGTGTGGTAATTCTCTCCCCGTCAAAGTTGAACTGTAACACTGAAGACTCTACATCTACGAAGCTTGGCAATACAATAATCAAGGTAATTTACGTTTAGAAACATGTTCTTTTTGGAAAAATACCGGGAAGAGTGTTCGCTGAATTCGGACGTTGTATTGGGATTAGACGACACTGTACGGTCGTTATACCGGAAGTAAAATAACATAGTGTATAGGGAAACACAGTTGGGGATTTTATCACTGGTCGTTATAATGGAATGGTCTTTATAATGTGTGGTCGTTATAACGAGCGTCGACTGTATTTTTATAAATGTATTGTTATAAATTAGAAAAAAATGTGCTGTACAGGATTCTGCGTTTAGTTTTTTCTATTGTGTTTTTTAGATACCTTTGCAAATCTGTTTAGAGAATTTATCATTTTTTCTTTGGGTTTACTTCTGGTACATCAGCTGTCATAACATCCTTTAAAATTTCCGTGCCTCGATCGGATGTTTATTTTCAAATCAAGTTTGGGTTTCGTGGACAATCCTTGATGTTGCTCATGTTTTTCTCTTATATATATATGTGATTGTTTAGTGAAAGAATACGTACTTGTCTGCATGTTTCTAGGGTTATGTTCAAGATCTTTTTTAACTCCCCCTTCTTCCTCCTGACTCTGGAATGGTTGAAAAGCAACCACTTCGTCATTTATCATGTAATAAATTGCTTTACCCTTTCTCTTTTTTGTTAAATAATCAAATCGCTTTTTACCCTTACCCTCACAGGCATGATTAGCAATTTTTCTGAAGATATAGAGACACATAACATATTATTTTATTTTCTCCCGAAATGATTGGTAATGTGTAGAAATGATGACAAGCCTAAGAAGCCTTTCATGCTCTGTTGTTTTTATTTGGTAAAAAGAAGTCTTTGAAGTGTTACTTTGAGGTTGCTGTAGCTGACGCTTTCGGTTCTCAAATATAGCACTGTTTCACATATCTCTGTTTTAGTCCTTTGCACAAATAATTTTCTGACTTTTTAAAGCAAATCAGGTTCGAGTATTGTTTATGAGGTATTATTTCTAAATTACTTCAGTTGTATTTATCGTAGATTCAAATTTCATTATTATCTTAAGAAAAAAGAGTGGTGTTCTATTTCTTGATAAATTACCATGACTCTGCTATGGAAAAATAATGCTCTTAAACTATCAAGAAACTTCACGCAGAAAATTAATATCCTGTTAATTCACTGATTATTAATTTTTCACAAAAATAATTTTGAAATTTCACGTATTTTTTATTACTGAGCAGTTACTAAAAATTAAAAAAAAAGTGCTCCTAAGTTTTATTGACAAATATGATTAATTAGGGATGATAAAAGAGAATATCTAATTTATATATGAGCAAATTTTCTTGTATATACTTAGTAGATACAAAAGAAACATGTGAAAAGAAGATTAGCAACAAGACACAGAACGAACAATTTTTATGACGTTAATATATTTATGTATCTAACAGCTTATTAAAACTGTTACTTTAAATATACTTTAACCAGTCTTGTTTAAAATTTTCTTTATTTTTTCTAAAAAAAAATGTATGAAGCAAAAGCTTTCACTCGATCATCCACCAATACGACTTTCCTGAATAGTTAAAAAAACATCTGTAAGAACTGTTGAAACACTGTTTGAAGAAGTATTTAAATAGTGAGCTTTCTTTGTTAATTAAATGAGTGGACAAATCTGTTTCAGTAATATATAATGGTGAGTGTTCCTTCAACACGATTTCTATTTTCCAGTGACCTGTAACAAAGCCTTTTCCTTTCCATTCTTTTCAGAAACATTCGTTTTTACCATCATCCAGAAGAGTCCTTCGAATGACTCTGAAACAGCTTTTATTGTCCATGCTCCGCAATGATAGTAGACCCATAAAAAGAGAAAATGGTTACAACGTATGGCGTAGTTGCCTATAATCTTCGAAGCGTCTTGTTTTCAGCCCAAATGCAAGTATTGCTGGGCGGAAGCTAGGATTTTTGTGAATTTCTTTTCCTTCAGGTCCCTACTTTCATCCCATAAAGATAATAAAAACCGATTTTGAAGCCGCTTCTCATAGTTAACAGTTGGAAACTCATTATCCATTGGCAAACCTTTCCGCTGAGTAGAAACTTTGTCCCAGTGTTCCCCGCATATCATTTCATAAAAATTCAAAACTTTCTATGAGAGCTTGTTTATTGCTTTCGCTATAATAACGTCTTCCACTTACGTTGGAGGTACTGCTCAGGTGGTGTGGAAAACTCCATCGAGGGCAAGTTAGTGTGCCTCGTAGCTGTGACCCTTGTTGAGGGCAATTTCTGGCGTTCCCGCAAACTGGATTTTGGATTCCGTTAATTAAAAGGGGCAGCCTACTTCCGACGGCTTCAGTTCATCCATCATTCCCTGATATTCAGGCGCAGATTTTATCTTGAGCCGTGCTTTGATTTTAGCCCACTTTCAACCGGACCAGAATATTGACATTGTATAAAGCCAGGTACAATGCTTTTGTTCGTTGAAGTGAGTTTTTATATTTTTCGTTTATTTATTAAGATAATTTATGTTTTTTTCCTTTTGTTTGTTATCAGATATATGAATAGCCACTGTAATTTACGTCAGTTGGATTCATTTTCCATTTAATGCTCGAATTCTTTTGTCCATTTATAGCATAACATTTTCCTTTAAAAATGTTATTGTAAGTTTTCAAGTTGGATACTATCTTAATCACGTTTAACTAGAAAAAAATAATCTAAGTTTGATAAATATCAGTAATAATTCTTCTATTGCGCAGTTTAATTATATTCCGTTATACTGTCACGAAGATGCAAAGAATTGCAGAACGCAATTTAACAACAATGTAGATTTATTAATTCGAAGCAACTCGCAAGTGAACAACATAACTTGTGGGATTCAGCATTTATACTTTCAAGGAAAATATCAGAAAGATTCATCAAGAATAATAAAGAAAGATTTAGAAGTCCCTTCATTATTTATAAACAATAAACTACAATAAGAAAAACATTTTAAAATTAACCAGAATAGCCCTGTTTCAAAACCACGGTGATTGCTGACAAGGTTTTTTGTTAACAATATTAAGAAGTATTAGGTCATATTTATATGTAATTAAAAATTTTTATTTCAGTTTATTATTTTTTTAAAATCGTTACCAGAGCTGAAAAGAATTCGTAACTACATTATTAGAATCCTACATGAATTTGATTCATGAAGTTGGGTTTGAAATATGATTGGTCCACAGGATCATTTTTTTTTTGCGTCATTTTGTACTTCACGCAATATCCTTTGTAGAAATCTTAGTAATTTTTAGTTTAGTTCTAACTTTTAGAGGTTCCCCTGGTAGTTTAAAATCGTTTTATATACTTTTGTTGTAAATGAAAAATTTTTTTGAATGTTTATGGAGTTAGTATGAGCGAAAAATATTAAAATTTGCTAGCCTAATCTTATTTAAGTTCAATTTTCGGTCTTTTTTCTGCCTAGACTATCTGCTAATTTATCAATGAATTGTGCGGGAAATATTTAAAACATTAACTTCTGAGGGTTTTTTTTTTTACATAATATCAGCTTTGAATGAAAATTTACTTAGGAAGCAATTTTTTGTAATCTTTATTTTCTGTAAATATTCAACAGTTTGTGTTTTTTTATATTTAAACTCATCATTATTGTTTTATATTATTCATTTTCCGAAATACTCTTTTCACAATTTTTTCTATTAAATTTTTTTATTTAGCGCTCCAAAATTAATGATTGTTATTTAAATTCTTTTATATTATTCCCATTGGTTCTGAATTTTATATGCAATCTTAAACATTAAACAAAAAAAAATCATATATAATTTCATATATAATTTATGTTACTATAAACATTAGTTATGTAAAATTACTTCTCGTATTCTAAAGTTTTGAAACGTATGGAATTATATTTTGAAAAGACTCAGTAATGAGGATTTATTGTTATTATGATAATGATTTTTTTTCTTCAGCGTGAATTCGCAAAATGTAAACTCGAAAGATCGAATTGACTCTTTAACAATTTTAAGATTTCAAATCTAAAAGTCTATTCAATTCCTAGGAATACTACTTTTATAGAACAAAGGTAAAGTTTCTTCCTGTTTTGCAAATACAAATGTAAAATATTTTTATGAAAGCTTCTTCACGATATTGACTTTGAAAATAGAATTCACTGTCACTATTTTGAACAAAGTATTTTCAATAATGTGAAAATACATACGATTTCTTGGAACTCGATGTTTTTAAAATAAAACTAGATTCTCGTTTTCTTTTTCCGAAATGAATTTAATTTTAAAGTGATTTATTATGCGATCTCTTCTCAATTCCATGAGAAAAGGATGATTTTCCAAGTGTTTCGTGATATAATTTATTTTTTCTCAATATAATTTTAAAATCTCCCTTTTGCATGCTGATGTATGTATCCGTTTATTCTAAAATGCGAGGAATTTATCTTTGAGTTGCATTTTAGAATACTTGAAACAAAGTGCCTCATTTCAAAAGTTGTTATCTATTAAAGCAAAGTTTTCTTTGTAACATTCCTTAGTAATTACATATGAACATTAAACTTGTTTACAAGAGAAATATTTCATTTTTACGAGAACAAAGCGCTTAACTTAAGTAATAACATTTAAAAACCCTTTTATGCTCTCCGGGAATTAATTGCATGCTTATTAGCCGTCATAATACATCTATTTATTTTTTATAACTTTTAAAAATGCACTCGCATGCTTTTATATAAACTTCAACTTTCTGTGAATCAACAC
Organism: Araneus ventricosus; assembly: GCA_013235015.1. Taxonomy (NCBI): domain Eukaryota; kingdom Metazoa; phylum Arthropoda; class Arachnida; order Araneae; family Araneidae; genus Araneus; species Araneus ventricosus. The sequence continues at coordinate 4,357,639 of BGPR01000001.1, forward strand.
ACAAGGATAAATTTTTAAAGAAATCAGAAGGGTGGGATGCATTTCTAAATTTTATTCATTTTATATTCGACTCTTTACAAAATAGTTTAGCCCTTTTATTCTCTACAACTAGTGAAGTTGCAAACCATATTCGACTGAAACAAAAAATGGAATTTACGAATTTTATTTTTGTAAAAAAATAAAACTTAGAACGAAATTTATGAGAAAGATAAAATATGCATTATGTTCTTATTCAGCGAAATTTTGTAAAGCTTTTATATACTTTAAAACACAGCCTGTTTATAAATTTCATAATGCACTTACTGAATTTGTAAGCCGCCTATTCGTTGGTATAGCTAATTAATTATTATTGGTTTAGATGTTTAAAGCTGTTTTATTACCCTGAGAATTCGTAAAAATTCATTTTAAGTTGATTACAATATTTATATGGGACATATAAGATCATATGAAATGTATGTGAATCCCTTAGCATCAGAAAAATGTCATTCTTCTATTTTTCATCGAAGAAGAGTCCATTGTAGAACATGACAGGTGAATCCCAGTAGATGACATGCGCGACTACATTTGCCATGGGACGATAACTTTACGTGGTTTCTTCTGTCTGTCGTGTGTCGGATGGATTTTTAATGAGTAGACAGTTTTAGAAGGTATTCACTGTGTTGAATAATCCACACAATAATCCGAGTTGTGTGTTGGCTGACTGCTAGCCTCAATCAATCTTTAGATCGCTGGTAGCTGTTGGTCTGCATCAAATTCGGAGCTAACAACGCAGACAGCATAAAGCACCGGAGTTCAAGTTAAGGTGGTAGGAACTCTTAGGCCTAGATTTTAAATTATTGAGGAATAATACGAAAATCAGATTTATTATTAATGAATTATTGTTGTGTCTGCAAAGTTACTATCGATCTTTGTGCTCATTTCTTTCTGAAACCTTTTACATTTATTTTAATATAAATTAAATGTCAGAAAATAGAGTTACATATACAGTCGGACCTCTATTTAACGAAGTCGCTAAATCCCGAAGAAAAGTTCGTTATATGGAAAATTTGTTGAATAGAGATTCACCTTTTAAAATACTTTAAACTACACAAAACAGATTTTAAATTTATAAACACTAAATATTATTAAAAAGTAATTAATCACATCTTAATTTTGTAAATTATATTTTACCCATCAAAAAGAAATCTGCAAGGAAAACAAGAATAAAACAAAACATTGTCCGGGAATACACTGTATTTTCATTAAAAAAATAATTTTATATTAAAATTAATGAATTTTAGCATTTCATCATACGAAGGCTTGTTGATTTCTGCATCATGATCATTTCCATCTTCATCATCTTTGTCTTCATCGCAATTCTTTGCTGTGTTTTTATTTTTCACACTGTCCACTTCAAAACTGCCTCATCCACATCTTCATAGACACATGCTTTTAAACGTTTTGAACACGAATTCGATGACTCATAATTTTGCATCTTATCACGATTTTTTTATTATGGTTGACAAGCTGTTTGGAGGAATACCAAATTTTAAAGCAATATCCTTTTCTTTCACTCCTTTATCCGCCTCATGAAGAATTAAATTTTTTTCTTTGATGCTCAAGCACTTTCGCTTTGACATTTTCCAGCTTCAAGGTCATTGCTGAACATAAAATGTGTTAAAAGAAAGAATAAGTTTAAAATGTTTAGAAATATTTTGAGGAATAGGGAGAAAAAAAATATTGGATCGCAAGAAAAAGTTCGTTAAATAGAGAATGAACTTCGCTATTTGGATGTTATTTTACGAAGAAATTCGCAAAATGTTCTTGGTTCCAAGAAAAAGTTCCCAAAATAGAGAAATTCGCAAAATAGAGGTTCGTTAAATAGAGGTCCGACTGTACCTTTCTTTTGAAGTTATTCGTTACCTTTTTCGAACGTCAAGAATAAGCTAGGTCGGTTTCTAGATTGGTCAGTGGATATCAGAAAAACAGATTGTGCACTAATATTTATACACCAGTAATTTAGAAACTCTACGCATCATGCTATTAAAATACCCAAGTACTAGTATTTATTAACATAATTTCTATCTGGCACGCATTATAGAATATGATTGTCGTGATTTTTCAATGTCTCAAATGAAAATGTTTTTGGTATAAATAGCAGGATTCATCAGCGGAACGAGGAATTTAAAATTACCATTGCGATTCTTGTCCTGCATGTTGTATTCCTACATTATTATTGAATTTAGATGGCAAAATATTTTCCTATGATCTCATGTCAAAAGTTAGGCATTGAACAATTTCTTAAAAACATTGAGTTATTAAAAATCCAATTGGCCTCTTTCATCTAAGTGTATCACCGGGATTTTTGCAGAATAATGACAATGAATAAAAAAAAAGTATTAAATATTTTGCAAGAGACAGTAATAAGCGGGATGCAGAAATTCAATAAAGCCTTCTATTCGTTAAGGGAAGATTACTTAAAATTACTAACCAATTTAAGTCTTTTTTTCACCAAAATAATCCTTTGGGAAAAAGGAGGTAACAGTTGTTTTGTCAACTGTTACCTCCCTTTGAATTGTTACCTCCTAGATTTAGAAGAAGTAAGATTTATATGCAGCCGAAGACAAATAACTGAGTGTTCTGTCAGGTGCATGACTACTTGGTTCATTTTTGTCTATTAAGACAGAACTCCTCTTTTTGTACTCACCTTTTATATACCCGCGTACATAAACAGTTGTAATGATCATTATGTACTTCGACAAAAAAATATCTCTTATTTTTTTAATGTTTTATCATTTTTTTAGAAATATTGGTTGTGAACGATTTTCCTTTTCTATAAACTTTCTCCTTCCATATACTTACTCTCCCCCCCCCCATTTATTGAAGAACGATGGTGAAAATAATTGTGGCAAAGCTGCTCGATTCGTGTGCTTCCCTCCCCCCCCCTTTTCAAAGAAAAGCTTTAGAAAGCTGTTAAAGGTATTAAAAAAATAAGAAAATCTTATTTTGAGCAGTTTAAACGCATTTTAAATTTCTTTGAAGCTTTCTTTTATAATTCTAATAGAGTTCTGATTGAAACATTAATTTAAAATATGAAGTTTTAAACAGTTGACCATTAAAAAGCCATTACTTTGCTTAGCTATATGCTGTATCAAGCTGCTTAAAATTATGAAATGAATGCCATTAACTCATGACACATAATAAATTACTTTTTGTTCGGGCTAATTACGCGCTTTGCCGATTAGTTTATAATATCACTGGTTGCAATTTTTATTTAATGTAAGATTTGATTAACGAGAGAATGTCTTCTTCACAGTCATTTGTACCAAGCGCTTTTTTAAGTTATTTGAAAAATACTTTCTTTTTGAGACTTTCTGCTCTCTTACATCCGAAATTTCAATGAATCCATGGCTACATGCGTACTAGGAAAACCGTTACTTTTCTCCTAAAAATCCTGAACTCATGCAAAAACATTGCTTAAGGAGTTCATCCATTCGTTGCAAAATTTTATAAAATTGATTTATTATTGTGTATGTATTCAATATTTCTGTTTTTCCAATGACCGGATCAGACCAGAAGTGAAGGACATTTTTAAAATTTTGTTGCTCGATTTGGTTTGTTAGATTAATATTCCATTTCGCAGTGTCACAAACATGAAAATTCTTAATTGTGTTTAATTAGGAAACTTCATTCTTAATCTCTTATGTACAGTATGGACATTTCTTTTTGAATGGAACAATGGTAAAAATTGCAAACTTTCTCAATCACCAGAAATCGGTTTTCTCTTAACATATAGGCATGGTGTGTATTTATTCTTTCATTATTCGAAAATACTTCAATAATGGAAAACAGAAGAAAATCCAAAAATTATAAAAAGTATTCATATCTGATAATATACATCTAATAGTTCCCCAGAGTGCGCGTTAGGATTTATGTGATGTAATATTTTTCGAACTGCTTTGTTTATTTTAAAGTGGCCTGGCATGTTAACTGCGTTTGAAAACAGTTTAAAATCATGAATCATCGTCTGATAAGTTATTGAAAAAGATTTCATTTTTTATTTCGTTTTAAATAAGGGAATATCTTAAGGAACGCACATTTTTTTATTTTATATTTATGGAAAAAGTTTAGGTTATTGCTTTGTATTGGATTGGCAAAATTTAGAGACTTCGAACAGAAAAAAATATTATGCAATCTCTCTTTACCTTCTTGGTCTGTTAACCTTGTACCTTTTTCTTGTTTTCAAAGAATCGCAGTGTGTTGACTGCTGTAATTACTGATTCGCTTGTAAACAACTACATTTGATGACTAACGGCCAACTAATCTAGGTTTCAGTTCATTGAATTTCATATCAAAGTATGCTTTTTATCAAGAGATGGCACATTAAGGCACATTAACAAGTCTGAGGTCAGCTCTAAATGATGCTATCTTTTCTTTTTCTATGGCAAGTTTCAGTGCTTTTGCTCCAAGCTGACATCGAGATGATAATTACGTGTATTATATAGAAAAGAACATTTTTAGCCTTTCCGCAGTCATGCAACCATTTTATTCAATTGATCTGTCAACCTGTTTCGAAACGAGTAATCTTCCGGGCTTTTCTAGTGTTCCTGAGTACCTAGGGAGTTGATGCGGAGACACGTCTTCTGTGAAGAGGGTCGTATTTCTTCTGTTGGTTAATTAATTGGATGACCCAATGAGGAAAGGAAGTTTCCCACGTTTACGTTCATGTCGAGTGTCGAATGTCAAGTTCAGTCATTTTGAATTCAGGTTTGACTATTTCTGTTAACTGCCCTTGGATGCAGAAAACATAGAAAACGCCAATTGATATTCTATTTGCATCCACAGACCATCAGGTTATTTGAAGTTTAGGTTCAGAAAGGTGATGTGCAATCAATAGCGTAACCTAAGAATTGGATAAGTCAGTGTGAAATAATGCTTTTGTGCAGAATCATATTTTCCATTTCTACGTTCATTTTTGAGTCAATTTCATTGGGTTTGATTTTGCTTGAAATAGGTATTAGTAAATTTAGTTTCGTGTATCTGGCTTTGCATAAACATTAGATGCACTCAGTTAAGTGATAATTACTATTTGCTTAGTGACAAGGATACCAAATTATTTGCAAATAATTAAGCTTATTTTCAGTTCTGACTTCATTGTCTTTTCTGTTGGGGCTACTCTTCATAATTTAAAAAAATACTTATTAATGTACTTATAATTTAAAAATTTAATTCTTTCCAGTATCGAAAACTCTGCCATCCTTTCATATTGTTATTTTATTTTATTTATTTATTTTGTTCTCATTTGAATTTAAAAAGCTTACCGAGTGATTTGGCATATATTTGGCCGTTAGGAAAATTTTCGTTTTATTAGTGAGAACGTTTTTATGATAATAAGATTTGACTAAATTATTTTGCTTTATAGAACAATTTATAACATGCACTGCGTTTTATTTATAGTTATAACGTTTAGTTTTATAATATTCATCTTGTTGGTAATTCGACTGTTTCAGTATTTTAAATAAATTCTGATTTGCTTTAAAATATAGGATTGGATAATTTATAGTCAGCTTTTGTGACCATGAATTATTAAATTTAGACTTAATCTAGAAAGAAAAAATTTATATTGCTTTATTTTTCACAAAAAAAACCACGATCGTTTCCTTTGAGATCCAAAAGATGATTTAAATGAATTATAACCCAGAGATAGTTTAAATGAATTATAACCCAGAGATAGTTTAAATGAATTATAACCCAGAGATAGTTTAAATGAATTATAACCCAGAGATGGGTTTACATGATTAATAATATTATTCATACTTTTTAATGTCAAAAAGCATAAAATTAAAGATTCTGTCTGTATCAAAGTTTGGAATATGAATTATCAACATTTTCTTGAGCATAAACATTTTGGTAGTACGAGTATAAAAGATATTTATGAAATTCAAGCCATAAATTTGAATTTTCAAAGCACATTCGAGCAAAAAAGGTGTGTTTGAAAGTATTGGAAAGTAAATATGGTATTGATTCGTGAATTTTGGAATAATGGTAACATTTGTACACGCTTTACTCGTATGAATTCTGAACATCGTCTGATGGTATCTTTCCTATTGTTCCTTTAAATAAATTTCTATTGTTGCTTGAACTTGTGGTGAAACACCTGAAATTCAAGAAAGGTGATTTATAGAATGAATCCATTAACAGATAACCTATAGGCGTTTTTTAAAAATTTATCTATTTCAATTTTTTTTCTTTTATAAGAGCTAATGATTTCTTGTGTATTATAATTTAGCAACTATACTTGAAAGGTGTCCGAGGTCACTCTTATTTTATTCTTATTTGTGTTCCTTAAAAGAAAGTCGAGTAATCTAAACGCATTTATGAAGTCTTAACAGAGGATTATATCATTTATAAAGGCATTAATCGCTTATAATTAGTTTACACTCAGATATTATTAAAGATGGCAAAGCTGATGAAGTGTTATTTCTTTAGTGTTGTAGCTGTAAAGTTTCTTTTTAAACATTTTCTTGGGTTGTAATCCTTCTTTAGACAAAGATTCAAGCCGTACGAAAAAAGCATTTGATTGTAAAGCAATAAATCTGTATTTGAAAGGAATATTTATAATTAATGTTATTCTAGTAGCTTTTGTAAAGAGGAAGGAATTTTTTTTTTAACCGATAAGTATTCCATGCAGCTTTTTAAACAAATTCAGCAAAACAGTCTTTTGATTTATCTTTCGGTGTATGAATGCATAAAATAAAAGAAATAACGCAGCAGAAGCTGAAATTGCTTAAAGTTTATTTTTAGTCTTTTTATGAAAGAAAATATATAAAAAAGTATTTTATTTTGCAACTTTTGTACTGATTATTTTTCGTAACAATGTAAGTATAAGTACTTTAGATTTTCATCGCTCTATTAAAATTGATTTTTTCCACATATTTATCAAAATGCAGAATATCAGATGCTTCTTTTTCCCATCGTTTTGCTTTAAAAATAGCTGAAGAAATATCGATTGTGTTTCTACGGGTATTTTCCCTCAAAATAAAAATGCACTTTTTTTAAATTCAAGAGTGTATTTTTTCTCTCTCTTTCTGTTTTTTTAAAAAGAAAGAAGGACTTCAAGTGAAAATCTTCACTCGCTTCGCAAAAAGACAAAAACTGTATTTAGTTAATGACTTAAATATTATAAGCTCCTTTGTCCTATGCTAATTCTCCTTATGCTTTTACATGCAATTTCTTTCACTCATTTTACCGATGATAATAAACTTAAGTAAAGGAAATGACAAAAAATAGCAAACGATACATTTGCGGTAAGTGCATGTTTTAAGGCTCTGAGCTTAGGACGATACATATTTTTTTCCTTTTGTTTGGTGGGTGCAAACTTTTTATAATGGAAATTGCGATTTTTTTTGTTTTAACATTTAGTTTCGTTGCAAGCTTTTTTCCCCGTTAATGAATCCACAAATACATTTTCATGCTAAATAAATCCAGTGAACGACTCATTGGTTTGAAGGAAATGTGTGGATTTCGGAAAATTATGAATTGGGTTGTCATTTTTTTGGTTCAATTAAATTGGTTAATCCATTTTCATAAAGAGAATAAGACAATGTATAGAGTTAGCGAATGTTATAAAAAGAAAATAATATTTCATAAGCTTATTCGAAATTTATGAAATTATTTAAATCATTTTTTCATCTTTCTTAATACTCTAATTATATGTTTTTCTTATATATTTACTTATGGAAAAGAAATTTTAATGATATTAAACTTAATAAAAATTTATTAATTTGTGTATAAGGCTTTATTGCTCAAATAATTGGTTGATTTTTATCGTTGTATAATTACATAAATAATATTAATAAAAAGTCGTGAAAAGACTGTTATAGAAAAAATTATTTCTCTTCTGAACTGAAAATTGCGTCCCTTAGATTTTTTCTAATATTTTAGTAATTTGAAAACTTTTTCCTGATAATTACGGATTTATATAAAAACTAATTTTTTCTTTTCATTTTTCAGGTAAGGAGTATTGATTTCCGTGTTGTAAGACTGCAGGTAATATCAGTGTTGTTTTAATGTTATGAATGTTGTTATTCTTTATATTTCTAGCGCATTTTTGAATCTTCTATTCTGATTGCGCAACTCAAAAATTTATGAAATTTTAGTAAAACTGTTTAACTCTTTGAGAAATCTGTATTTTAAAAATGCTACTTGACCTTAGAACACAATCTGTTGCAGCCCACTCCGAATCGAACTGTTATATTAAGTGAAAAGTACAAAAATAAAAATTGAAAGTTAATAGCGAACATGCGCTGTTTTTCAAACAGTGAATCGGGCATCTGGAAGAACGGTCAAAATTCATGTAATATTTTATATATTCTGTTTGAGATTTTTGTAATCGAAATACAGCAGTAAGAAATATTAATGATGGGGTTTTGAATTTGTTTTTCTTCAAACATTGTGGTTTTACATAGAATTTTAGTAAACACTTGTTTAAAATTGTTTATGAATTTTAGGAAAAGAACAAATCTAATTGATATAACTTCTCTTATTTTATATTCTTATACAGTGGTAGTTGAATGTATGAACATACATTTTTGAACCGAATTCTTTAGCCACTGTTGCTTTGAAATATAGGTACTGAACACAAAATTAAGTGCAATTTGTAGACTAAGTAAGATTTACTGTGGAATAAAAACATTATCAAAATTTGTTACCATTCGTATACTTAGGGGAACAAATCTTAAAAAACAATCATGAGATTATTTTCGATTTTCTACTTGGAAATGTTCAAGTCCCAATATTTCGTCGTAGATCATTTTGGGAGGCAATATAATAATTTCATTTTTAATGGGAAATATAACTCCCAATTTATTAATAGTAATGCCAAGAAAAATTGTTCTTAAAATTACTGGCAGTCGTAAAATAGCTTTAGATGATAGTTTTGAAGTGGGTAATAAATTTTGTTTGGTGTTGTACAATATGAAGGATATCTCCTCTGTATTCTTGCCGAAAATCTTACGGCGCAGAATCTGTAGTGTGTATTGAACCGAAGATTTGTTTATGTTTTTCGGTTCAATGATTGCATCTCTTGTTCAAAGAACTTAGTGGTTCTTCTTTATTCGGCGAAATAAAAGAACGACAAAGCTAGTAATATTCAGATTGTTTATACTTTGCAGTATTGCAGTCGAGAAATCTTTTATTTATTGGTGTAATTTCCGTACGATAAAAATTACCGCATATACTTTTGTTTTGACTGTTTTGAGATATTCCCTATAAATTTAGTATCATTTGTCTCTCCGTTCAAAAGTTAAATTGCTGTAAACGGTTCATTTTGTTTTAGTATATCATTTATATGTTTTTATTCCAAATTACTGAGCAAAAACTTATAAATGCTTAATGTACCATTCTACAGTTTTGTAATAGAGGGTCATCATTTCAAATGAATTAAATTGTTTTGCTCCGAAAGCAAAAGTAGATTATTGTTAGAAAAAGCCATTTTCTCCCCCTGAGACTTGTTTTTTTTCAAATGCTAAAAACTCTATAAGAAAATATATTAATATTTGGTCCA
>BGPR01000001.1:4367192-4429050 GCA_013235015.1 Araneus ventricosus
TTCAAATGCTAAAAACTCTATAAGAAAATATATTAATATTTGGTCCACTTAAGTATTGAGAAAGAAACTATCACATTGTTGAAAAGCCTTGAGTCACGTTGAAGCCTAATCTCATTTACACAGAAGAGAACGAAAATCAAATGGTTGTGTAATCACAACGAGAGCAACGTACCGAAACTGATTCAAAAAATGATCTTGTCCCATTATCACCTGGCCTTCATCTGCGGAAACCCACCAAATGTCAAAAGCTAGTCTTGCTCATCGATTTTAGCAAGGTATTCTCTTCCGGAACTCTGGACAAAACTCATTCACGAATTCGCCACAGAACAGATAATGCAATGAAGGATGCTCCAAGATTTTCCGTTCTTCCAAGAAACGCTTCTGGCCTCTTGTGGTTTTAATAAAATCGATTTTAAGGAAAGCGCCTGGCCTGCTTACTTAAGCCGAATTAATGGTGCAATGGGCGTGAAAAGACCGATAAATTGACTCCGTGAAAGGCACCACGTTAACTAATAGGCTACACTTTTAAGAAGCCTGATTACCAAGTCGAACAGCTGGGTCGATGCAAACAATACCACGCCGATATCCTTGTCATCAGCAGTTCTCTGGCCAAGTCTGTGGTAGTTATTGCCCATGTATGAAGCATCAATCAATTAAAAAGTTCAGCTGTGGGTTTGAAAATACAAAATCATCTCTTAATTTTTTTTTATAAAAGTTAATAAATGAACTATAAAACATTTTAAATTGCTTTTGGCTTTATAAAAGATATGTACCGATATTGTCGAAAAATTGTTTCGACCAAACAGGTAAATGCAATCTTCTTCTTGGCATGCTACCTTCCTACGATTATTAATTGTATATTGCTCGCAACTTTTTAGTGTTTTCAAAACCAAAGGAAAAATTATATGAAATGTTAAGGAAAAATATTGCTCTTTCAACTTTCAGCATTCACAAGTTCAAAGAAACAGTTCCCTTTCTTTTAAATATTCTCAAATAATTTTAAACATTACTTCTCCCTGTTTCTAACTTTAGGTATTTTAATAAACAAATCGCGTGAGACCTTCACCTATTTCAGCTCACATCCATTCCACAGTGATCGTTAACTATCTAGTCTTAGGAATGTGGATGTGAAGTGGTGCCAGATGTTTCAAGAAACATTTGGAAATTAAAAGTAGAGAACTATTACAAACGAGAATATATAAACAATTAATTGTAGCAATAATTAACATTATTTATCGTATTATTTTCAACAATAACAAAGAAAAATATCTGTGCATTTTTAAATTCAAATAACTAAATTAGGTTTAGTAGGGTTCTGTTTAGAAGCAACAGAAGGGCTATTTTGGGACGAACCTCGTAATTTTGAACCGCGGTCCAAGTTTCCACGCCACACCGGCGGGAGGATGTTTGAACCGCAACGTATGACTTGGCGTACCAGAGCAGCAATGCACGACTGATCTTCAGTGGAATCGGGTTTCGAGCCTGGAGCCCTCCGGCTCCGAGGCCGACACTTTACCACTAGGCCACCGTGGCCCAATAACTAACTTAGAAAAAGGTTTTTTTAGCTGACTTAAAAAAACCTTCGTTTCAATTTGTTTCTTTGAAAATTTGATTATTTTTCAGATATAAAAACACTTTCTTCGTTATTTGATCGGCTGTGGTTTCTCATGTGATTGAATAAATATCTAATCGAAAGTATCCAATATCATCCAATTTCTTAGTATAATTTTTCAAATATTGTCACATTTGATGCTTATGGGAAGTTAAGTAAATCTGGATTTAAAAGATGAATTGGATAAAAAATATCGATATAAAACCATGAAAGCAATTAAAGCTCGAAGATGTTTTCATCAGTGAGAAAGGTATATTGGAATCTCTTTTTATATGGTATTGTTTTCTGCGCCAAAATTAACCATTAGTTAAAATTAACCATTAGTGCCTTTTTCCTAAAACAACATTATCAGAAGTGGAAGATGACAACATTTGAAAAGATTTCGAACAATAAAATCAAAGTAATACGATTAAGCTAAAATACTAAAAAACATGAATAAGTAAAAATGCAGAATACATTAAAAATATATACAACATAAGATAAACTATTAAACATTCTTTTAATTTCTTATCTTCGCCAAGTCAAAGGATCTAAAAACGGTATAATTGGGGAAACTGAATATATATATCCTTGGAGTTTTACATAAAATTAAGGTATTTAACGCGATGTTTTTATCAAGGGTAATGTGAAAAGTTCGGAAATTTTTGCAAATGGACACATTTTTAGGATAATCCAGTCGGAACATATCCAGACTAATAAAAAGTGCGTTCCAAATGTGAACAACTGTAGCAATTTCACGATTATTTCCTTATTTTGCTTTCATTAGTGTCTTCATCATAATATTCAATGATAGAAATCCCTTAACGCAATATCGGCAAACAGCCCACTGCACCGCATCGTCCATTTCCCCCCGCAACTAAACCAATAATATACTGCAGCAATGATTGTAAACCAATCCCAAACGTACCACCCGAAAAATGATAACAAAGTATAAAAGTAGAAAGGGAGGGGAAAAAAAACTCTTAGGTTCTAACTACGTAGCCTCCGGTCTACCCAATACATAATTCAAAAGCCTAAATGAATACAATAAATATCGGTGGAGGCGAAAACAAACAAAATCCTCTTCGAATAGAAGCGGACCTATGAAATATGAAAAGGAAAAGAAAAAGACTGTTTCCTCAAGGGCGGGCAAAAATACTCCGTTCTGCTACTGCGGCTTCAGTGAAATATTTGGAACATAAAGACAATATCATTAGGTGAAGATGCTGCAGTTTTATGGTCCGCAAAGATCGTTGATGTGTATGTAAACGGTGGGGATTGTCTTTAGGAAGAGCTTCGATAATAATCTCTTGTTTCTTTATTCGTTTCTGATTTCTCTGCTGTAATTTTCTTAAACGGAAACATATGTATCAAGCGGCCGGGTTAAATGCACAAATCAAGTGTGGAAACTGGTTGTCACTCTAGCGTGGAAATGGCCGTAAGGGAACTTGCCCGTATCATGCCATTGATACATTCTGAATATTTTTTATGTATTGGGTTTAGAAATATGATTCCGCCCTTTTTAAATAGAGGTGGTAATAGTACTTTCTGAATTACCCTAAATCTCGGGACGCTTGCATTTGGAAGGTTTGACTTCAAGATTTAGTAATGTGTGCACGGCATCCTTTTAAAATGCAAACAATAATTATTTTTACCTCATTGAAATTTCGAGTTTTGTGCCGAAAAGCAGCATTTGCGGGAAGTGTTGCTTCTTGATTTTATTGGGATAAAAAATATTCCATTTGTAGTTATGAATTAAAGACATGTGTGATCCATCGAATAGAACTTGCAAAGAATGCTTTAAAAATAATGATAATACACTTAACAAAAGAAACCGCCTAATAATTTTCAGATAAAGAACTGGAAGTATTACTGGATGAAAATCCTTGTCAAATTCAATCGTAATTTCCTAAATGCTACCCACCCATGCATTTCACAATTCCTACTGCAGTAAGCAAGGTTCAAATTGGGTATTGTATGAAATGAAAGAAAGGACATGGAACGTCGAACAACCAAATGCGAATTGTTGTTTCAAACACGAAAAAAACAAACGGTTTTTGCATTGAATGCTTTCCGGAGGTGAAAAATGGAATTATTACGACAATCCTAAACAACTGAAGAATAGGGTGCATTCAGAACTCAGTCCATCAGTGCCGAAACAGAACATTCAAGGCAGTAAGGTCAGCCAAACAGTAATGAATGTGACACGTAACAGTAAATCTATTTGAACGAAGCATTGAAGCAGAAATGTCCAGAATATGCACTTCGCTGAGATCGTTTGACCCGCATCCCCGCTATATTCACCAGATGTTGCTCCTACAGATTACCGTTTGTTTTGATCCATCCAGAGCACCATTTCTGAAAAGAGGCTAAATTCTTATGCGGAAATGCAAAATTGGCTTGGTGGACGAATTGCTTCAAAACAAGAATATTTCTTTCATCGCGGAATTCATTTTTTGCCTGACGGATGGACAAAAGTTATGACTTCTGATGGAAAATGCTTTCAATAAATATTTCTTTTATTTTGAAAAAAAACGCATGTGTCTTTCCTTTACTCGAAAAAGGGTCATGTTTATGCACCTCATAATAAAAAAAAAGTAATACTCTATTTTGACTTTAATTACTTGCTTTATTTTCTCACAAGCCGTTACATTTCCCCTCACGATATGCTGATATTATTTTCATGATTGGATTAAAGATTACTTTAACATATTTGTAGACTGATTTTACCTGATGTAAAGCGAAATTAACTGAGTAATATTTATGTATAATCCCTTCTTTCGATTTATATTATTATAATGTGATGTATTTTCTGTTAGAAGATGCTTTCTATCAAATATATATGGATAAATTTTTTAACTGATTAATATGTTTTTAGTGTTATGTATTTTGTTTTCGAAGCTTCCCAGAATTAGTGGTTTTCATTATAAACTTTTTCTGCTTTCTAGTACATGTAGTGGGTTCCATACGTGAGAAAAACGTGCTTGAAAATGAAACTTTTTGTGGAATAAAGCTCTTCTTCAACATATTTTAAGCATCTTTTCTTTTGAAGCCCATCGGCATTGCAAGGGAGGAAGACAATAAACGGTCTCATTACTTTGTTTTCAATTTAATTTAGTTTGGTTTCACTATTTGGAATATGCTTAGATAGTCCCTTTTCGAAAGCAACAAAGGTGATATTAGCAAGGCCGCTTCTGTCGAGCAAAGTAATTAAGCATTACTTTTCCTTGCATTTTGTGTACGATAGTCACGGTAACAAAATCAATTTATTTATTAAATGTTTAAGAGAGCTTTTTTCTGGGACCTTTGTTAGACATACTATTTTGTGTTTTTTTTGTGAGACACGCGATCATATATTTCTGAAATATAAAGGATACAATAAGAGTCTCTTCAGGGATAAAACTTCAATTTCTGTATTTCCAGTTTGACCGATTTTGATATTTATGGATATATTCTTATGTTTAGAAATTCTTCAAAATTAGCAGCTTTTATTTTGTGTATTTTATTCCATTATTAAGAATAATTTGATATTTTGTGGGTTAATTTTCTCAGATTTGTAATGAAAACAGTTTTCTTTGTTGTAGGATTGCATGACATGGGTGAAAATATGATTTTTTTGAAAAAGACTACTTTTGAGACACACTGTTAATCCTACTGTGCTGTTTGAGAAAACAGCACAGTAGAAAGTATCTAAAATATGAAGAATATGTAGACACGATACTTAAAGCCGAGTTTCTTTGTTTCCGATTTTTCGTATTGATTTGGACTGTTTTTATTGCTTACAATATGCTTAGGGTATATCGGGACTAGTTGGTCCGTTTTTTCTTTTAAGAATTTAAAAAAAGGGAATGTAAATTTTTAAAAATTTCTTAAAGTTCACACTATTAGTGAACCTTCAGAAATAATTCACCATAGTAAACTTTGAATATATTAACTATCTGTATTAATTTAAAACCTCAAACTAACTCCAAGTCGCTTGGCCCAACCTGCCCCGACTGCGGGGTAAGTTGAGCCACTACTAACGTGAAGCGACTATTACAAAACTTTCTTCTATATTATTATACTTTATTAATTTAAATAACGTAGTTGTGTTATTATCCACATTATGTGTATTGTATACAAATTTTGTGCATTTCTATTCAATAGAAACTGCGATACAGCTCTCATGGTCATCGTCAAATAGTATTGTGTGATTATAATCAAAATTGCGTCCGCATGGTTTTTCATAAGAAGTATCTTGCATAATAAATCTGGTACAATTCAATCCCACATATTCAGAGATATTTCTATAACACACATCCTGATAAACCTTGTGTAGCAGCTCAGGCCAACGTGCCCCATGCGAAATGGGCCAACTAGCCCCATATCGCCATTTTTGATTCTCAGGAGTGTAAGGATTTATTCCGAAAGCATTTCGATAAACAAACAAGCCCTAAAGTAACAATGAAGAATTATCTTTCTGAGTATTATTTGTAAAAATGAAAATTGTAATTTATAAGCAAAGAAAGAAACTTTATTTATAAGTGAGGAACTGTACTCAGCTTAGTAGAAATTAGAAAATTCTAGTTGGTTCTTTAATGAACGCTGCTTCTTTAATGATGCTGATGTGGAAGAAGAAAGACGAGATAACACACACTTGTCTGGAGTGACAGCGTTAAATTCCGGAAAGTTTTAAAAATATTGCGACTGGGCCAACGTGCTCCTATGGCCAACTAGCCCCCGTCTACCCTACACTTGGAATTTTTCCCAAAAATCAATAGTTTTCATCGCATCATTTCTATATCTCTTCCTGCATTCGTAGCTAAGAGGAAATAAATAAAAATACTAAAAAAGGGAATTATAATTATGGAAGAGTTAAAAATAATAGCAGACAACGAAAAGAAGTAAGAATCCGGTGGATGACTTTATCAGAGGCCATACATTCATGCAGATTCAAAAATGGAATAGGTTTTTTCTGTAGAGGAAAGAGACTTTAAGGTCTGATATTTAATATCCTTTAAAGCCTGGACCAATTACGGAATGTATTGGAAAGAAAAACATATATCCACAAAGGAGAAATTAAAAGCAGTCTTTTAAACAAAGTATGAAAAGAAGGGCTTAAAATCTTACCTCTAATAACAGTTGTGGAACTAAAAATGTAGCTAAGAGGAAATATTATATTGGAATTGTGATTCAACACGCAATAACTACAAATAGAAACATATATTGTGGTTCAATCCTCTGGAAAACTTAACAAAAGTTCATTCCTTTTTGTTGCCGCAATAACCCGCATGAAAATGTCGAGTTCTTTTTCTTGCAATAAACTCCTTCTTAGACATATTATTTCGTATGTCTTTTCATGTATCTTCTTTGTCAAGAAGCAACTAAAAAAACTCAACCTGATAAGAAAAAAAGGGAAGAAATAGCCCATCCATACAAACACACCAAAAGGTTGCGCAAATCGTCGTCACGTCGAAAAATAATTCCTTAAATTCCCTAGTAATTCTCTTTCTGAAATGGCAGAAATAAGAAAAAGAAAAACAAATTTTTCGCGGAGAATTGTAGACGGAAATTTTGAAAGTATTCGTTCTCCCTATCTCTAACTGCTCGGTCGTCACGTCTTGGGATTATTTATTTTTTCGCGGGTAAATAGAAAGACGATAATATTCAGTCGTATGGAACACGAGGGTATATTAAAAGGGAAAACACATTACGTGGTGAAGATGATGCTAGTTATTAATGTAGCATCTTTCAGGAGAGGTAGCTTCTCCTCTCTTCAGAGATACTTTGTAGAATTGTGCAGTCAATGAAAAGACTACTCCTGCACTTTCCGAAATTCTGGTATCTTTTCCTTATTTTAGATAATAAACTTTAATATTTAGTTTGTATACTAGTTCTCTAAAAGTAATTTATTTAACTGTCTTTTATTTAGTTCATTCCATATTTATCAGAGGCAAACTAATTTTTTTCAAAGCATTTTTTTAATTTTATGTTTTATTTATCAACAGCTATCGACGGAATTTTCGTATGTGTTTTATCCTTTAAATGCTACGTATGTGATGATTCTTTTTAACAACCTAAGTTTGTAAAAATAAACGCACTCCTACTTTAATTCAAAGATAAAGTCAATTCTGTTTTAAATGATGAGTCGCGCGAACCTTTAGTTTTTCCCATCTTTAAAAATATGATTACTTTAACTTGCACTGTCTGAGATAAAATTTCCGTACCGGCTAATATCGAGAGCCCCACAAAGCTGCTGAGCTAGTGAAAAATCCGGGAATTTTTCCCGTTTCCAAAACATAAAAGCTGTGATCACGTTTCGACTTTGTTCCTTCTGCTTTGGACACTTTTCCGTGTTCCGCGTTGCTTTGAGCGCAAAATTTCAACAATGGTTTGGACTAGCCTAAAATACGTTCAGAAAATTTTAAAATTCTCTTTCATCGATAACAAGAATAAATTTAAACGACTGCAACTCCATCAAGCAGTGTCTACACATCAACCATTTTTTGTTATAAGCATGAAACTACTGATTTTTACTTTCGAAAAAATAGTATTGGTGTTCTTGTCTAAAATGTTTAAGAAATCTTTCATATATTAATCGACTTATCTCTTGATTGTAATTTATTGCTTTAAAATAAAAATATTTGTAAATTTTTCAATGAGGAAATGAATAGAGCGAGAAATTACAAATAACTTTTGAATATTATTTCTGAAACGAAAGAGATTTTCTTAAAGAAACCTCTATTTTAGAGCAAAAACTAATGCATACCGCATACAGAACCGGAATTAATTAAGGAAATGATCTTCGATTTCTTGCTTGAAAAAAGATTTATATTTCATCCTTAATGATAAAAGTTTTGTATTACGAACCAAGATTTTACATGCACTTTTGATAATTTTTGGAGCACTTTTTTTCAATCTAAGAATATGCTGAAGCAATATTTTTAGAGCATCATCATTTCATCCTGTGTTAGAGCAAGTGTTTGCAAAAAGGAAAAGAAAAGGTAATGAATCCCTTCTGCACCTGCCATGAAACTACGGCATAAAATCCTTTTTTTGCCATCGAATAAGGAATGGCTCATTTCCCGTTTAAATATTATATGCCCAATTACTCTCGAAACGTTCATTGAATGTGCAGTGTCAAATGGATTACGGACGGAAGGACAGAATGTGAGCGAGGGGGCGACTGACAATTCTTTTTATTCCTATTGAATTGTAATGCATGTCATGAATCTTGAATTTGGCTTCGATCCTGCCATCTCCTACCTAATTATTCCCTCCTGTTCTGCATGCATTTGGAAGAGATGTGCATGTTAAAGTTTTTTGATTTTTCCTCGGACGAATCCATTGAGTCTCGTCCAGCTCCGTTTTGTTCTGAAGATAATTAAGCTGCATTTTTGTTGGAGATTAAGGCCTCGCTTTCAGATTCGCAAAGATTTGGGGAAAGTTATTATTTTCTCTGAAATTAATGTAAATGGTATTTCACTCTGATTTCATCTGTGAGAGTATCATATCTCACTTGGATTTAAAATTTCTTTGCCGTTCTTTTCAGCTTTGCCTTCATTGTTGAAGTTAGGAAGCTTAAATATTGGTAACTTTTACGCTTTTCCCGAGTCTCAAATTATTTAATCAAAAAAGTTTTGTATTAATTATTTGTGGGTTTAAATTAATGGTTTATAAAATTTTGCAATATAAGAATTGCTTTTAATCTCCCTTGTTCTTTAATTCATCACTTGACCTAGAAAATTTCGATGCATTGGACATTTTACGTTATGTAAATGCTTATTATTGATTATTGTTTATTTAGATAACAATTATTTTCTTTTATTAGCATTTTTATATTGTTTTGATGAGCTTGTGTTGATCATACGTATATTACAATGTTTTCATGTAAATTTTTATTTTCATCCTATATTTTATATCTCAGAATTTCATTAATTTAGGTTTGTTCTTAATTTATTTTACCATTTGTTTTGCCGCGCATTGCCTGTATGAACGAATATGAAATTAATCTTCTAAAATTGTTTATTCTTACTCTGTAAATAATTCAATCGTTGTTGTTCTATGGAGTTTTTGTATTTTCTTTTTTAATTTATTCACTGTTTCATCCAGTAAGTTCAGAAATATCTTAATGAATTCAATAAAAATTTAAATCTGCGGATTTATTATTTTAGTTTTTAAATTGTTTGAAAGAGAATTCTGAATTTGTTTCCCTATGGAGTTAAAAATGGAACATGCCAATGTCCTTTGCAGTTTAGACCCAAAAACATTTTAAATCTAGTTGTCTCACCTTCAATTTTATATGTTTAGTCGAATTTCGAATTCTGTAAATTTATATTTAGTTCTGAAAATATTAAATTTATTTTGAAATAACACAAAGAAAGTTAAACTCAGCAATAAATACAATTGCCTTAGAAAATAAAGTTTAACGTGTAGATTCTTATTGCAGGAGGTTGTAAATCAAACTGAAGATTCACAGATTCACGCTGAACTTGATTAGATGTTTTCTTAAAAGCATTTTCCTCTTTATTGGCGTACGCTGCAAGAAAATTTGCCATTTTACTTGAAAGTAGAGCAGAATTTTTTTCATTGCATTTATTCTGCTAACTGAATCCCATCAAGGATTTTATTTGAGAAGCGCACTTCAAACGCCATTACGGTTTTCCCCAGTTTTAAGTTCAATCTCGCGTCGTCAAATATGAAAATCCCTCTTATAAAGGGAAAAAGAAGAAAATTTACCTGAATACGTTGCACAGAAAAAGAAAGAGATCTCTCGCTCAGCTTTCAATTTCCGAAACATTTTCTTGAACCTTTTTATGAGTATGCTGAAACTAAAGATTTTAGTCTTGTAGACCTGTGCACAGAAGTGGAACTTTGAATGTTCTATGCATGAAACCGTGCAAAAAAGGAGGGGATAGGAGGGTGAAGAATCCCTCTTTCAAACACCGCTTCCATTTTTTTTCCTTCTTATTTTAATACATTTTTTTTATCGTTTAAAGCTGCGGCAAGTGAACCTAGCTATTAAGCGAATCGCTCACGCGAAGATGTCGGTAGCCATTTTGGATTCTATTCTTTTAAACGACCAGGTTTTAAGGCAGGTCAATACTTAATGGTTCGGTCGTCGGTCGCCATTTAAGGACACGCTTTTGCTAATTTTTATGTCTATCATGCTTCTGAAAAAGTTTATTTAGGTAAAGAAATGGTGATAAAAGTTGAGCAGATAAATTCCATATCAAAAACACATACATTGCTATAGCAACACAGCCTCTCTGTTTTGTATTTCATTCTCGGAAAATGAAGGTGACTCCATTGAGAATTATCTTATTTCTAAGAGCAGGATTAGCCTTTTATCGCTGCAATTACCTGAATTAAAGATATTTCTTTTTTAAATTGACTGGGGGCTTATTTAAACGCTGCATTACATGAAAGAGTGTCTGTTGAATTTAAAAACATATAATATTCAATATATAACTGATTAGTCTTTTTCACTTTTAAATGGATGTTGAGAATCCTTTGTAATATAGAAATATTATTTTTAGTCTGTTGCGTGTCATTACGAACTTCTGAAAAAGTGTTTGGAAATCGATTCCAGATTCTTGCTTGAAGTTGATGGCAAATTTAAAAGTTATTTTTTTCTTTAGTTTAACTTTATGTAGCCTTAACATTGTATTTATAATAAAAACTTTTAGCTATTTTTAGTGTTTTGTTAGATTCGTGTAAAAGGAAATCATACGTCTGAAGTTCCAGTCCGTGTATCGCTGAAAAGTACATTTGATGCAAGTGCTAAAACTGCTGTTCCAGACTGCAAAACTAGAACTTAAGGAGATAATCAACTTGCGTTTTTCCAGAAGAAACAAATAGAGATATCTCTTCCTTCAGTGAAGCTTAGCAAAATTATCCGGACCATCTTGGGATCTTATCATAAGCGGAAACCGACTGACCCCAAAAGAAGTTCATGACAGCACTATTTTTTGAACTTATAACAGCGTAGCTCATATTCTTCGAATTATTAACGCTGACTGATAGTATCTGCCTGTAGTTATCTATTTCTATTTTTATTCCTTGCGTGCTGAATAGTTAGTATTTTGATAATCAATCTGAGATTTTGTAATTTTAATGAAGGCAATCTAAACATTAAGTTTCAACTGGAAAGCAAAACTTGCTGTTAATGGTAATATCGTGTCAGCCTAAAACAGCTACAGCGCTATCTTTGATGGAATCAATGCAATATATGCTAGTCTCTCGTAAACTAGTGTGAGGCTGATGAGCAGTTGCTTTTGAACCAGACAAGAAAATCTGAATTCTTTAAAAAACTTACTCAAATTTCAAAATGGAGGGCTCATATTGAAGAGGTATTTGCGTTTTAGTAGGCCTAATAATAAACTGGCCACAACAACCTCGCAGTCAACCAACTAAATGATTGACAACCAAACTAGCCAACCATTCACTGTTTGGCTTATCTTCCTTTGAAGTCTTATCTATTATAGTATGTGGAATACTTCCATGAAAACCTTTCTGTATGCCTTTATTTAACATGTAGGATATATTCTGCGTACATGTAAATCTCTTTTGTGTCTTTATATGACTGCTTATGATGATTGATTTTATGTGGAATACTTTCGAAATGTGTTTCAGAGTCGAATATTTCACCTTTTTTTCATCAAAACTGATTCATTTATCAATAAATATTTTTCTTATTGAAACGCTGTTATGGCGCTTGAAATAAAACGTATTCTTTCTAATTTAACTGTAACCCTAACTCCACTTTGTGGGTAATATATTACCAATTCGACTGGTCTTGTTAATTGGTGCTAAGAATTCAATGTAATAGCTTGTCGTAGGATGTCTTTATTTCGGAAGCTTCTAATAAAATAAAATTGGTTGTGGAGTTGTATTTAATTTGGTTTTAAATTGAAATCTCGATAATAACTACAGTCCACATCTAAAAAGAGAACAAATCACCTGAATTATCAACAATAAGCTTTCTTTGCAGTAATACTGAAAAAGCTAGAAAATGACGATTCTTGCTTAGTGACTTATGCAATTTTGAATTATTATTTAGTAAAACTGCCATTATTGAAAATATTTATGAGTTCTTTTTTGTGTCTTTTGTTCTTAAGCTCGTCTATAATAAGCAAATTTTAAATTCTCAACATTCTGTAACTGTAAAATGCTTTTATATGTATTATGCCCATATGTATGTATAACATATGTACTTCTTGTATGATGTATATATTACTCACAATTACATCTTTTATTCCGAGTTTTAAAAAAATCAAAGATCACCATTCTATGTTTTGAATAATGTGTCTAATAGGAAATGGATCTTTATATCGAAATGTAACTAGGAATCTTGCTATTTGTTTTGCTATGGCAATTTACTAATATTCTCTTAACATATTTTGACTGCTTATTTTTCATTAATGTAGATGCAAAAAACATTAGACAGAAAAGTTCTAATTTTAAAAAAAATACCGTCACAAAAACAAGTTTCTCAACTAACAATGTTAAAACTGAATTTGTTACAATATATATTTTTTTATTAGGTTACATCTACTAAACATTTAATTTTAATTAGAATAAAAAACTTCGGCTTAGTTATTTTTCTATATTGAGTTTTTCAAATGTGGCTATATATTTTTTCTTAAATATAGATGGTGATGATAAAAATATTTATCAAGCGTATTTTAGTTTTCTCTTTTCGTCGTATAAAAATTTATCTTTCGTTATTTACGACAGGAGCTAATTAATGTGATTTTATTTTATTTTATAAAGTTCGTGGGAAAAAAAGCTCTGGTTCATTAACTTGTAATATTGATGTTTTAAAAATTTGCACGTGTCATTTCTGTATCTTTCTTTCATTATTTTTAAGATTTTCCAAATGAAAATTTCTTTTATTCTATTGTCATTATTTTGTGATTACTTCACCTCAGAAAAATATTTTTTCTCGTTAGCTAATCTGCGAAAATTATTTCTAACTCTTTTTAAATTATTGCTCAGCTATAAGGAAATGTGTCCAAACATGGCTGTCGAGATCACGAACCCTGTCTCCGGCTTTTCTCTAATCTTCACGTTTAATCATGCTGACAACTGGCCTGTCGTTAATATTGCCGAATTTTCTTTTCCACGCTTTTTTTAACTCCCTTCATCTACCTCGTAGTTGATACTCTTAAGTAAAAGACTGAACACATAAAAAAGACTCTTTAAAGAAGACAATAATGACAGGGAGCTAATACAGGGGTAAAAATATGAAAACAAGCTAGAGCGCCTGCGTGTCATTAACGCGAAATGAAACTTACCTTGACGAAGCCCTAGTAAGTCTCGAGTCCAAAGGGTAAATAAATAAAAACGAATAGCCTGGAAGAGATAGAAGTGATTCATAATGAATGTTGAGCCAAAACAAAAACTGCGCCGCTTTTTTTCTTAATAGATCTGCACCAATTCCTTTATACTTGATCGAGTTACCTAGGTGAATGACTGGTGAAAAGAATGATTCGAGGAGAAAAAACGATCTGGATCTTTTCGTATGAAACTCGTGTTATAGGAGACTCAAGATGGATGGGTAAAATAATTTTGAAACACCTATTTCATTTTTTGGTAATGGAGCAGACAGTTATTTTTGACTCAAATTAATGTTGCGATTTGAAGTGTGTTTTCTGAAATTAGATAAAATGCTTCCCCTCCCGAGATTTCGATAATGATTATAGGATATAATGTTATATAAGATATCCATGTTCTTTTTAATGAATTTTTAAAGTTTTAAAGAGTTTATGATGTACCCTGTATATATAAGTATATACAGGATACCCCGTTGATAGAATTATAGGTGCGGTAGTGACATTAAAACTTATTCCATGTTGAATGACTTGCCCTTTATAATAAAATTATGCATTAGGTTAAAGTTAAGTTTAAGGTACGGAGCTGTTTCTCCACACTTTGGATCGCCAACTTTTTGACGCCAAGAGGAAGACGGTTTAGCGATGTGTTTATATTTGTTTTGGTTGCGCAGTGACGTTCAAATTAGTATCTGGTGCGCGCATCATTAAATTGAAGTTCTGCGCTTTATCTTGATTGGTCAGCTATGCGCAATTTAAATTTTATTGGACGATTTAATAGAATTTGCGTAATATTTCGTTTGGAATTTAGCGATTTTAATTTTGACAGTTTACAGAATTTTTTTTAAAAAAGTAGATTCCTAACATTCAATGAAGAAGCGAAGCTACTAGTTTCCGGCTTGCGACGCAAAAAATTTGCCCGGAACCCACTCGATGGCTGCGGCATCGCATGCGGGAATTCACGTTTTCGGAATCTAAATAAAAAAAAAACATAGATTCTTAACACTCAACGAAGAAGCAAAGCTACTAGTTACTGGCGTTGCTGAAAGCGAAGCCGCTGATGTTTTTTTAAGTTAAAAAAAATTACCCAGTTCGCGTACGCAAGAGAACAATAAAATGGTCACCGCTCACCCAAAACAAATGTCCTCACATCGCCAAACCATCTTGCCTTTGGCGACAAAAAGTTGGCGATGCAAAGCGAAGAGGAATGGCTCCGTACCCGACACTAATCTTTTACCTAGTTTTGTATATGGGAAAGTAATTCAACAAGGATTAAGAAAAATTGACCACGTACACACGCAGTTGCCGAGAATTCTGACGGGACTGAGTTGGACCGTCAGTTTTTATCACTTCTCGCCAAGACTGAACTGGATTTTTTAGGAATATGTAGCTGAATCAGAATTCACAACAAATTTCTGATTAAGATAGCATCTGAAAATAATTTATTTTCTAATTGGTGAGTGGTGGACGTATTATTTCATATATTCTGTCCATATATTAATTATTTTTCTAGCTTTTAGTTAACAGTTAGGACGAAACATGTATTTAAAGGCAAAATGAATGTAAGTTGCGGCACCTGTTTTTTTTCTCGTAATAAACTTGTCTTATCGAACAGAAATAAATGGCTCCAGGCAATCTCTCGGATTACATTAAATTCATAGGGTAATTAAATAAAAATGAATTACGTGAAAGAGAGAGAAGTAATTAATGTTGAGTGTTTTTGATTAAAAGCTCTATCTATCAATAGCCGAGTCCGGTCTTTTTGTTGTTAAAATCTTGTGGGAGACAGGAGACTGAGCAATTTTATATAAGCAACATAATTTTTATTAATTTTTCTTCATTGAGTGAATATTTCTCGAACTGTAATTAAATGGCCCATAAATTAATGGTATCAAAAATTATCTTTCAATTCGGTATATAGTTAGCAGCATTTCATATTTTTCTTACATTCTTAACCCATTATTTGGCACCTTGTTATTTTAGGAACTTTGCACGTAAAAATGTCATACTAGTTGGTATATTTGTTAAATGTCTTTCAATGAATCTTAGAAAGGGGAGAGTTAGGGCTCATGTCTCATTACAGTACTTCTAATTGAAGAATGTGGGTCAACAGAAATTTCAACAATTATAATCTCCAAATCAACTGATGAAACTTGTCTCATCAAAACTGCTGCAGGTATTCTAGAGAAACTTTCTGTATGCCTTAGCGGTAGCTATTATCCTAAGAAGTTGATTAAAGAAGATTTAACTCCACCGTACTTTTAGTTCGATATTTTAAAACATGTAAATCAAGTTTTATTTCGATACATCATTGTTATATGCATTTTAAGGGCTCCCTATACCTTAAAGAATTGGGTTAGAGTGATTTATCCTTAGAGTTTTGGGTCAACCAATGAGGAACATATATACCAAGTTTCACCAAACTCACTCCGGTCGTATAAAATTTCTTTTCAATCGGTCCATTCATTACATATATTTAAACCACTTTGCCGTATCATAACTGAGGGATTGAATTAGCGTTTATTTTCCCTTACTGTATTTTTAGTCGACAGTGAGAAACATGAGTTCCAAGTTTCATCAAAATTACCCTAACCGTTCAGAAATGATGCTTAAACATATTTACATTGAGTTTATATATATATATATATATATATATATATATATATATATATATATATATATGTATGTAATAATCTCGTTTAATTTTACTTTAAATTCTAATAATATATACTTTAAAATCTTAGTACAATACTGATGTATTCCAAAATCACTTTTCTTAAACTCCATTTTCGTTTTATTTCCCACGCTGGAAGTATAATAATCCCGCATCATTATTAAATCGCGCATTTTGGCATATTTATTAATAAAAGAATATTTTAATCGCTTCCACGCGCCTACAGTCTTCTTGGCTCCAGACTTTTCCCTAAAACACTTACGTAATTTACTAAAAATAGCTAATATTCCCTTCACTTTGATCACGTGTCTATATGTTAATCCCCGATCTGAGAGAACGCAGAGATATTTTTCGTTCTCTTTTGACTTGAAACTTTCATGCGAGATGTACGTATATTCCGCCACTCTCCCATATATTGATAATAAATGAAAAATAGTTATTTACTCGGCCTGCTTATTACTTAACGACTACACGAACAAAATTATTATTGCATATATATATAGATTAAAATTAATTCAAGCATGTACCTATTCCCTTATATTCTACCAGTTTCTCAGATGAATGTCCCAGTTTAAGTAAAGATGCAAAGAAAGAAATTTCTGTATTTTTCCTATAAAATGCATATTATTCCTGTGCAGTGGACTAATGGATGAAAATGATTTTAAAATTCCCATTCTATTCATAAGGGAAGAGAGTGTAAACGTAGAGTGTGACATTATAGTGTAAAATAATGCCAATAATTTATAAGCTGGTCTTTGAAATCAGAAATATGTTTAAGAAATATTTTTTAATTTGATAGGATTTATAGAGCAAACGTCGGAATAATCTTGAGAATCGCCATGGCCTTATGAAATCCTTCTTGGGCGAATCTATCAACTTTTTGTCAACTTTTGAAATTTTCTCAGCAGTTGACAGATTTGTCAACTTTTAATATTTTAGACCAGCAGTTTGTGACAAATTGAAGGGGAAAATATAGTTTTGTAATTCTCCTAAAAATAAAAAAAATATTTTTGAATTGCATTATTTATTGATGAGTTCTATTCAGTGGCTGAGAAATTAGAAAAACGAAGAGAAAAATATGAGGGTATTTTTATTGAAAATGCGCGCTTTTCATAGTTTTGATACTTAAAAATAATTAAAGAGTGATAATGCTTTGATTAATTTTATTTATTGTCCCTTTCTTTGCGTACTAAATTAATAATTTAACTCTGGGTCAAAGTCGTTTTAAACATCGCATTCAGAGTTTTGATAGACAAATATATTTTTCGAAAATTGAAAGTCGTATTATTTTTCATTTATAGCGGCTGTAACATAGGGTGCGCGATCTTCAAATTTTTTAGTGAATGCCACGTATTTATGAAATGTATGGTATTTTCTATAAACATAAGAAAATTAAATATTCAGGAGATTTCTGCTTCGAAGCAAGTAGGGAAACAGGCGTATTTCGTAACATATTTTACGAGAAAATATTTTCTAGTAGGAGTGCGTGTTTTGATCTGTATTCCATTGATCTCCTAAGTATAAATGCTGGTTTACGTAAAGTTATTGCATTTCTAATATTATTGGTTTGTAGAGTAATGTTATTATCTTGAGAGTGCGTGTACTGATATTAGAAACGTGCACCGAATAGACTCTGTAATAAGTCCATTCATGGATCTGTTTGCAAAATACAGGAAATAAGAAATTGTATACATTAATTTTAACGAATTGTATATACTAAGTAAAATATTTTAATTTTTGTATTTTGTTATATGATTGAATACTTTGCTTGATACTGTAACTTATCTGTATAAAATTAAATTCTTTCGATTGTCCATTCATGGATCTGTTTGCAAAATACAGGAAATAAGAAATTGTATACATTAATTTTAACGAATTGTATATACAAAGTAAAATATTTTAATTTTTGTATTTTGTTATATGATTGAATACTTTGCTTGATACTGTAACTTATCTGTATAAAATTAAATTCTTTCGATTGTTCATTCATGGATCTGTTTGCAAAATACAGGAAATAAGAAATTGTATACATTAATTTTAACGAATTGTATATACAAAGTAAAATATTTTAATTTTTGCATTTTGTTATATGATTGAATACTTTGCTTGATACTGTAACTTATCTGTATAAAATTAAATTCTTTCGCTTATGTACATTCTGAAATGGATAATGAATCGGAAATACGACAATCAAATTTGTTTACATGAAATGCATTTCAGAACAATTTCACTCATCTAGCAAAACACGTAATAAATTCGAAGACCCAAGTTCGATCTCCAAAGGAATGATAGTGATAATGATTGTCTATTAAAAACTGTTTCCAGATTTCTAATTGTTTTATCATAAGATGGAAAAGACTGTTGAGAATATGCACAAACAGCCGTGAGTAGCCGGAGTCGGCACTCTTTTTTAAAACCGCAAGAAACATTTTCCTTTTTGTTCCTTTTCCTTGGTTAATGTGGAGTGTACGGTACCGACTTACTTCGTTCCTCTTAGGATCGCAAACTCTTTGCCGCCAAGAAAGGCGATGAGAGAACATTTGTTTTGGATGTGTGCAGATGTTTTTAACGAGTGACAAGCGCGCATGCGCACAAATTGATCTTTTCATCGGTGTTTTGCTTATCAAGCTATATTGCGCCACGTTTCGATTGGAATGTTTTGTTCAACTCTTCGATGCAATTGGTCGATAAATTCGAATTTGAATAAAACTTCGTTTGGAATTCTTCGGATGGAATATCGGTTCGGTACCGTGTATGTTATTCTGTGTGTTTCGTTTCTCAATGAATAAGCGAAGCTACGATTATTCCGCTATGCTGAAAGCGAAGCCGCTGATGTTTTTTTAAGTTAAAAAATTTGCCAGGTACACGCTTGAAATGCCACAGGCATTGAGTGCGAAAATTCTAGTTTTCGGAATTTTTTAAAAAAAACCTATATTCCTAACATTCAATGAAAAAGCGAAGCTACTAGTTTCCAGCTATGCTGAAAGCGAAGCCGCTGATGTTTTTTTAAGTTAAAAAAATTTGCCCGGTATACACTTGAAATGCCGCAGGCATTGCGTGCTCAATCTCTCGTTTTCAGGTGACGCATGCGCAAGAGAGCAATAAAAAGCGCACTGCACATCCAAAACAGTATTTGGCGACGGCACATGAAATTGCGCCAAGAAAAATTGGCGAGAAGGAAGTCGGTACCGTACACTCCACATTTACCCTTTCTTTTGTAGAACTAAAATATATGTTGTTGCACCTGCATATTAGTAAGAAGGTTTTGTTTGGTACACTTTGGGTTAACACCTTTTTCGGCACGATTGCTATTATATTATTTTACAGGTATTTTTGAAATAAAATTTAAAATTTGAACCGTGAAGAAGTTGAACCGTATGTCTAGTAGATTAGAATCATCAATGTACCTGCTTAAAATCCGGTTATCAATTGCTTGAAAAAAAATGATTCCGACACGAAATCGTTTTTTATCCTTCCTCCTCTTCTTTTCTTTCGGCAAGTTATCTCGTTGCAATTTGTTACAAATATTGGCTTGTGTGTTCCTCGTGAGCGTGTAAGAGGAAATTTTTGGGTAACAAAAAGCCAGGAGGTATAGGTTTCGTTTTTGCTTTTGGGTTCTTTTTTACTTTCTTTTAATGCTTCCCTTCTACGAGGAAAAACAGGGTTTTTAATCCTGCATCGCTTTCCAAAGTTATTCCTCTGCAGAAATGTATTGAAAATCTTTAGATAGGGGAGAAGATTCGAAAAGCCTTAGAGGTGAATTCGTAGATAACCCCCGAAAAAAGTAAAGAAAACAAATTCTTTAAAAAAAGAAAGAAAAGTTGCCACCGAATGAGAATAAAACTTTTCGTTGAGATGCCGAAAAAATAGTTCCTTTCTTATTCTTTTTTTACTCTTTATTTTGTGTGTGTGCGAGATGACTAATTTATCTTGAAAAAGTTTTAAACAGAAAAACTCAGTGGAGAGGGCAAAGTTTCATTGAAAGAGTCCTTGCTCTTTTTCTTAATGCAAATATGCTGATTGCATCAATTCCTTCCTTTGTCTAGTCTTGTTCCTAACACCCTAGGCTACAAAAACTTTAGTAATTCTTTTTCACCGTTAGAAGATCAAGGAAAGGAAGTGAAGAGAAGAAAAATTATTCCCCTTCCCCGCTTTTATTAGTCAGACTATAATAAAGAATAAAAAGAAAGAAAAAAGTATTAAAAAAATGGCGGGAATTCACGTGAAAATGGAAAGTACTATAAGTAAACAGATAAGAATGTTGACTGTCAGAAAGGAACTATGGGATACTGGGGGGAAAATTACAGTCACAGAAGAAGGGAAAATAGAAGTTAATTGATTTTTTCCCCAATGAAAATGGTTTTATCGGCTGAAAATGTAAAATTAAAAATCTCGAGGATTTATAAAGAGTGGTGATAAGTTGTGTTTGATTTGTGGCTTTGATAATGCTAAAAGATATTGCTTAATTTTTTGGTTGGTGACGATGGGTTTATTTTTTTTACTCTGGAGATGTTTTAAATAAAGATGAATGTTTCCTGAATTCGGGAGAAAAAAATTATCTCTTAATAAATGGCCGTGTTTTTATATCTTTTCTGTGGGCAATTCTTTCTGTATTATCTAAGATAAGAGCTTATGTTAATAAGTTTTTCTTTTACATTTTGATAAAATTGGGATATTTCTTTTTAAATACTAGTGCCAGTTATTATTTGGCTCATCTTTTAATTCTTTTTATCGATGGTTTGTAGATTTTATGGTCTGACGCATTTTTTATTTATACTCATCCCTTAAAAATATTTTACAATATTCAC
Organism: Araneus ventricosus; assembly: GCA_013235015.1. Lineage (NCBI taxonomy): Eukaryota > Metazoa > Arthropoda > Arachnida > Araneae > Araneidae > Araneus > Araneus ventricosus. The sequence continues at coordinate 4,388,580 of BGPR01000001.1, forward strand.
CTCGTTTAAATATAAAATTTCTTGTTTCACGATCTGCCTTTTATACTTTTATGGTAATCATTTTTCTACAGATCTTAAAACTAAATTACAATTCAATAAAACAACTGCGATTTATTTCACAAAAAAAGCAATTTATTCGTATGAGTGGGCTATGTTTGAAAACAAAATACATCTATATAATTTCCTTTTAAAAAGTTGCGAATTTTTCATTCAAGTAAATAAAAAAGGAGCTCGAACGTTGAACTTATAAAATAAAGAAAACTTTTCGGCCATAATAATAATAATAATAATAAAGCCAAGGAATTAATAACATGTTTAAACGAAGTTTTACAAAGTTGTTAATATATATTGTGTTGACAAACCATTGGCTGAGATAGGAAATGGTTGAACAAATCTGAATATATTTTATTTTCGAACGAACGATCTTTCTATATAAACCTTTTGAGATTAATGTGTTTATGGTAGAAAGATATTTGGCAATTTGTTTTTGTTTGAAATTTTATTATTGTGATTTCTTTTTAATGGTCTATTATTTATGTTTGGAATTAAATTCACTGGGAAGAAAACAACGGAAATAAGCTATACATGTATAAATTGTTTTACGCACGAAGTAATTACGAAGTAATCTAAAAAATTATTATAAGGAGAATATACAATAATAACTAAGATGTTAAAAAATAGCGGAGAAAACGAGCAAAGCCTTTGTCTTTCCCTACAAGTTTTCAGAAATCCGTGCCAACAGCATACATTGCCGAACGTGTTGTATTTTTAAAGTCATTAAAATTCCTTTTAAAGAAAGGACATGAGAATATACTTTCGAATATATAATGAAACTACTTTGATAATACATATCTCTCGAACTTAAAGATTTTAGAACTCCAGATAGTAAAAGAAAGCTAAGTAGATTTTTCCTGGAAAATCGTATTTTTTTACATAAAAAGTGACCTAGTATTTTTTTCTGTATGCTTCAGAGAATAAATTTCTTTTCTAGTTGGTAGTAATTCCTTAATACTGTAATTTACGACCAAGTATCTACGGAAAGATCTTAATACATCCAGGTAAAAAAAACATTTCTACTAACCGGCACTTTAATATTTTTCCAAGAATGAGGTTCAATATTTTCTTTAAAGTGCTTTGATAGTTGTTCCTCCAGCAGCACCATTATCTACTTCTACCTCATGCAGACGCAGCTGTTGAAAAATGCAGGCTTAAAGTGCCTTCGATATAGATTTTGACCTCGATGTCCAGCTGACGCCAAATCAAGGCTGTACGCCACGGTTCATTGAAATTTATTTGAAAGCCTGATCTTTCCTCATTCAGTTGCTATGTGTTTTCCGCAGACATTTGTAATTGGCGATCATGATTAAGGTTACGATGCTTTATTTGGCGAGATGGAGGCAGGTCGATGGAGATATTTATTGGGCGTTTCGTCGCCTAGCTGGGAAATGTAAATATCTGCCTTGAAATCATCGTCGTGTTGTTACCTACGTTCATTGTCATCAAGGTACTTGAGTCCGATATTGCGAAATTCGTTATCAATTAAGGTGGGAAGGTTTAACACTTCGCGTTGAGTAACGCTATTGTAATAACTCTTAATTTAAGTTATTAAGCAGTTCGCTTTGCATAAAAGGGATTATAAATGGCGATAAATTTCCTGCATATGTGCGGAGGGAGATGTGATAAGTATGGTTTTATTTATCGTTTATTCGGTAATCAAAACAGTCTAACGATCGTCACGAGGAAGTCGTTTAACTTTCATCAAACGGGTTTGAATACGATGATTTGAAACGATATTTGCTGATTTTTCATTTCAGCTGTGATGTAAATTCCGGTAGTTCAGCTTGTCTCAGCGTGTGTGGCTTTTAATTGGAGAGTTTTGATCGTTTTCATTCCAAACCAGATGACATTGTATTTCTGGTGAACAATGCAAAATTTTAAAATGCAAAAGAATTAATGAGAACGCATTTCGACGCATTTTATGAAGTTAGTTTTATTTATAGTATTTCGTTATAATTTCTAGCTTGCAATGGTTGGCTAAATAGTTCATAACGCGTATCAGGTTTATAACTTTTATTTATTTATTAACATTGAGGATTATCCTAAAACAAATAACCAATAGCAGATAAAATGTTTGTTTCAAAATTTTAAAATGTGAAACGTTAGAAACATATTGATGTTTTTATATAATATTTTTTTCTATCTGTTTCTAAATTGTATGTAGTATAATAGGAAAAAGTGTCTACCATTGTAAATACGAATAGAAAATTGAATATCTGTAGAAGACTGAAAATGCTGCGTCTATGCGTAACAATTAATTCTCCTTTATTCTGCAAATAGCTTGAGTTACTTCTATGCTTGTATTTGAAACTAAATTTCAAAATCTGATTATTGAATTTTTGGTCTACTGGGCTTGTATATATATATATATATATATATATATATATATATATATATATATATATATATATATATATATATATATACTAATAAATTAAAATACTAATTTTCATTTTATTATGGGAGAGTGACGAAATGTACGTACATCTTCGTACAAGTTTTTAAGCCGAAAATGAACAGAAGATCCCTGCTTTTTCTCAGGTAGGGATTTAACAGATAGACACGTGATCAAAGTGAAGGGAATAATAGCTATTTTTACTATATTACGTAAGTGTTTTAGGGAAAATGCATGGCGGCAATAAGTCGATGATTTCGCGATTTGTGTGCGCGTGGAAACGATTAAAATATTCTTTTAGTAATAAATATGTCAAAACGAGAGATTTAATATACCTCCAGAGCGGGAAAAGAACGAAACTGGAGTTTTAGAAAAGTGATTTTGGAATACATTAAGATTTTAAAATATATAATATTAGAATTTGAAATAAAATTAAGTGAGATTATTACATATCACACACACACACACACACACACACACACACACACACACACACACACATACATATATATATATGTGTGTGTGTGTGTGTGTGTGTGTGTAATAATCTCACTTAATTTTACTTTAAATTCTAATATTATTTATATTAAAATCTTAGTACATTATTAATGTATCCCAAAATCGCTTTTCTTAAACTCCAGTTTCGTTTTATTTCCCGCGCTGAAGGTATATTAAATCTCTCGTTTGGCATATTTATTACTAAAAGAATATTTTAATCGCTTCCACGCGCACACAAAAATTGCGAATTCGGCGTCCTTTCGGCGCCAGACTTTTCCTTAAAACATTTACGTAATATACTAAAAATAGCTAATATTCCCTTCACTTTGATCACGTGTCCATATGTTAAATCCCTGTTTGAGAAAATGCAGGGATTTTCTGTTGGCCTTTGACTTGAAACTATCATACGATATGTACGTATATTCCGCCACTCTCATAATATGTTGAATAATGAATAATAAATAATAGCTCTTTATTCGGCCTTTTAATGAGTACAACAACGAAAACATTTCCTATATATATATATATATATATCATATGGTTGTGCCCGAGATGGTGTCTTTGTTTTTTCTTCAAACCATCGTAAGCGATCTCCTCACTTTCTCGTATACTTCCCTAATATGGCGAGTTTTTGGTTTAGCTTCGTCGTATACTGAAGAGAATTGAGCATGTATTTTGGAAAAATTTGTCGCAGTTCTGCAATTTCGATGTAAACATCATATCAAATTTCACTCATCTAGCTCGTATCGTTTTGCATTTCATTCCTCTTAGTGTTTGTGAGTTATCGTATTCACATACCCACGAATATACAGACAGATAGTCTGACCTGACGGATTTGGCCCTAAATTTGATACAGGTGTGTAGTTTGGATGTAATGACTACATACCAAATTTCACCCATTTAGCTCGTTACATCTTGGAGTTATTGTGTTCACATACACAAGGAGAGACAGACTTAATTTCGAAAATCATTTATTTAGAACTCAGGGAGGTCTAAAACGTGGAGAATCATCAAAACTTGGGGCCGAATTGTCCGTCGATTGCAATACGTTCTCTGCATACTTCAACTGAAAACAATATATAAATTCATAATTAACTATTTCAGTATATAGTAACTGAGTTTAAAGCGTTATGTTTTTGAAAATATTCTCATTTATTTAACAGTTCGAAGGCAATTATGGGAGAAAAAAACGCAGAGTTGATCAGGTTCTATTTTTCTTCCCGTTTTGAAGAATAAAATAATTATCTTTTGAACTTGAGTGTTTATGAAATAGTTGCCTTTTATTTATTGTTCAGTTTAGACTAGCATCATTTAAAATTGGCATTTTGTGCACTAAAATGTTAAATTTTTTTGCCTTAAAAAATTAAAAAATAATAATTCATTAACCAAATTTCTTATTTATATAATTCATTATGACATCATTTAACCCTTTCGCGTTCATTGGTTTCGCAGTGAAACCATTTTTGAGCATTTTTTTTACTGCTCATGGGCGAAACGTAGCACCATTTTTCTTTCATATCTTAAGAGCCATATATATAGGCCAACTTATATAAAAATTCCAGTTCAATACCGTTAGTATTCGCAAAGATATTGGCATTCCAAGAGCTAAATTGCTTTTGATCTCTAAGAGAAATAAAATGAGGAGGGTTCTTGAAAAAATTGATATTTTTCAAAACTGAATCTTCGAAATAAATATTGAATTTTATGAGGATTGAATATCCTAAATACTCGCGTATACTTATAAATCAAATACATAATTTAAATTGCATTTCGTTGATAACTTATTCGGAAGAAAAATAGCCCGTTACCGTTCATTGGTTTCACAGTGAAACCACAAATTTCTGGAATATAATAAAATGCTAAATTTTTTTCTTTACATATTTATGATCAGCTACATGTCTAATACTCATTTTTGAAATAAATTTAGTAATTTTCGAAACGAAACATGTAGTGAACTTTAAAGGGTTAAAGCGTAAACGGCTGTGCATTGAGTTCGAAGCATAACGAGGTAAATATACACTTGTTTTCGAAGACCAAAACATTTAATATTAACTCTTTACAAAAAAAGAAGCATGATACAATGAAGAATTTTTCCATTATAAAAAAGTTGCTTTGGAATTTCAAAACAAGTTTTTTTTAATCCTCAGCCGTCTTTCATATGACTTGTGATTAATGCACTTTTCAAACAATGCAACTAATCACGCCAAAAAACACCCTCTTTTTTGGATTTTTTCCCTCACTGATCCAAATCGGAACCGAAATCCAGTTTTGCAACTGATACAAAATAACGGAGTTGCTGGGATCATGAAGAGGGAAACTGAAGCAGTTTAGGATATATTAGTATATTACCAAGGTCTATAATTTTTTACTTCCTAAAACTTCCTTTTTTTCAGTTTGATGTGATTCTCTTTTATGTTTTCATAAAAGCCTGCTTCCTTTTGATAAGTGAAGTCTGCCAGATCATTTTTCACATTGACCGGACGTGTTATCAAAAAATAGTCTTTATTTTTTATCGCACACTAAAATCAATTAAAGTACTAGTCCTGTCGGATAGGATTATTTTCAGTGAAAAAAGAAATGGTCAATATTCTTATCTGTTTACTTACGGAAACTTTGGTTCTAGTTACTTTTTTATTCTTCCTCGCGAAGTTAGTAAAAATTTTCCAACAGAGATTATATTTTTTCGCTTTACCCATTGCCGAGAAAGGATGAAAACTTATGTGGAGGTTTCTGAAAGTATAAATTTGATAAAAAATGATCTTGTATGAAGAAAAAAGATGAGATGGATAAAATTTCTTGGCTCTATTGATGAATTTATTTATGAAGAAGTACTTAAAAAATATCTTTTTTACTACCCTCAGTAAAAAAGCGCATTTGGGAAAATATGAGTAACCGAAGTTTGTAACATTTTTAAAATCTATTATTAAGACTTGTCTTACCTATCATGTTGACATAATATCCTTTATTTTGTCTTCTGATAATTTTATTGAAATATTTTCGATCTAATAGTTCGAATCAATTTATCTATATGTGTTTCTTGGATGTAAATAAATGATTTTCGTTGAATTATTGAAATCCGAAGAAAATATTATGAAAATCTTCTCTGACCTCATGAGTCAGAATAAAATTGACAGTGTTTTTTTTTTTAAAAAATACATTGTTGTTAATACAGTTACAGAAGTAATTCAAAATGTTTTTTATTTCTAATAGACAGCATTGTTGGTTGTATTGCGTTTGGGATAAAATGTCCACTTATAAACCACAGGACCATCAGTTTCTTAGAAATGCCTGCTGTGAAAGTGCGTCTGCTTAATGGATTTCCGAAGAGTAACTGGTTCACATCTATGCTGAATATAAAGAATCTAGGAACATCGCTCACTTTCTAGCAGCCAGTCATATTGATGTATGGTAACCATTATTAGGGGTGACAACTAGTTTGTTTAGTTTCTAACTGATCTTAGTTAAGAGCATAACGACCGTTTATAATTAACCGTCTTCTTCAATTTAAATAATAGTTAGGAAGTTTCTAAGTATCATATGCAACTTAATAATAATTCTTTTTTAGAAATATTGTAGATACAACAATGAGAGGAATTTCTAAATTTTCGCATAAGATTGATTTTGGTTTTGCGTAGGGCGCGTGTAAACAAATCCACTGGATCCAGTAAATTGGTATTTTTATACCTTCTTTGTGTGTGTTGGAATGGATGGTCTGAAGAAAATAATAAATATATTGATTAGCAAATTAATTTCCAAATAGGTAATAAGAACGAAAAGATTAAACCTACGAGGTCCTTCTGTTGTCTTAGGAGTTCTTTTAAAGAAGAAAAGTGAACGTCATTTGCATTCAAAGTTTGCTGTCCTCGACTAAGGAGAAGTCATTTAACATTTTTTTCTGGAATGTTTGTGTCATAACCAAAAGAACAACAGCAATTCATTCTCTTCTTTTTACGCCTTTTTAATGCAATCTAATCCAGATAAAGTTAATGATACTTAAAATAGCTGCAGCAGAGTTAGTTTTTGTTGCTGTTCTATTCCCTAATGTTTTTCCCCTTTGTTGCAAAACCTGCACGGGAACCACAGAATTTTAACATCCCAAACCATTTGCCCAACAACTTAACATGCTTAACTCGGCATACATCCATCCATGAATCCAATGAACGTAGCCCATTATCGGACAACTTAGTGCCCCATCGTTTTAAAAAATTAGCATCATTAAGTCTGCACATAACAATCTCTTGAAAGGGGAGGGAAGAATTATTCCTTCCCTCTTCACTACCCGCCTAACGTTTTTAAAAGGTAAATCGATGTCATTAGGTTTAGCAACGGCTGCTTGGGTAGGAGTCCCGATTGGTGGAATCCGAAAACAGTGATAGGAAGGATCTATAGAGATGTATTAAAAATAGGATTATTTTAAAAACGAGTCGATGAGAAAGAGGATTTTCGCTCGTCATAATTAGTCGAAAATTGGAATTTCAGTCTTTGGAAGATTTGAGGTTTCCCCAAGGGTGAATGAAGAGGGGAGAATTGACAGCTTTTTGGTGGCATCAAAAATGCTCGGGCTTTCTCTCTAATCCCTTATTTCAGATTTCTTTCGGGTGGTTGATGATTGCACAAGTGGATGGCTTCGATTCATTTTGTTAATATAATTGGACAGGGAGTTTGCATGGATATTTAAATGGTAATGAGTTATGCATTAAAGGAAGTCTTTGGACGCTAGATTTTAATAGGAATATTCGACAAAGTAAAGCATAAACGATGCTTAAGAGATAAATAAGAAAATTTAGAAATAAAAGAATTTAATCCCTCTGAGGCGAAACGCAAGATAGAGTTAGAGTATTATGGAAATCGGAGCCGATTCACACTTTAATGGGTGAGAATTATTTCAGGATTCTGATTGTATTTTTTGATTTTATATCCATATTTATTATTTTTACCGATTTTTATAGATTGAATTATACATTTAGGTCTACTGCATATGGTATTTTCTTCTAATCGTATTCTGCAGTCAACTGCTCTGAATGCTTTTTTTTTATTAACATAGATTACAAATTGTCGTTAAAAATGGCGCAGACATATTTTCGTTGTTTACATATGCTTGTAAAAATTATATTGTGAGTTCAATGCATATTTATTTTATTATAAAAAAACTCTGAATTCTTTTTATTTTCAAATGAGGCCCATATTGGTTATAAGAAAGTATGATAGTATGATTTCTGTCTTTATTAAAGGATCGAATATTTATCAGCCTGGATGGCTGAAGATTTTTTTACAATCCTAACACTTTGGATATTAATACATTTTCCTTCAATAATACTCACGGAGTTATTTACACATGCCTATATCAAAGCTCAAACTTCAATGCATACAAAGTCAGTACCAAAAGAAACCGAACTTAAAAATAAAAGATCAGTAATCGCTAAGAGTATCTTTCAATGAGACTTGTATCTTTCAAATTACTCTCTTCCTCTATTTATACACCGCTTCCAACGTGTCTTCCATTGCTGAAAGAGCTCCTGAAAAACCTTTTTGGGACTGCATTGAAGTTTTGCGGCGAATTTTCTGCTCTCTGTCCTATTGTTTCAAATCCTTGACTTTTCAAGGGGAATTCCAACTTTGGGAGCGAGCAAAACATAGACTATATGGTGAAATTTGGAGAATGTTTTAGACGGCTTTTACCTGTATTTGAACTATCCAGCAACTCTTAATTAGCTGTCACCCGTTTTAGCTGACAGATCTTCAGCAATATCATGGACATTTAAAGTATAATTTGTACCAATCAAAACACATGAGCATCCTTAGCTTGAAGATCGCTCGATGACGTGGAGGTGTGCCCAGTTTTCGATTCGTCTTTGGTGGGTACTCTGCTCGATTTGAAGCGTCGCTACATTCATAGCATTGAGACCTATAATCTTCTTGCAAGATTTTAAAATTGTTTTATGCCAAATTTTACGTAAGATTTCACACCAACTCGTTGCTCGTCCATTTTCAAAATGTAAATAATCGCCAAACGTGCAATATGCTGGTTCCCTCTACCACACATAAAATAGCGACAAAATGACTTGGAGTTCTCGAAAAAGTGCAGATACAAGCTCGAGGTTAATGCCACACAATGTTATTACAACTTGGTTGGTTGGGTGGCGCTTTCACACTCTTAACAAATTAAGTTTCGTTTTAGACAGATCCGGTGCATATTTTCCAAAAGCATTGCTAAAGTAAATTTCCTGAAACCTTTCGAGAAAGCAGCTTAATTTGTATTCGTTAATTTTTATTCGTTTCGCCAGTGGCGGCTCGGCAGCTCAGAGATAAGCAGTTCTGCAAAAAATTTTCAAGATAATATATTTAAAATAGAATTTTTTAAAACAGTTTGACCCAAAATCTGAATTGTATTTTGAAAAAAAAAATACAATACAAAATCTGAAATATATCAATTATCTGAATTGTATTTTAGAAAATTATCAACGTATCATCTTTTTTCGACAAATGCCTTCTAATATAAGAAAACGAATGTGTATTAAAAGAGATGAGTTTCCAGGGAGGAGTTTGTTTTGACCATTTATAGCCCAAACTTAATGTTAAAATTTGAATTAAACTTGTAAATAAAGCTGCAGTAAGAATTAGATTATCCTTTTTCCGAAAAAACCGAATCATTTTTTATAAGATATGATAGCACTTATTTTCATTTTAAATATTCCAGTCCTTATTGTAATTCAGACAAAAAGTGAAATTTACAAGAGATAGTCTGAAACACCGTATGGGAAAATCGATTATATTGGAAATAACTGAAAAATCAAATAAAATTAAGAAAGTTAGAATATGCTGCAAAGAGAGGATTTCCATTTTTGACGTCATTCTTTCTCTTTTTATAACTGCATATGATTAGTTTTCATTAATAAAAAATGGCTTCTGAGTTTTAGTGCAACTTTTTTGTTAAAGGAATATAAATTATTTGTTTTAAATTGTGAAATGATGCCTTTCAGGAACTCAGTAAAATAAATTATTTAATCTATAAGGAAGAAATCCGGGAGATTTTGACTAATCATGCCAACGATAGTTTTAATCTTTGATAGTATTAAAAATATTTGGTAGTCCCATCGAAATTTTTCATATATAGTAATAAATGAAATTTGTTTCCCCTGTAAAATTTACATAATTTATTCTATAAAGGTGAAATAATCAGACAAATTAACTAGATTAAATGCGATTTTATGAATTTCGGCTGAATCCTTACTTACCGACAAGCATCCTTACTTACCTACAAGCATCATTTTCGAATTCTTTTCCATAATATTTTTGTATGTTTCATTTTGTAAGCTGTTGAACCCTTTCAGGGGCACAAGCAGTTTATTTTTTTCCATATAAACCGTGTTAATGACTATATAAATAAACTCATTAGGGAAAAAACTAGAATTGTTGCTGTCATCTATTGTCTTTATTAGATACTACAATCGCATTCTTTCTAATAAATCGTCAAAAGACTACCGCCTGGATAAGAAAAAGCTTATGAGAAGGTGGTAGGCAAAGAAACCTAATCTTTTATTTTAAGAACACACTTTACTTAGAATTTCTTCACGACCAGTGTATTGGAAGTGTTATGAACGAATTTATCTCTTTCTGCAAGAAATTGGTCATCATAAAGGTGCAGAAATCTGTTCCATTTGCCCCTCGTGTAGATAGATATATCAGCAAGAATGGAATTCTTCGCAACAAAAAGCAGCCTCCAAAACCCTAGTCAATATAAACAACCATATACTTCTTGAAAATACAATCGATTTGTTTTCATTGGATATTTACATTAAGAAAAAACATTCTTTCCAAGATCGATTTATCGTTTTACCTCACTGTTGAATCTTATTTTTCCAGACGTTAAAAATATATTTCTTCACCCCCAAACCGGAAAAAATAAATATTTTCCAAATCTTTATTTGTTTGAAAAGCCCTTCTTTTACTTTTTCCGCCTTGCAGTTGTGTATTGTAAAAATAACATTTTGCTGTTCCCACGGGTTCTCTTTGTGTTTGTCGCACCAGAAATGCTGTCCTCAGAGGCTAATTTCCATTTTTCAAACTTTATTGAAAACTTCTCCGCATATTTTGGCATGTGGTTTATAATTTCTAAAGACCTTCGTTGTTTGCTGACCCACTTTTTTCAATCATATTAGTACGGAATTTTTATGAATATTTTGGTAGAAAGATGATTAATCCAGCATTCTGTCGTTTCGATTTAGTAATAAGAAGAGAATTAACACAAATTTGTTTCAATAGGTCTCAATTTTTCTTACACGGATAAAAAAGAATTACTCTCCAAATGTTTTAATTCATCCCTCATATGAAAGTACAAAAATAGTTTTGATCCTTATTTACTTATAACTGCAAAAAATATAAGGGGGAGTGCTGAAATCATGGCTGCTTGAGGGTGCAGCAGTTGTACCAGAGCTTAAATAAATTTTACAGTGCGTGTCAAAAATTTAAGTACGACAATAATTTTAAAATAAAACTTCAAATATCCATTTTATTTCAAGATCTCATTTATATGTATACAAAATTACAATTTTAAATTCATATTAAACATTATTAACTTGAAAACTTTATTTTTAATCAGAAGTTTTGAGAATGGAATGAAAATTGCTGTGTCAAAAGTTTAAGCACAAAACTGCTTTTATGCAAATTAATGAAATCGCACAAGTAGTTGCGCACGTATATGATGAACATGTCTGTTTGTTTGAAATTAGTTCAAAATGGCTAGGTCTAAATGATTTTCATATTAAGAATCATAAAATATCTGGTTTATGCGAGCAAAACAGAAGTCCATTTCTTTGAAATTGCACTGAAAGTACCCGACTAGGTTCGGAGAAAGTTTTTTAAAAAAGCATGCACAAAAAGACTTACAGAGCTAAATAACAAAAATAGGCTTAAATAGTCACAATTAGAAGTAAAAATTCATGTATCATCAGTAGTTTTTGAAAATAATAATTTTTTCAAGAATTTTAATAAAAATTTCAATGTTAAGAAAAAAAGCATAATTGAAAATATATGGGACATATTTAATTTTAACTTCACGTGCGTACTTCTCAAACTATCTAGAATGTAATAGACCGCAAGATAAAATTTATTTTAATAAATAAATATTTTATGAACATTCAAAGTTTGCGTCATTGATTTTTCGCCAAAATTATCCTGTGTTTCGAACTGAAAGTGACTGTAAAACATGACTAAGTAACGCTATCATAAAATCTGCTATGTATTACACCCCCAAAGGTTTTCGACACATGTATACCAAATTTCAATGAATTTTAATGAATCGTTTTGGAGATATCACGTTTTTCGTGGACCAATCTTGGTGAAATTTTCATTTTTCAGAAAACGCATTTAAAAAATATAATAACACATTAGTTCAAATAAATATCAAGGAATAACAATAAAAAAAAAGTCTGTTATAGAATCTTAAAAGTTGTGGCTTTATTTTTAGATAATAAAAAAGTTTTTGAATTTTTCTTCGAATATCGCTTTTTCAACCTAGTCGGCTACCAAGAGGTCAAAACGTGGAATCTATCAAATATTAGCTTGTGATAAAAACTTTAAACGAAAATATCGTTCTGCAAGGCCACAAGTATTCGATGACATACACATCAGAATCTTGACTTCAACTAGGAATTTTTCTTTTTCTCGAATTAAAAATATCATTGTTGGGCAAATATCGAAAAAAACTATTCAAAGAAGAATTTTAGAACCGGGGTATATGAAAAACCGCAATATGCCTCACTTACCTGGCTTGACACCACACCACAAAGAAGCTTGATTACAGTTGGCCTAACAATATATGTTATTTGGTGATGTGTGGCTTATTGTTATATTCAGCGATGAAAAATGGAATTTGGACGGACCTGATGAGATTGCATGCATGATCTTCGAAAAGAACTAAAAAGTATGTTTAGATGATAACATGGTAGTGGATTTCTGATGGTATGGACAGCGGTTTGTTTCAATAGTCAGACATCCCTAACCTTACTCAGGGTCAAAAACAATCTGAAAACTACCAAGAGACACTTGACAGTCACTTGGTTCCGTTTGTTGAAATTTTTGGTGGAACAGATTTGACTTTTCAACATGGCAACCCTTCAATACATGCCTCCAAATCAACGTCACAATGGCTTTGCTCGAACATGGGATCGATTTTGAGTGGTCTAGCCCTAAGTCCTGATTTGAACTTCATAGAAAAAGTATGGGGTAAAGTCACAAATTTCCAGTTGAAATGCTGGAATTAGCCATTGAGGATGTTGGGTGTGAAAAACAGCCATATCTAATACAGAACTTAGTGTTATCTATGGGAAACCATATATTTCACGTAATTCAATAAAAAGGAACAATAATCAAGTTTTAACCTTTTATTTTTACTCGACTGTAAAAAATAAACGTCTCATGTGCTTAAACTTTTGATGTACCTAATTTATATTTTTGCTAAATTTCATGGTTGAAAATAAAGTCTAAAACATAATTGTGTCAAAAGTAATTTCAATTCTGTAATTTTTTTCATATATGAACACTGATTTTAAATAGAGTGTATATTTAAAATTTTATTTTAAAACTATTGTTGTGCTTATGCTTTTGACACGCACTGTATAAAAACAGTTTTTAAAAACACACTTTTATTAGTATACGGTAAAGTAGATTTTTTATATTAATTATTTTCTACTTTTTAGTCTTTAATTTATAATTCATTATCATAAATATTATGAAATGTTGAAATCAGTTTTCTCTCCATGTTACTGCCAGATGGCGCCACGTGTATGGAATCAAAATTTCTTTTCATTAATCGATTAACTAAAAATTAAGTTCTGAAAATATTAAAATAGTGTATTGCCATAGAGAACTCATAAGTGTAAGTAATTTCAAAACTTTAGCACAGCAGGAACTGAGAGATTAATCGATCTCAAAATTTCTTATTTGCTGCCGTTATAATTGAATAAAAGTGCGTAAAATTCTGCTGGTATAGCATCTGTACCTCCCGTAAGGAAAAGGTTAATTCGTCTTGACTATAGGTGTTTAATACCCTTTAAAATGTTTATTACTAAATATTCTAAACGAAAGCAAACTAGTCGAAATTTAGAAAATTAAAATTAATTGAAAAATTTAGCTTTATATTTTGGGTTGGATATGAATTTAATAGACGCAAAATATTAACTAAAAAACTGGAATCAGTCTTAGCACGCGTTCCTAATTGAGTGTTTTTATCTTAACGCCCTGTTTTCTCCGATACTCTGCAATTAAGAAATGAAGTTTATTTTCCACACCATTGCACTGTAGTCTATTCAATTGTTTAATTAGAAAACTCTGAAAAAAAGGAAAATAATTAATAAACAAAAACTGTAGATACCCAATCTATAAAAAACGTAGAAAGAGAGAGAGGGAGAAATTCTTTTCACGCGGAGGGAGGGGGTTGTCTAGGGAAACTGCTATTGATCACTGGAGGGGAAAAACTCATCGAGGGATAAACATCAAATATTTTCCCCATCTTGAAGGCCTCTTAGACTCGCTATTAATTATACCTCATTAACGAATTTTGAGACAATGCACTGACAGTGTATTTAAACGTCCTTTCCATTTTAAAGGATCTGCCATTTAGTTTCTTATCTGCTGGGGAAAAAATAGAAGCAGTTTTTGAGAATCGCTTAAGATATTCCATTTGTTTGTAAGTGTTTAGAATTATTTAGATAAGAAAATAAGGTGGCTTGAAAAATAAAGCGTTTCTTTTTTTCTTAAGCTATATTTGTCGGGATGGTGTTTAACTTTTATGCTTTGCGGAAGTTTTCAGGTTTGTGAGAATATAAATTAATGTTCTGTTCTTTTGATATATTTTTATTATATAGAGACGACTATTTTGTTTTTGCTAAGTTGGTTATTTTATTAGGATAAAAGTTGTGCAAAAAATGTGTAAATGTGAATTTTTTGTTTTGGGAAAACTTTGGAAATGATTAGCTCATGATGTGAAAAGAAAGGAGCATGTGATATTGTAATTGTTTCCTTGGCTATTGTTCTGTCATTTATTACATAGTGTTTATGCGTAAAGAAAAATTATTTTTCAGATTTCTTCGCTGTCCTGCTGATTTTTCAGAAAAATTTAATTAAATCTGTCTTTATTTTTTCCCTTTGCGGGTTCATATTATGTAGAATGTGAATTAAAAAAAAACTTTAGTTCTGTCAGCTTTTGCCTATTTGTCTTCTATATTTAAAAATGTTAAATGAAATCGTACTTAATTTTAGCATAGGCTGATGGTGTTCCGTATTTCAAAAGAACAGTATTTACGCGGGAGAAGAATGTATGTTGCTCGATATTAGTTATTAAGCTGAAATTCTTTCGATATTGTTACAAGGGAAATTTATTATTAGAAATGACTCATAAAGTGAATTACTGATACACTAGTGTCCAAAAAATCAAGCACCATTTTGAAGATGCTACAAAATTGGAGTTAATATGGATACTATGATTCGCAATCAGTTGCTAAGAATCGTGGGACATACTGTCATCGGAACTCACATTTTACAGTGAAGATTCGGTCCTGAGGGCAATTAGGGGACCGTCTACAAATTGATGAAGACGAAAATTATATTGGCCCACCCCGCTTCACAGACAGCTGATAACGAAATGAAACTTTCAGCAATGGTTATGTTTGATGTGCATAATATTTACATAAATTTTCGTAAACACAGCACAAATATTCGAGAAGATGTAAAGGTTTTCCTAAAAACTTCCAACTTTTTTGTCCTGTTTTTTGCTTATAACATGCAGAGTGTTTTGTTATATTATACGAAACTTACAGAAAAAATGACAATATGTTAGAGAAGCATTGTGTAAAAATTTGGAAAAAAAATTTGGAAAATTAGAGAAAATATGAGCAGTTGTAGGAAATAATTTTTTTACTGTGTGTGCGCGAGACATAGCGTAATTTTTCTTTCACAACTTCAAAGCCACATATGTAGGAGAACTTGTGTACAAATTCCAATCAAATATCTTTAAGATTTAGAAAGATATCAGCATTGTAACTTGTTGAATTTCGATACATTTTAAGAGAGGCTTAATGATGAGGGACCATGCACAAATTGAAATTTATCAAACTTGAATCTTCGAATATAGTTACCATTGAAATGAAATTTAAATTATGTATTTAATTTATAAGTATACATGGGTATTCAGGATATTCAATTTTCATAAAATTCAATATTACTGTTCGAAGATTTCAAGCTTGTAAAATATCAAGAGTCCAAGAAACGTCATCTCTTACCTTCTTTTAGAGTGCAACCGTAATTCACCTCTAACCGTAAATTTATTTCTAATGAGGCATATTTTAAAATTATGCCTAAAACGATGTAATTTATATGTCTACCCACGAATGTATATGTTCGAAAGATTATTAATCATCTTGGGATATTAATTATACTTTAAGCGTGAAAATCAAGCACAGTGGCTGTAGAAGTTTGGTTATCGAATGCACAGTGAGAATAACTTACGTTTTTAATTAGAATCTAGGTCAAATACATAGAGTTAAAAGTTTTTTGATCGTTTGGTGAAAGAATGAATGAGTATTGTCAATGCCATCATCTTTAATGATTCAGTTTTTCCAACGAGATATTGAAACTGAGTCTGAATTTTTGATTTTAGGTTTATTTCATTCATTGGGTACAATATCCTCTACAATTATTACAAAAATTAACTTAAATAGATGTAATCATTTTCTGCCCTGACGCACGAATTTACAATTTTCCGTCTATTGCAGCGAGAATTCTTTTTAGTTAACACTAATGCTTTTTATAAGACATTGAAACTGCAGTTTTAAAACGGTCATTTTATAGATCATGGTGCGATTAGTGTTAAGCGCTAGTTGGTTGTTCCCCATAGAAAATTATGAATTCCAATTTTGAAAACTTACTACTGTTCCCCCTTATTACTTCATCTTGCGAATTTCACCAATCTGGGAAGAACGTCTACCGTATGCTATGTTCGAGAGTACGAATGTCCAGTGCATGAGTTCGTAGATTTGCACTTCCCAGTCATACAAAAACGAATGACTTAGAGGATGTAAATCTCTAGTTCTGCTCTTCCGTATGGGTGACGTAATTGGTAGAAGTTTGTCTTGTTCCACCTTAATCTAAATTATATGGTTATGGATTTGGGTGGAAGATATACGATATGTAATTAATGATTTAAACTATTCTAGATTTTTTTTAGCAATTCTGAATTTTTTAGTTATTATGATTAGATAAGCAATTTAGCTAAAATGCACATTTTTCAAATGGACATTCAGCGCAGTTTTTGCATTTTTGCTTTTTTGTAAATGTGTAATTCTATTTATGTGTTTGTAGGTTGGTATGTACTAAGCTTTTAGATTGTTAAACTTCTAAAACAAAAGTTTTAAATCAAATTTTAAAAACATATTTTTACTGTTTCCTTTTATATTTGTGTTGTCCAGCTTTCAATATCTAAAAACCGAGAAAATATGGTAAGAAATGATTTATTTCCCTTTTTCTTTCTTTTTTGTCCTTTTTTATTGTAAAATGGCAGCTATTTTTTGATATTCACAAGTTACTTCCGTAGAATTTCTTCAGCAACACTCTCCTTTCGTTTTGTTTTCACTATGTGGTCTTTTGCAGAACATGGTATATCAAAAATTCACCTATTCTCTTTCTTACTTGATACTCATATCCTGTATCTCTCAATATTACACGTTCAACTTTTCTCTCTAAAGATTCGTTCGGAATTTTACTTGTTTTCATCACACAAAATAATATTTTTTCTTAGTTCTTTCTTTAATCACAGCTCAAGATTTAAAAATTTCTTTGCCTGAGACTGCTTAACCATTCTCAATGAATCTTGAGTTTGCTTACGCATGTATTCAGAAACTCGTATTTTACTTCAGATTAGCTTATTTGTCCATAATTTAAAAGTACAGCTTTTTATTCTTGTATACATGTAATCGTGTATTTCAATTCACGAGAATAAAGTCTTTTCTTTACAAACCAGTTTGACTTTTACTTGACCCCATGTGATTAATGTTAAAGCAATAAAGAAAGTACAAATCAGATTAACCGGTATTTATTTGAATGTGTGATTTTTTGTTATTTTGATCTAGATATACTTATGTAAACAAGGTACAACAGGATTGTGTTTCATTGGATTATATTGTGTTTCGAGTCAAGGTTATGAAGTAATCAGGTTTTGATTGTAGGAAAGAAATTTAGACGTAAATTTGCTATCCACGTAATGAGTTTTCTAATTGCTCTTGGATAAAATGTCCCACAACTGTAATTTGATATCCTTTTCGTCGGATATAAGATGAAGTAAGTACGAAAACTGTCGTTTTGCGTGTGATCCTGTTCCATTTCAGCTAATTATTTGTAAAATTATCTAATTTCAGAGCAGCATATATTATTTTTATTTAAATATGATTTATACTGCTTTTTCATGATGTTTTGCTTGCATGATATGCATGGTTATTTTCTCTGCCGCTGTTAAATGTTGCTCATTGTTTTCACAATTTTTACTTTCATTTCGTGATAAATTGTTGCTGTAATTTCTTTTTATACATGGTGGCTTTGTTAATCTAATTCAATTTTTTATTCAACTAATTCAATAAATTCAAAATCCAAATAAATAATAATAAATTCAATATTGAAATAATTCAATAAAACTTTAAATATTTAATTCGATAACTCAATTACTTAGCTTGAATGTTTCAAGTAATTAGTCTCTTCATATGCTTTAAGAAGATAATACATTAATACGTGTTATCACTGCAGTTTTCTTTCATTCACTTGAAGTGAGAATTTTTCATCTTACATGAAATTATTCTTCTCCGCTTGAAAAAATCATCAACACGTTAACTATAAAATGTTTTTATGTTACAAAAAAGATGCTGTTGCTTATTTTACAGGCCTCGCCAAACTAACTCAAACTATAGCCATTTTTCTTTACATATTTCTTTTATACTAAATGAAGGAAATTCTTTTGGACGGCAAATTGCTTCTTCAATTAAATTCTCATTAGTATTGTTAAAATAAATTAAATCTTTTTATATTTGAGAAGTTGAGACCATTAAACGAAAAACACTTCATTTAACTTCGGTTATCTTTTTCGTACATGGTTATTAACCAGAGTTAAGGAACCATTCCAATAACATCATAAAAACGCTAAACATTATATTCATTCTCTGCAATTGCAAAAAATATGAATAGTTAAAATTGACGCATATTCAGTTTCAGCCGCTGAAATAAGCTGTGTTTATTAAGTACTTAATTGTGTTTATTGTGTACCTTTAGAAGAGATTTAAAAGCCGATTTCCAGAATAATAAACGCTTCCTCACTCTTAAGTTAAGAAAATAAATTTAAAAAATCGAAAAGAAAATGTTCGCTTTGTATCTTCAAATTCATCTCCGTGTACTACATAATGATACAGAACCCATCATTTCCTTATCATATGCTCCATAATCATGAAAGAAACTAAGTAAGCATTTATCAAATCCATAATATCCCTTCCTTTCTTTCTGTGAAACCAAACAAAAGCCTCCATTTCATCTATTCCAACCAATAGATTAAAATTTGCACATTTTTATTCTCCCGAATGGTCCCTAGTCAGCTGAAATGATCCCCAGCTCTTTCATGATGAACCATTCGTGGTGCATGAGAGGGAGTTTTTGGATGGTTTGCGATGCTGAGATCCCGGGCATTCCGGTGAATGTTAGCTCCCTGTTCATGTACCTGGAAGACATCCGTGCTGCTGCTCCTTTTCCTGATCAATAACTGAGCCACTCCACCTACTCATTTTTAGTTGCTTTTCCCGATACTTAGAGGTACTCTGTGAAAAGATAAGCTCTACTGATTGGTAGATCACGGCCAAAAGGCACTCAGTTACTTGCACATTTTTCAGCCTCGTTTTGTTCGCGTTTGGGGTTGATCCCAGGCTGGATGGATTTTCATTCCTCCCTTTGTTTAACGAGGCATGAGCACAAGACGGATGCGGTTTTTAGGCGATAGATACATTTGAAAATTAAAACGCAAGAAGGAATTAAGGAGCGATACCTCGCAGGATTGTTATAACGTAGAATTCTTTTGATGATGTAAGATTATTTTAATATTTAGTGCAATTTTGATATTTACTCAATGAAGGGGAATGAGTTTATTTTCAATGAACGAGCAATTAAATCTCTTTGGAATTCCTTCCTTTTCTCTTCTACTGCACAGTGGCGAATCCAGGGCAGGCTGCAGCCCCCCCCCCCCCAGAGCTAAACCAAAATTCTTAATTTTATTTAAAATCACTACAACTGTTTGTTCTTAATTTTCATTTAAAAAAAATCGTGACAAACATTGCTTTCTGGCTTATCTGGCTCGAAAATTTTCCTACTTTTCTAGTCATTCCACTTGTAGCGTTGACGCGGTCGAAAACATTTTTTAGCTAGTTATTTCATTGTATTTTTTTATTAAATTATATAAAGTATTGTTTTGATTGTTATTGTCAGGTGAGTAAAGTCTGTAAAGTTAAAGTGTTTTGGTTTACATAAGCCATGAGGTTTGACATTCGTCAATACGATACAAAATTTTTATGACCCCAGCCTCCCCCCAGACCCGAATCCTGGATTCGCCACTGCTACAGATTGAATAAATATAATGAATGGAAGAAAAAAGATATTAAAAGGCATCTGATTACTGATGTTATAAAAATTTTAGGAAGTCGTTCATATTTCTGGAAACAAATTTTCTTATTAAAAATATAATTTCTAGCATACGTGGAAAACAGCTTGTCGATTGAAAGATTCTTTGAAGTAATTGTATTTTGTATAAAGATAATTTCATAACCTTGTTCTAGATATTTGTAATAATATAATTTTATACTTAGTACTCGAAGGACCGCATTTGCAACAGTGCATCAAAATGTTATTCCTCCTAGATGTAAACCATTTTAATAATACTTTGAAAATCGCAAGAAATACTTATCATTTCAAATGATAAACTTTTAAATGAGTGGAAATAAATACTAAACATAAGCTTAACTGTATTTAGTTTTATCTCAGAAATATAAAGAATGCACGTTGTGGCTCCTCTCATTCATCGAGGGATCAGCTTATTGTGGAAGGGATGTTATTAACGGAAATTAAATAAAAGCTGCATTGAAAAGTATTGCTAATATGTAACCAACAAAGATTGCGGTCGAAAGCTTTTATCCTTGAAGGGTGATTAAACAAATGAATGAATTTTGGATAACTCATTTAAGTTATGTTTGAATATAAAGGGTCTTCAAAATATTGATGTGACACTATTTTAAATTCATAAATTCTCTGTCCTTTGCATTTACTGACTTTTTATAAGAACAAAAAGTCCTACCTTTAGTCCTACCAAACGAGCAGAAGAGAGCAAAGGAAAATTTATTTGAAGAATGTTTCTTTTTGTTTTTTCTTTTAATGATTTCGCTTGTTACTACTTTCTCTAATGTTTTTGTATGTTTTTTTTGAGCATGTTTATTATTTCTGTCTATGCGCATTCAACATTTCATCTAAAGTTTGACTGCGCTAGCTTTTTGTGGTTCCAAGAAATACAGAATAAAGTGAGTCCCTTTTTGATGCAAGCCTTGAAACATCTCGAATTATCTGTCTTCCTTTCTAGTGCGTCAACCGTCCGAGATACCTGTCAAGAGATCCATAAATCCATCTAAATGCGGAATTCATTTTAGCGCACTAAATACGGAATGGGAAAAGAGTTACTTTTACACTTTATGGTGCTATTTGTGAAAATACTTGATGTGTGTGTGGCGCATAGAAGCTCTTATTTCTACCTGTATCTTTAGCTGCGAGATCCTTAATGCTATTTTGGGAATTCTCGAGGACCATTACTTCTTTTGCTACGGGGGTCAATTTAGTCCATTATTAGAAATGATAAAGTAGGTCATTAATGCCGAGAAGAGATTGTCTTTCTTCGTCTGAGGATTTGTTCTCAGATTGTCCAGAGATAGGCTGCTAGTAATGCCATTTCTGGAATTGTCTCCAGTTCCCAAAGATTGGCTTTTCGTTCCCAGTATGTACAGACGGTGGTTAATACCAGGGGAGCTTTAACGTTATTGTTTAATCCTGCTCTTCTAGCTATGTTCTTGAAAACAGATCTTTCCTTTTTTAGTCGTGAAAGAAAGATTTCATTCTTTGTTTGAGAGTCACGTTGTGGGAAGGATATAGTGCTGTCATAACGCATTCTTAAGAGGGCTTGGGTGTCTTTAAATGGAGCAAACGTTCCTTTCTTTGGATTGCAGTTAATAAACTACTTGACATACGAGTTAATTTACGTGTTTAGATTGGATGATGTATTCCATTTTGCAAATGTTTGGTGTCTTTAATACAGGGAGAAGTACGCCATTTCTTGAATTGTCTTCATTTCCCAAAGATTGACTTTTCGTTCCCAGTATGTACAGACGGTGGTTAATACCAGGGGAGCTTTAACGTTATTGTTTAATCCTGCTTTTCTAGCAATGTTCTTGAAAACGGCTCTTTCCTTTTTTAGTCGTAAAAGAAAGACTTCGTTCTTTGTTTGAGAGTCACCTTGTGGGAAGGATATAGTGCTGTCATAACGCATTCTTAGGAGGGCTTGGATGTCTTTAAATGGACCAAACGTTCCTTTCTTTGGATTGCAGTTAATTAACTACTTGACATACGAGTTAATTTACGTGTCTAGATTGAATGATGTATTCCATTTTGCAAATGTTTGGTGTCATTAATCCAGGGAGAAGTACACTGTCTTTTTGGAATGTTTAATTAATGAGATGCTTTGCTTTCTTGACCTTCCTGTTTCGTAGTGACATATTAAACTTGTCTTTTTCTGTCATGATTGTAATAGTCAAGAAGCGACTTCAAATATCGTATCTGCGTTTTATTTAACGATGGAGTTTTGCCTTTTTTATTTTTACTACTTAAGATATCTTATTGTTTCTTGTTCAGGAAATAGTTCTTGAGATGAGAAAATCTACGGTCTCAAAGAAGCATTTCCTTTCTTTATTTTTCATCTTATTGCTGATAACATAAGATGATAATTATTTTTAATTTCGTACTTTTTATAAAACATTGCTGAAATTTATGAAGTAATTGGCATCTAATAATGATGCAACTTCGGAATTTTTCATTATTTATGTAACTTAACTAATGTATTAGTGCCGCATGTATTACACGCAACAAAACCAACATTTAAATCTATTTTATTCTGACCATAAAACTATCTACCTGAAATCTTTCATCCTTCGTCTCCTAGTGACAGTAAATAGCTATGAAACAACTCTAAAATTCATAAATAATAAGGAAAGGGATCATTAAAAATCATAATTTAAATTTTGAGAGCACTAAAGCATCTTTATTGGAGATTACGTATATTGGTTGCAGCATTAAATATGAAAAATATTTTTTGATTGTAGGGTGTGCAGTTGTTGAAGGAAATAGAAAATTTTCTACGATAGCTCAGCGATGCTCAAAGATAGACTTACTGGATGCTTTATAATAACTAACTGTGGTTCAAATTCTAATGTATTTCTTCAGTTGGTCTATTTCATTTACATAAAAGCCGATGAATTACATTTAAATAACCCTCAGAGGGTTAAAGACCGTATAGAATATTTTGCTTAAAGATTGCTATAACTTTTAATGAACTTGCTCTTCATAATTAATGTTTCTTTTCATTTTAATTAGCTTATATAACTAAACGCAAAACAAAATGTTAATTGTACAGCCTAAAAACCTGATATCAGGATATGCTGAGCTCCTAATATGTAGGAAAATACTTTGTCCTACATATTAGGAAGGCACATCACATTTTTTGTGCTGAAGAACATAGAGGCCTCTCGTCTACAAGCCTATTATTTGAATTTTAATGTTGCAAATAATTTGTATTTATCCTTTGGATCCGTGAGAAATCCCTTGGGTTTCTATTCATTCCGATTGCTTTCATTTCCTTTCTTCTTACATCCATTAACTCCAGAAGAAAGTCTTAATACGCTTCACTTTGGCCCAGCACAGCTTCATTTAATCCAGGATTATTCGGACAATGTTAAGAAGATCGCATTATCTGCTTCTTAGAGAAGTTGCTGCGCAAGACAAAATGGTAGAAAGGCAGCAAAGACGACTTGCCTTGATCCTTTTCCGATCTGTCTTATTATATGACTTAGCATACTTTCATGGTCCGGAAAAGGAATAAGCTGCCCATATGGTCTTAGATCTTGCACATAACGTTGACTGAAGACCCAAAATTATGTTCATTTTCGATAAAAAAAGAAGCTAATGTTGGATTTTGAAGAATATACTTCGGTTTTTTTGAAAAGATTGAATTCTAATTTTACCTTTTTTGCCCTCTTTATTAAAATGACGTATAAAAATTTCAGCCATATTTCTTATCTTGGATTAATTTTGTTAGCAAAACTGATTTAAAGACTTAAAATAAAATTGAAAAAATCTTAAAAATAAGCTCTTATTATAGAATTTATTTCTAGGAACATTTATATCATAATAACATAATAAAGGGCTTTGAATCGGTTTAGCATTTTTAAGTTTCTTAAAGGCGAAATTTTCCATTTAAAAATTTTTAGAACTAATTTTTGTATTTTTCGTTTTTTTCTTTCTAGTTGTTAAATAATTCAGTTTTTTCCAACTTATAAATTTAATTAAATCTGCTATATTTCTAGAACACTGATAATCATGGGGAATTTCAGAAATAATGATCTCTTATTCATTTTTTTCTTTTTCAGCAAAAGATAGTCACGATAATTACGTATATTATTAGAAACTGGCTATTAAGGCTTAAAATTTTTAAATAAGACTCCATAACTCCCAAATAAGTTTTCCATATAACAACTCCTTTGAGTTGAAAATTCTTCTTGGATTTATCTCCATTTATTGTATTTAGTTAATTGATAAATGAAAGCACAAGAAGATTTTGATTAGGTTCGTAAACATGACCAAAATTACTTATTAAACATTTAAAAATGTAAATTGCAGCATTTTATGTTCAAAAAGCAAGGTTACTCTCTTTTTTAATTCTGTAAGAACAAGTAACATTATTTATTTATTTATTTCTAAGATTCAGCGACGAAAGAAAATTACAGGAAATAACTCGGCATTCATTATAAATCCACATTTACAAAACGCATTTATATTCAAGACATTTCCATAAAATAATTATTTAGAAAAATTTAAAAAGGTCTTTTTGGTAGTCCTTCATAAGTAATTATTTCTTGTCAAAGTATAAATGTGTGTGACTACTTTCTTTGATTAAGAAAGTATTAGAGAGCAACTGTTTTTTCCTCACGTTTGTTTTACCTAACCGTAAGAAAATTGTCAAATATAGGTTTTCATAGAGCATCGCTTCATATATATATATAGAACAAAAGAGTACTTGCAAAAAATATCAGATTAAAATATTTTCCTAACGTTTAATGCCTGCAGACATGCTTACTATTCAAATTGGCTTTCATAGATCAAAAGAGTTTTTTTCCTATTGTTTGCGTGATGCAGGCGAACCAATAACATTTTTTACAAAGAAGAATATTTCGCTGAAATAAGGAAAACCCAAAACGGAATTTTCAATTTGGCATTAGCATGTTATTTTTCTTCTCTAAACAAATCCAAAGAAGGATTAAAAAATAAAATTTCGCTAAAAAATACAGTAGTGTATAAATTATGTATTCTTATTTTTTTCCTCTTTCGACTATTCATGGGAAAAAATTTCTAGTTTTGAAAATTTTAAGAACATTATTATGATATCCAATTACGAGTATCATTCTTTTCAAAATGTTTTAATTTTCTACGGAGTTTCGTTCGTACTTTTGAATGTGAAATGGAATTGGGGAATGATGGGAATGGAGTCTACGGTTGTAAATTACCGCCCTTGTTTAATTTCGATGTAAACTTTGATTACTTTTGAACTCTATCAGAGAGAGCCAAAGGAAACACTGAAGCACTTTAAAAAAATTCGAGTCTTATTTGCGCTTGATTATAATTCACAATAATTCTTGAGCCACTTTTGCTCGAATCAAAAATTCGTTGCATATTTTGTCGCAGGTACTTGCGCCACAAAATTAAAGTGAAAATGCGGTTCGAAACAGACTCATTAGTATTTCCAACTTTAATTTGTAAGCTCTTTTATTGTATCTGAGATGGACTCATTTGTAATACATTACGAATCCATCTTAAATGCATTTTTTAAAAATGCGGATGTTTATATATTAATCATATATCACTTTAAACATTTTTCAGATCACATTAAACAACCTTTGTATTTTTTCAAGAATTTAAATGCCATTGGTGTATACAACATTAAAAATTAGCTATGGGATATACATGCTTTATTTACTTTTTAATGAATATAGTTAAAACTTATTGGAAGTGCTTCGAAAATGTCTATGATTAACTTCGCAGAAATTGGTCTATTTTATTGTTTTGTAGTTGTAACCTGTGCTTGACTAAATTATTTACATGCATTCATGTAAAGGTTGTTAAGCTTTATACTCGTTAATAAAAAATTATTATCATTATAAACTAATAAAGCGATTGTTTTTTCCCTTTGATATACTTTTAGGAAATCGTAAAAAGAAAGTTTGTTGACGAAAGTGTTGGATGGATTTTTTGCACATTTTAGTTTAATTTCCTCATTAGCTATCCATTTTTCTCCAAATGTGTCCTTCAGTACACGAGGGGATCTTTTGGTCATTTTGGACCTATTTCACCTCAATTTGGAAATCCTTTGAGATCATTAAAAGATCCATGTCCAGATATTGTTAATAAGGTTGATAATACTGTTGAAGCAGTGTTTTCTTCAGAGCACAATGGAAACACGCATCTCTTCATATCTTGGTTTCAGCTATAATTAAAGAGGATTTATTATGACTGATTCATCTGAAGATATTAAATGTTAGTATATCAGAATTCCAGTCTTCTCTCTCTCTCTTGCTCATCTTTCATCTCAGGCTCCATTCATTTGGTGACTTTGGTTTAGATTGGACTGATATCATTAGAGAAGCAAAGAATACGTTCCCATGTTGAATCTCATTGAAATAAAATTCCGTCCGACGCTTGGAGAATACGGTAACAAGCAGAAAGAAAACAGTTGATGGTCATGACCTTCATCTGGCTGAATATCAGATAATTACCTTAACCGCTTAAGGCTTTAACCCGAGTATATTCGTTTTACGTAATGTATGCAATTTCCTTTATCCCGAGATCACTCGGACTGACTTGCTTTTTTTTGAAATCGACAGTAAAAAAATAGGAAATTTTTAGCAGATAATTACAAAATAATTTGGTCCTTAAGCGGTTAAGAAAGAGATTCTCCTTTTGCGTTAATGACTGAAGAGAAGATGAAGATGATGAGGAGGAGAGACTGATGTTGAGGAGCCTTGATGTACAATTTTACAAAGATGACTTAACAAAAAAGTCAGCTGGCCATCATGTGATGCAACATCCGGAACGACATGCTTTATACCCAATGATTACCAGTAACAAAAGTAAACAAGATGGGATTGAAAGGTTTTTTATTGTATAGCAACGTAATCGAAAACCCTCCGCGCTTTTGCGCATGCGCCGGGCGGAGTTATTTTCATCAAAATAGGGGGGAAATGAATGGAATGGAAGGGTGACGCTTACATTTTACTGAGCGTGATCTAACAAAGAACTCCGGAAATGCGCTCATATGACTCATTGCCTGACATCCCTTTCCGGTGTAAAATTGCCCAAAAGTGGTAGTCTCGGAATCCGTTGCTGAACAGTACCATACATTCCGCTTCTGGATCGCCAGTTTGTCAAGAAATTTTCCTGTGAAACCCAAAAAGGGCTTCTGCAGCGTCATTAGTAAAAATGGATGAAAGTGAATATATTTTTCTTAGAATTAGATTTTTATGATAATAGTTTCTGTTTGCTTATATTTCTTAAAACGGACGTTTGAAATAAAAAGATGACTTCTGCATACAAGAAAGGTATTTTCTTTACTATTCTCTTAGTGTAACTTAAATGATATAAATTAAGTGAAATGTGCAATTGCCAAACATTCGGATTATAAAGGAATCATGTCCTACAATTTTATTTTACATTAAAAGTATCATGTAGAAGCATTTAAATCTCTTTGTTTTTAATATGAGAATATATTATATGAAGTGTCTTCTATTATTGTGACGTGTTTCTCTGTGATAAAATATCTGGTAAAAGTAAAACTTTATAATAACTTTTGTCTACAATTAAATATCCGATAAAACCTTTTCTCTATTTTTATCAGAATTTGGGTATTGTGACTTGATTCCCTTAAACGCTATATATATATAAACGCCCAAAATCTATTTTTCTACTGAGACTCTTATGAAAATATTCAATGTTGTGGAGAAAGAAAGGGATGTATAAATCAACATTCAAAGTGAAATTTATTTTCCATGGCGAAGTTTGTATTCAGAACGAATCATTGTTAGTTATTATATTTACTTCTGGGAAAGTCTATTACCATTTTTCAATTTCGTAGCAACGGAGCTTTTAAAATATGGGATTTTAAACAATAAATATTGATAGGTTTTGAAGTACAAAAACAACAACATTTCTATCATCTTATTTTAGAACCCTAGATTGTTGCTAGCGGTTTCTTGTCTACTTCATCTTTCTTTGTAATAAGTTGTCTGTTTACATCAAGATAGATTGAACACTAGGTAATTTACCATATCATTGTAATTATTAATTTTTTACTGTACGAACCCTGATATTTCAGTGTCTATCATAATTTCCATCTAGGGGAATGTATTCGGTTCATAAGACATAAGAAAAATTTGCATTTTTTTATTTTGAGGCGTCATGAGTATTTGTGGTCTATCATTTGTTAACGTCCTTATTGTAACAACAAGTTTATATGAGACGGGGTGTCCACGTATCCGCCCGTTACCATTTGTTACCTATCTATGACTGTCTGTCGTAGCAAATAAAGAGGTTAGAAGCTTCTGAACTCTTGTTGGCTAAAATAGTCTTTACCCTTCGAATCTGCAACATACCTTTTTTCTTACTTATTTGTTCCTACTGTTTGCGCTAGTGTTCTGTGCTAAGTCAAGAGAGCCGGTGCTGTATTTATTTATTTGAACGGTCTTTTTCTTCTACCTGTGACAGCTAATGTTGACCTTCGGACTGGTTTCTCAAGTGTTCATTCCAAAGGCGAAGGACGGGAATAAATTTGAAATACTTACGCAAATATTTGACTGTGTATTTTATGGGCTTATTTAATGTATTCTTCTTGTGTCGGATATTAAAGAGATAAGTAAGTTTCCGAAATTCAGTTTGTAAAACTAGATTTATGTGATGTTCATTAACGTGGTGTAGATAAAGGGTTCAAGAGTGATTAGCGTTTAATTTGAACAACGTATCGGCGTTAAAACAAATATAATAAAATTAGCTTATCATATGAACTAATTTATTGTTTCTTTTCTGCGTGAGCGAGACTACTGTATTGATTTGTAAATTATAATTATGCCATCGGTGATAAAAGAAAGTGTCTCAATCAATTTCCCTGCAATAAAATGTTTAGATTCTTTATTTTAATTTCTTACAATCTTTAACATACTTTTTGTACCATAAGAATAAGAAATATTTTCAGAATCGGTTACAGACAAAAAGATAGTAATTCAAAGATTTTGGAAGATATAAGTTGGATTGGAAGTAAAAAGTAACGCTAATTATATAGTGTTATTGAACCATACATGTGTCAAGTATTTGAGTTTGGAAAGTCATTGATACTAGATCTTTTGATTAGTTTTATGATTATGTATTATACTTATCATCCGAAAATTGTCATAAGGGCCACATTTCTATTTTATCTAATATAGCTTTCTTGTAGTTTCAAAAGTGAGACGTTTATCTAAAAAACTTTTGTGTCTAAAACATTGAAAAAAATGAAAACCACCAAGTTTACTTGCTCAATGTGCTGATTTCCATTGAGTGTCAAATGAATGCTAACACTCTTTGGCTACTAATGATGCGAGTGAAATCAGAAAATTTTCAGGGTGCCCACTAAAATTACTTACATCGTCCCCTGGATTTCAGAACAACTGGAGATATAGTCATAAAAGTTGTGTCTAGGTATAGTAAAGTGGTTATGCACTACACTATGCGGAATTAGCGTTCCTATCTCTAAAACGGAACGATATGGAGAAAAAGGTCAATGACAAAGTTGTAGAATATCATCGATTTAAAACAGAAAGACTCCTTGTCGAGATTAATGCTAATAAGAGAACACTTAAAACTTCATGTATTTGTTCGCGATTTACAACACTGTTATATGCTAAACGTGTTAGAATAAGGAAAATAAACTAATTATCACTAGATACCTGTATTTTCGGTGTTGAAACTGTCTCCATCAACTTCAATACACATATGGACCATTGTGTGAATTTCACGTTGCATATATTTTAGCATATTAAGTGCCACGCTGGCACGAGCATCAGTAATATGCCGTCGAATGTCCTGCAGCGTTGGTCAAGAAGTCACATAAACCTGTTGTTTGAGGTATTCCTGCAGGAAAAAGTCCATTGGGGTAAGTTATGTCCGAAAGATAACATTTTCTCCTTTCGTCCATAAAGTGTCTTTTTGTACTAAATCGTTGATGTTCTATAATTTTATAATTGACTTTTCCCCCTACATCGTTCCGTTTTCGAGATAGAAACGCTAATTCCACAGTTTGCTGCCAGGTGGCGCTGTAAGCGGTCTCATAGCGTAATTATCACTAGATACCTGTATTTTCGGTGTTGAAACTGCTCTCCATCAACTTCAATACAAATATGTACCCTTGTGTGAATTTTATGTTGCATGTATTTTACCTTATTAAGTGTCACGCTGGCACGAGCATCAGTAATATGCTGTCGAGTGTCCTGCAGCGTTGGTCAAAAAGTCACATAAACCTGCTGTTTGAGGTATTCCTGCAGGAAAAATTCCATTGGGGTAATTTTTGTCCGAAAGATAACATTTTCTCCTTTCGTCCATAAAGTGTATTTTTGTACTAAATCGATGATGTTCTATAACTTTATAATTGACTTATTTCCCTACATCGTTCCGTTTCCGAGATAGAAACGCTAATTCCGCAGTTTGCTGCCAGGTGGCGCTGTAAGCGGTCTCATAGCGTAGCGCATAACCACTTTACTAAACTTAGACACCATTTAGGACCATAGCTGCAGTCGTTCTGAAATTAAGGGGGGAGTGTAAGTAACTTTAGTGGGCACTCTGTATGTTGTTAATTTAGAAATCGAGAAATTCAAAGGTTAGCCAATCCAATAAGTGCTTTAGTGTCTTAGACAACCACTTGAATAATAATAATTATAACTAGTGTATTCATAGTGTTAGTTGTGCATGAAGATAAATGTTTAGATATTGTTTTGCAGTTCTTTTTAAAGCATTCGTATGTGTTCGTTATATGAAGTACTGTTATTCAGTACTCAAAGTATAGTAACCTAAATGGTATGGAATCTGTCCGAATTGTGACTTTAACTGATTTTCCAATTCTACTCAACACCCGATATTTTTCAATTGAGGAAATTAAGCATTAAAAACTTTAGTGTTGATAATCAAATTCGAATGGAAATATGCCTACGCTACTGCGTTCAAGTCCAAAATGGTAAGGAATAGAAACAATTGTTTGAAAATTTAAAAAAATGTAATTTATTAGTTTATTTTACAGTATCTAGATGCATAAATCTTACTTTTTTGTCGATCCTGATTTTCAATGTTGTTGATTTTTAAGTCAAAATTTTTGTTTTAGATTTTTACCATCTGCACTGCACATGCATGTTTATTCCCTGCATGGGAAAAAATACTTTCCCCCTTCCTATTCGAGGGTGAGGGAAGTTTAGATGAATGAATGCATGTTATCAAATCGATTCACAATACTGAGCCGTTTCGTCATTCTTTCAAGTGCTCGTACACAGTTGCTTCCAGCTGCATTCGATGTCTTGTTTTTTTAATTCTGTAAAACCTGTTATTCCCGAGACAGACAACTGGCGTCTGGAATGTTAGTGGATGATTTTGCTTTCTCGCGTGCGAAATGAACTGGATTATTTAAACTCTATTTTTGTTTGCATTTTCAATGTGTGTTGTGAAATTGTATTGCGCAAGACGCCATTTTACACAAGAAAGAGAAATGTGGTTCTCATAGTTCTAATGCGTAATGAACCCAAATGAAAGCAACCCAGTCAAGTGAATCCATGTTAGTTAGCATTATTTTACCCAGCAAATGTTTTTTGATATTTTGTCTTTTTCTTGTAGTCATCATCCAAACGTAATAACGATTTGGGAAAAATTTGCACAATCTCTTTTTCATCTTTTTCCGATAGCAAATCATTATGCTTTTCTTAGAAATGCCTTTGAATATTTTTCTTTTTGTATTAAAGGCAAAAGGCCTGTTTTTGTTTTCACTAATGGGCAACTGAAAACAGGCATAACTGGTAATGATGCTGTCGCTATGTTTTTTCAGAATACTTTTATTACTGCTAATGCGCTTATTCAAATCCCACTGTTTATTTTCTCAGAAATATTCATCTGATGTACTGAATTTTAATGATCTATTATTCAAAGATTTATAAATGTTAAGTATATTAGTGAATATTGATACGATTTTCTGTGATGATTGTATATGTGACCCACAATGAATTAATTGTGTCAATTATTTGTTTACTTTCAATTACTGATGATTTGTTTATTAATGAAAGTAATTTTGAAATCTATTGTTTGTAAGTTTTCGGGGTATTATGATACGATTTCATAGAATAACGAGTTTAATTTTTCCTCCTCATTATCGTATAATTATGTCAAGAGATTTGGCGAAGCGTAATATTTGATGAATTATTTCAAAGTTTGTTGCTTTTTCAATGTTTGTGGAATGGTGAGATTTTGTTTCTTTCCCAAATTAAGGTCAGTTTCTGAAATCGGTATAAATACTTAAGAACAAAGAAATCTCATATTTTGTAAATGTTTTCTATTTTCTGTTTTCTCTTCTGTGATTTTCAATGTTGATTAATGTAGAAGGTAAATAAATATTTGATGTTATTCATGCTTTGGAGGCATTTTTAAATAACATTATTTCTAAACTGTTAGTTGATTTATTAACTTCTTCGGTCCAAAGCAAGGACTAGGCATGCTGCTCTTCACATATGCTTGGTTCTTAGTTGAAACAAAATCATGGAAAATATTTGAAAATGTATTTGAATGTCTTTTCAAACGACGTTGAATTTAAACGGAAAATCTTAAAATAGTAATATATTTAGGTTACTTGTGTAAGAGCGTAAATAAAGTGTTTGGTAATGCGGTTTCTACTTTCAAATATTAACAATTCTATTTCAAAAATTTCCGTTTAAAAATGAAAACTACCATTGTTGGGCACTTTCAAAAGTATTTTTATGTATCATTTTCTAAAAACAAAATAATATCAAGAAGCTGCATTTCCCCCCATATGCATTCCAGACTCCGTGGACTTTCGATCAACACCAACTAACACGTTTGTAGAATTATTTAGTTCGTATGGCTGATGTGAAACTTTAAAAAAATCGCTTTAAGCGTAAGGAATTAAGTGACTTTACATTCTTCACATTAAGATTCTTTCTCAATTTATTAGCTATCTTTTAATGGATGAATTCTTTGAACTAATCTTGGAGCTTTCCAGTTTTTGCGGTCTTTTCACCATCTTGGCGAAGTTTTCCTTTTGGATTAGTTGTGCTTTTGTATCTCTCCTATCATCTGTGCTTGGCAGAATCTTTTTATAATAAAAGAAAGAGCCCTTTTCCGAAACTTAGCTGAATATGTTTCTCCTATGTGTTTCCAGCATCATAGATCTTCCCTGGCCATGACAGGATCGCCTTGATATATGTTTTTTTCATCTTTGTTACGGATCGTTTCTTTATTTCTTTGATCTAATCTTGTACTATTTATTCTCGGCAATCTTTCCAAGTTGGAAGATTACAGAGAATGCGGAAAGTATTGTAGACACAAGTTGGAATCTAATCATTGTCATTTTGCGACGGAAGAAAATACTCTGTCATCCGCATGGAGGGATCCTAATTTATAATAATTCTTCGGAAGAGATGGAGATAATTTGGGAACCATCTATAAAAGATGGCTCTGGAGAGTCTCAGTGAGGAATCGTAGTTAATTTGTCTGATTTCTGCTTCTCTCGAGTCGTTTTGAAGTACACTTTGTCTTCTTCATGCAGATAATCGATTATCTGTTAGTGGAGTCTCATAACCGAAAATTATTTTCGTACATTTACTATTCAGTTTTTTCATTCAATACTGGAAGCACATAAACTCATATTATGAATTCAGGTCCAGAATTTGATCTATGAGCCAGTTCGGAAAAGTATAACACATTAATAGAGAAATATATGCACACTAAATGAAATGTAATAAATTTTCATTCCTTGCTTTTATGACCATAATTTGTTTGTTGAGAACAAAATTACTCTTTATTGCATTTTGTAATTCAATTTGTAAGCCATCAACTACATGTGAAAACAAACACACACAAAACGTATTGATAACCTACCGGATAACAAAATAAAGATATGGACTTTTAACATATGAAAGCGAAGCAAAATGCTTGAATATTTGAAAACAAATAATTGGCAGTTTTTTTATGAAAGAAGTATATTTTATAAACTTGAAGACCTTGAGAAAACTATTTTTGGCATTCTTAATACGCTTTTCTCTGTTTCCGCTTGCATTTCTTTTAGTTTGTAACGTTGCTTTTGCCTCAGATTTTGTGTTTAAGAAGAAGTAATTCGAATTTTATGCTAAACACATTGGATTATAAAGTAATTATTAACATGGAAGTTGTTAACAAAAATGATAAAAGTAAACGTACCATTACAGCAGGTTCCTGGAGTTATTTTCTAGTAACTAGAAAATAAATCCGTCGTTATTTTAGTATATATATCGCTATTTATTACAAACGGAGTTTTATCTAATTTGCGTAGCATGGGAAGCAAATACGAAACGAAATCTTACACATCTCTTGGCGATACTCAAGCTTTAAAATGTCGAGAGTAACTGAATTAAGGAGTAATCTTAGGCGAGGTTGTTTCCGAACTCTTCGTGGTCTCACAAAGTAATTAGTAATTTAAACTGATGCCGAAACCATAAATAGTAGCAATTCATTAACTACATATTTATTATAGACGTATCGAATATCCCACACTATTTAGCCCCTTGCATGTACTAATTGAGTGATTGATATAAGGTAATCTGAACATTTACCAAGTATATTAGACCTCAGCTGCACTAATGAATAATCGATATCGATTATTCTTCTTGGACTATTTATCTCACATAGAAACTGCTTTAGAAGGTAAGACAAGATTGATAGTTCTTTTTAAGGATATTAATTTGAATGGCTTACCTTTTTTTCTTTGATTTTCTGCTGTTTTGAAACACGAAGAAATATGAACCCAGACTTAAGAATAAATATATTGCTGCTTTCTGGGAAGCTTTTGCTGAGATTTAAGGTGAAAAGTAGTATTTTGAAATGCCTATAAGACCAATTTGTAATGTGGTCTTATTTTCATTTATAATTAATAATTAGTTTTTGTGTTATAAGGCAGTTGCAGAATGTCTTGTATGTATGAATGAAAAAGGATCATTATTCATTGCGAGGCGCATTTGGTTTCCCCCCCCCTGCTATGTATGGAAACAGATATTGATCAAATAGTGCTCGAAATCTCTACTATTTTTATCACATATTGTATCGATTTATTTTCATATATAAAGAGATTTTATTATGGTTCGAAAAACAGATATGGAAATTTGTTAATTCCCAATATAACTGGTACAAACTTTGTCATTAATTTAATTGCTAATCCGAAATTAATGTCTAATTGTAAATATTCGATGTTATATTAAATCAGTATATTTTTATTCTGATATTTCATGTGGCCAAATCTAGCAGATAATATTCATTCATATTACTATCGCTTAATAAAGCTACTTGCTTTTTGCAAACATGATTCTGAAGCAATCTGTATATGTTATGATCGAATTTTACGTATAGTTGAAAGGACCCATTTTTCTTACTAAAAAAGTTGAGACTCTTTTGGTTGGGTACATCCCTGGGAATCTGTATAGAAAGTTTGATTCCACCCAATGTATATATTGCTGCCCAAATTTAATGGAATATACAGCGTAGTGCTTCAACAAAGACAGATAAACCGCCCTTGTCTGCCACCGGAAATGTATACCGTCTAACCAATTCTTATCGCTCTCACGGTGGCTGTTATTAATGGTACTAAATGACAATTTATGAGGCCTTTTGAGCTGATAAATGTTCTAAATCAACGCTTTTCGTTTTTTAAAGAAAACTGTTTCGTATTCGAAATAGGAGTACTCAGATGTCAAGAGACAGCATCGATGGGATATACTTGACTTCAACGTAATGGAACATTCAATGTTATTGCTTCAACAATGTGACAGATTGAATACGCCTGTGTGCAAAGAAAATATATCTCTCTTCCCCACTTCTTATCGTTATCACGTACACTTACTTAAGAGAGAGACAGCTGCTAAAGAATATTTGGAAACCAAAGAAGAAAAACCGTCTTTTCTTGAACACCCGCGTTAAATCTTCATCCAAAAGGTTTGACAGTAAAAACCCTTCGGATATGGGTCTTTGTTCTCAAAGTTTTTGATAACCTTCTTGAAATTCTGAACTCGTAAACGTTTATTACATTTAAAACTTTCCCCCTGTCCTCAAGGAGTGCTTGAGAGGTACTGAACACTACAATTTCTTTTTCACAAATCACGGTGAGCAGTAGATCAATTTAACAAGCAGATGGCATTCATGTCAATACGACAGTCGGCAGTATTCTAGTAGGCTGCATTTGTAACATGCTTTTTTTTCTGTTTCCAATGGTTCCAATTTTCTGATGCTTGCCTTCTCAACTGCAGTGAAAGATGGCCGTTCGAATGTGGAATTTGCAAGTTTCCTTACCCTTTTCGCCATTGATACAACAATCGTTTTTTTCCCTGAAGAGAATTTTTTTTTATCTTGGACATTTTTTATCTTTAAAATATAAAGAGCACCGCCGATTGATTGCATTGTCTTTTTTTTATTGTATTCTTGTTGTTAGGTTAGCTTGAATAAATAATGGTTGTTGCTTGCTTCTCAGTGTCTTTGTATCTCAGGTAAGAGTATATATATATATATATATATATATATATATATATATATATATATATATATATATATTAGATTTAGAATAAGATTGCATCATTTAATTTTAAATATATTTCCATATTAATATATATTATTATAATGAGTTTAATTTAAATTTATAGTTTAATTTTTAATGATGTTTAGTATAGTATCTATAACCTTATTTAGTAGTAATATTTTCACCTTAAATGCATGTTATTACCATAGCTAAGACTATGAATTGGTAAGCATTTATTTATATTTTCTCGTTCCTTATCTTGAAATATTTTGGAGATTTACTCCCATGCTATTTGTTTTTTCCAACATTTGGCTTTCTCAGAGGGTTGGCGCCTTTAAATTCGGATTCATGCGACATTTCAGTTCCCAAGGCTGATAAGTATTTGATTGTTGGAATTCCAATTTCTGGGTTGTCTTTTTCATAGTAATAATAATCTAACTAGTATTAATACTTTAGTTTATAATCTATCTTTTTGTATTTTATTGTATGATTATTAATAAGGTAACATTATTTTATTTTTAATTTTAATTA
Organism: Araneus ventricosus; assembly: GCA_013235015.1. NCBI lineage: Eukaryota > Metazoa > Arthropoda > Arachnida > Araneae > Araneidae > Araneus > Araneus ventricosus. The sequence continues at coordinate 4,426,271 of BGPR01000001.1, forward strand.
TTAGCTTAATAAGTGTTTATATTGAAAATGTTACTTGAATTTTGATTGTTTGGAAAATTTTTAACTATGTATGTATATATATATATATATATATATATATATATATATATATATATAACATAAGTATATAAATACATAACGTAAAAGATTTTGCTATGTTGAGTAGACATTTCAAAGAAGCTGGTGATGTTTAAAATCCAGAAATCAGTTTATTGTTATCTTCACATATTATTAGAAATGGATAAAAGATTAAGTTATGATTTTCAGAAGGCATTTTAACCAAATCCTGCCTGTGACCATTGTTCAGATATTATGCTCAAAGCGACATGGATCACATGGACGGGGCAAACGGAAAAAAGAGATCGTGCGAAGCGTGGCCACAACTTTTAGGCTTTTGAACCGAAGAATCCCCGGATTTTTACTAGATCGGCAGCTTCATGGGACTTGTGATACTAACGGAAATGCAGTTTTATAGTAAACTAATTTTTATTTATAGTAAAGCTTTCATTTATAGTAAAATTAAAAAATTGCACAACTATTAAATTATTGAATAAATAAATAAAACTAATATAAAAGAAAATTTTAGACCAAAAATAAAAATGTGACGGAAAAAATGCATTAATCGAAATAGGATGATGATAATTGTTTAAGGTGCAATCTTCCTTTTACACAAGCTGCGGGAAAAATGCAAGAGCAAAATGTTCTGAAAAAGAAAGGATTTCGAAGAGACTAATAACTTAAAAAAACTAAGATTCTAACTACCTGTATATACTATTATACAAGCCCAAAATTTCTGTTACATGCATTTATGTTTGTATAATATTCAAACATATTATGAAAACTAAGTACATTTGTATTAAATTTTACTTCAAAATCAGAGGATATTTCGTCAACATTTTGGGCAAAAGGTGATATACAGCTTCAATTTCTTTATTATCTTTTTCCTATCATAGCCTTTGTTATCATGAATCTTCTAAATGAAAGGAAATTCTCGCTAAGTTTTGAGTTGAAATTGAATTTGCCAAATGAAACAGGTAATTCCTAGCAAATATGTGGGTTGATTTCATGAATAGTCCATTTCTCAACTATTAACCAGTATGGCTGTTATTCCTTACTAGTATAACCTTTACCAGTGATGGGCAAAGTTGCATTTGTGAACTGGATGTTATGACGTAGTAAGTTATTAAATTTTTTAAAAGAATGTTAATAATAAAAAATTTAATTAAATGTACAAAATGGAATTAATTATTAATGAATTCCATTTTATTAAATTAATTAAAATTAAATTAAGATGAGTGTAATGAAAAATGTTATTTTGCATAACAAGGGCAATGTAATTATCGCGAAATGGAATATTAAAAATGTCTGTCTTATTGTCAAAAGCATTTAATTAATAAGTTTTACTGCGTAAACTAACTTTAATGTAAACGGCGTATTTTTTTGTCGCGTTGAATAATTTTGTCTTTTCTGTCAAATCTTATGAAAAGAAAAGTGAATTGTGTTAAGTAAGAGTCTAGAATTCTTGAAAATATTTTAGAAGAGGGCAAAAAACTTTTTTTCTTCGCTTGCAAATTTTCAAATACTTTTTTTCTGCGACATCAAATATGCTTCTGCATAGAATGATTGGCAACTAAATAGATATTAATTAATTCTAGTAAGATAATTTTGATGCAAGGTAGTTATTTGGAAAATTGTAGCAAAATACCTCTAGCTGAGATGTTTTTTTAAAATTATTTTTGTTTCCTTGAATTGAAGAATCTCATTGCATTCTGTGATTCAAAATAGAATCACGTCTCACAGTGCTAGTAAATACAGTTATATTTTGCTTCTGTTCTAGTGACGATAAATACTATTTATGTGAAAGAGTCAACTTATTAGAATGCTTTTTCTAATGATTTAGCTGTTGAAACATTAAAAATGAATAAATGTCGACAAAAGACAAGAGATGAATGCTTTTCTGATTCTTTTTTAGCTAAACTAACATTAGTGACTGAACATTTAGCGGCGGCGTGTTTGCGTGCGTTTTTGATCTTCACCGAACTGTTCCTTTTAAAATGTTCTCATTGAAACTTAACAATCCCTTCAACAATGTTCATCCCAACTTGTCTTTAGCCCATTAAGCTAAAAATGCAAACAACTTGTGCGGTTTTAATGGTACAAAAGAAAGAAAGTCATTTTTCGTCGTTAATTGCTAATGTCTTTTCTTCTTGTTAAAGTATATTATCGGGAAATCTTTCTCTTTCTACCGTTTGTTAAATTGTTACTTTCTTGTAGTTAGCAACATTTTTTCTTGGAAAAAATTAAGTTTGCCTTTAGTCTTCCATTAATAATACTTGATCTAGGGAATAAAATGCGTCTTCAATTTATTTGATTAAGTGTACTGTTTCGAGATTCTGAAATTTAAAGTATATAAACGTTTGAAAGCATTTAGAACATCTTAATGGCTTTATATATTTTTTATTGAGTTATTTTTCCTTTAGGGCAGTTAGTTGACCGTCGAAACTTTATTGCAGTTGGGGATCTGATTTCAACTCGGCAAAAGATCGCACATTTTAGTACATTTAATCTGTTGAAAAGAGATTAATATAATGGACAAAAAAGGGAAAAAAAAAACTAGCTAAAATATGTACATTTCAAACGCATAAATGTTTCTATAAAGAAGTTCAAACATAAATTGGTGATGGTATACTTTTCATATTCATATACAGTGGTACCTCGCTTAACGAGCGTAATTCGTTCCAGAATCTTACTCGTAATGCGAAACACTCGTTAAGCGAAAC